>OZ020180.1:71885351-72216923 GCA_963971135.1 Stenus bimaculatus
CAAACTACATTTTATACCTTTATCCCAACTTTATAAAGATATAAATGTGATCTACGTACATTGTTTGCTCCTTCAAAAATCTTCAGGGTTTAAACACAAAAAGCAAAAATCACTCTTGTGTAAATTAAGCCACTTTACATCACTTCACAAAAGCCACGTGAAATAATAAATAAAATAAAATGTGATTTATTTGGAGGGTTTAATTCAACTACCTGACGTGTGTAATTTAAAGTTAACAAGGGGTCAACAATTTAAATAAAAATCTTCTAAATAAATCATTTATTGATTTCAAATTTCTTTTAAGTATAAAACAATGTTTTACGATTTTTGCTTATATTTATAAACGTATTATTATTTAAATTTATAAACATACTCGTACATATTACAAGAATTTTAAATAATACTACATGTGAATTAAAGCAATTTATTGTCATTAAAATTATCGAAATTTAAACCCAAAACGTGCATGTAACATGCTCCACAAACAAAAACATTTATGTATCCATGCATAATGGGATGAACATGAATAATATCCTATATTAATTAATTTAGTCGAGTTATTATAGATTTACATTCCCATTAATAACAAAAAGTGATTCTTACATTAATATTTTTATATGTAATTGGCAGCTTTTTTAATTACCGAGAAGACGATAATCGATAGTCAATAAAAACATTCATACTAATTCATTCACTCACTAATAAATTTACTACCCGAAAACCTACAATCACAATAAAAACGGATATAAGCTGTAATAAAATAAAATTTAATTATGCTTTTCGTATAATACATGCTTGAAAATGCAAAAATGCCTGGAATGTAAATATTAAAGTTAATATCGATTTTCTGGGATTTTATAGGTAAAATAGGAATTTTTTTGAGTAAAATGTTAGTAAGTAACTGATTTGGTTCAGATATTATAGAAGAAAGGCATGAGTAATATTCAATATTTAAAAAATAGCGTATATTCAAATTCCGAAAGATTTTTAATTTTCAGGTGATTGTGAAAAATTTTCATGGCATCTAAATGGTTTGAGTGGTATATACAGGTTGTCCCATTTGACTATATGAGTATCTTTGTTATTATTGGAGATAGAGAGTCGGTTAAATGGACAAAGTAGTAGAGATTTTTTCGAATATTAATAATTCATTTACAAAAAATTTGTATATCGCATTGTTCCAACGCTATCTTGAAAAAACAAGAAAATGCGATTTTCAAAATATGGCTATAACTTCGATATTTTCAGTGGTACCAAATAATTTTTTTGACAATTTTTTGTGTACATTGCAGTAAAATAAATGAATATTTTTTTTCGCCAACGGATTGACCGGAAATGAACCAAACTTATTTTTTTCTTATGGCAGCCATATTGGATTTACACATATTCGGAATTAGTGTATTTTTCTGAGTAATTTGATATATCATATGTAATATTTTAAGAAAAATAGAAATAATTTTATTTTACTAACCAAAAATGGCCTTGAATAGATGTAAACTGTCAATACATATGTGTTAAGATTTATTTTACATTTAATATTTTAAATAGTTACATTTATGTTATTGACAATTTACATCTCTTAAAGTCCAATGTTAGTTTGTAAAATCAAATAATTTTATTTTTTTAAATATGACATATGGTATACCAAATTGCTCAGAAAAAAATACTGATTTCGAATATGTGTAAATCCAATATGGGTGGCATAAGAAAAAAATAAGTTTGGTTCATTTCCGGTCAATCCGTTAGCGAAAAAAAATATTCATTTGTTTTACTGCATTGTACACAAAAAATTGTCTGTATTAAGTCTAAAAAATTTTTTGGTACCACAGAAAATAAAGAAGTTATAGCCATATTTTAAAAATCGCATTTTCTTGTTTTTTTAAGATAGCGTTGAAACGATGCGATATTCAAATTTTTTGTAAATGAATTATTAATATTCGAAAAAAGTTTGTCCATTTAACCGACTTTCTATCTCCAATAATAACAAAGATACCCATACAGTCCAACGTCAAATGGGACACCCTGTATACCATAGAAGGAAACTTGATTGATTGACATTTCATGCATTTCGTGGAAAATAAAACTTAAAACAAAAGATTTGGGTATTTATTGTTGAGGCAAATAAAAATACAAGATTAAAAATTCCTATTTTAACTGATTTGGCACAAATAAAAAATATCCTTCCATTCCTTAAAAAATAAAAAACGTTAAAGAAATGGCAACTAATTCGTGTCCATGCACTTTACAAATGACGAACTAGTAGTCATTTATTAAAGAAGAAAGAAGTATTGAATTTACCTCTGGTCACATTGTAGGAAAACACTATTATTATGTACAAGATTACTAACATTTCGTATAGAATATAATACATATTTAACAAATAACACCCCTGTATAATTTCTTAAAAATCAGTTTAATATCTAGTGATTACTGCAAAAAGAAGAGTTGTTGCTTGCAGTACCGTTGATACCGATGGTCTTGGTGAGCTTCCACGGTATCTGCCTACTACAAAGGGTTGGGCAAGTGTTAAAATCTTGTTCGCATTCTCTCACGCACACTCATATACAAAAATCTATTCTAGTAATAAAAATAAATTTTACTTAAGGTAACTTAAAAGGACATCACAATTTTAAACGAAAAAAACTAAAAACGAATACAAAACATAAACAAAATAAAAGTTCAATTTAATTCCACTGCTGGTGGAGTAACTAAAATACTGCTGCTCCTTACCTCTGGCCGTTTTCACTCGCATTTGAGCGGCAAAGCTTGAACCGATTGCGTTGTGAGCTTTTAGTTTGATGGTGTAGGTGGTGTCAGCATTCAAGTTGTTCAACTCGTAGCTCGTGTATTCGACCGATTGATGGATTTCCGAACTGCACTCCGTTTCCGAATCACGCCATTCTCCATTTATCCTTTGGGTCTTGAAAATAAATATTTGGTTTATGATAAAAAAATATATCGATTTAAGGGGTGGAATATATGTGCAAGAATTTTTTTCATGGATGATTAATTTATTTGAGTATTTAGAAGATTTCAGATTTGCTAAACAGTATTTTTATTAAATCAAAAGATAACAAATGGGTAGCTATTCTCGAATCGGACACATTACTTTTGCACTCTGGTAATAAAAATGTCATAATTCGAGGACTATAAAATAAATCCTATTTACTAGTGTTTAAGGGTGAACGTTTTAATTGAGAGATCCAATACAAGAACTGGTCATATCCATTTTTTTGAAAAATATACATTTTTATCAGTCCATATCCAGTTGAAAATTGTTTATCATCCTCTGCAAGAATCAGCTTTTAATTTAATTTTATCAATGAAAATTTATGGCAATATGGATACTGTGAAATATAACTTATAATTGTATCACAAAATTTGTTTTCTATAAATAGAAAATACTAATTTCAAATCCGAAATAATTAGGTATATTAAAAAACGGTATTTGTCTATTATCATCAACAATACTAAGGAACGGGAAGGTGTTTTTTTTTCGGAGAGAGTTGAAATTTTGTAGGTATACGGAGGAGAAAAGTTTAAGAAAAAAATGTAAATGTCATTTTGGATCGGACGGCCCCGAAAATAGTATATTGTGCTATTAGGAGTAAAAGAAGTACTTTTTGTTGCGAGCATGTAGCTTAGCGAGTCCCGCGGAAACATGCGAGCCACAAAAAGTTCTTTTACTCCCAATAAAACATGCTATTTTTTCTTCAAACGTCGAAATTTTTAAAATAATAATATAATAAATAATTTTAAAATTTGACATTTAAATTACATACAACATACAACACAATGTTAGTATATATTTATTGGCTTGCCTAAAATGCATTTCTACTCAGCCTTTCTAATCCTTGTCAATGCAAAGTAGACCCGATTGTACCCGATTTACTTCGGAAATGCACGAAAATGACCATAGAATCAAAGAAAATAAAAATGACTTGTTAAAGCCTGTCAAGCGTCACATAAGGCCACAGTATAAATAACTACCAGTAGCGACACTCTCCCGTGTCTATCTTAGTGCCATTTCTATGGTGCGTATCTGGTACCATTAAGTTTAGAACTGCAAATTACAAATGGTGACATTTCTCTATGATCAAATTAATTTTAAAGGCGTCGCCATTTGAATTTAAATACCGTAATTAATGTAATAATTGATGAAAACTGTATATTATTACATTTAAGCTTGTCCTAATCATTAAAAACTTCAATTTTAATCAAAACTTTGCAAATGTATGTTACATTTTTATGGTTAGAAAAAGTGACATAAATTTAAATTTGCCGCGTGCGTATCTGAGTATACATATGTAGCAATCAAATATTAAATGATTCTATTTATTACAATAAAATAACAAATACAACTGACACTTAATTAAATAACCATAATAATAATTCTCCTTAGTTACCTAAGTGTACTTGATTTTTATTGACCCCCAATAATACTCCCCCCAGAGAGCGAAGTACAACGATAGGGAAAATAAAAATAAGTACATAACTTGATAAAAGGAGTGTAAATAATAATATAAAATGATACAATTATTTTAAAAATCAAACAAAATTAATAGATGAAGTTCTAAATAACAATTTAACAAAATATACAATTATTAAAATTTCAATTAAAAGAAACACGTTTAACGGCCGCAAAAGACAGAACATGTTCCACTAGAGCTGGCTTGATCCTGTCCAATGATACATGATCTTCTCGTCCATCAGAAAATAAAACTTTAAAAAATTTTGGAAAACGTTCCAACACTTTATAAGGACCAACATAAGGTGATTGTAATGTTCCTTTAATTTTGTCATCTCGAATGTAGACATGTGAACATGTGTGTAAAGCATCTGGTGTATATGACTTCCTGCAACCAACACGAGGAGGTTTGTATTTACAATGTTTGAAAAATTCTCTTAAATTGATTATGTAATCATTATTAGGAGTGTGAGGCACATCTGAAATTGAGTTGTCAAAATATTGACCAGGAAGTCTTAAAGTTGTTCCATAAACTAATTCAGCTGAAGTACAATTTAAATCTTGTTTCAAGGTGTTCCGTAAACTAAGTAACACAAGAGGTAAAATAGTAACCCAATGTTTAGCATCCTTATAAGTGGTTAGAGCTACTTTTAATTGACGGTGAAAACGTTCTATTAAACCATTTGAGGAAGGATGATAAGCTGTTGTTCTAATAGACTTGATACCAAACAATTCAACAAATTGTCGATATAAAGTAGACAAAAATTGTGCCCCCCTATCAGAAGTCACAGTTAAAGGAATTCCAAAACGAGAAACCCAACCAGAAGTGAACGCTTTGACAATAGAAACTGCAGAAGTATCTTTTAAAGGAAAAACTTCCGGCCAACGAGTAAATCTGTCAATACAGGTAAGCATATAAGAATTTCCTTCGCAAGATGGTAATTTTACTAAATCAATATGAACATTTGTAAAACGACCACTTGGAATTGGAAATGTAGAAACTGGAGTTTTAGTATGTCTGAATACTTTGTTAGACTGACAAGAGGAACAATTGTTTACATAAGTTTTAATGTCCGTATTCATTTTAGGCCAAACGAAAGATTTTCTAATTAAATCACGTGATGCTTTAATGCCTGGATGCGTCAAAGAATGTAAAGAATCGAAAACTTTTTTACGTAGTTTAACAGGTATAAGAGGACGTTTAATGCCTGAAGAAATATCACACCACAAACAGTGTTTAGAATTCGGCAATGTTTCAGCAATTAGCTTTAACGAATTGGATTTACTTTTAATAAAAAATTGTAACTCTTTATCTAAAAACTGCTCTTCAGCTATTGTACTAAAATCTACAACATTTATTAAAGAAGATATAGTAGAATCGTCATTCTTAAACTCAATTCTTGATAAAGCATCCGCAACAACATTGGCATTACCTTTAATATGATTAATATTTGAAGTAAATTGAGTAATGAAATCAAGATGTCTATTCTCGCGCGGATTATGAGAACCTGAACAATTTTTAATTGCAAAGATAATTGGTTTGTGATCAGTAAAAATCGTGAAATCACGACCTTCTAAGAAAAAACGAAAATGTTTAATTGCACAATAAATAGCTAAAAGTTCTCGTCCAAAAGTGCTATACTTTGTTTCAGTATTACTAAACTTTTTGGAGAAAAATGCTATTGGTTGAAATTTTTTATCAACCTCTTGTTGTAAACAGGCTCCCATAGCCACATCAGAAGCATCAACTAACAAACTGATATTTGTATTAGCTATTGGATGAGTTAATAAAGTAACCTTAGCAAATGCCTCTTTGATAGAATTAAAAGATCGGATATGCGAAGAATTGAATTCTACAGGATGACTTTTACTTACAGAATGATTAATTAAAGCATTTAAGGGTCGAAGTAATTGAGCGCAATGAGGAATAAATCTGTTATAAAAATTAATCATTCCAAGAAATAAACGAAGTTCGCTTTGAGACGTAGGTTGAGGAAATTGTGTTATCGTAAATATATATATCGTTAAGGTCACCAAAAATTGTCCCTTCAAATAACATGTAATTTGTATGAAGTGTCGCTACTGGTAGTTGCCTATACTGTGATAAGGCTATACTCATAGATAATATAATATATAGGCGACGAGCGAATTTTACTGCGGCGCCCCCTGTGGCAGTAATTTGCATTTTTTGGTGGGAAAACAAATTGTTGGTTAGGTAGTTCTTATTTACAATTACTTGATTAAAAGTAAATTGTAAATAGTTAGTACTACAATTAATATGAATAGAAGGTCAAACATATCTTGTTGTATTGTTGGATGCCATAATAGTTACTCCAACACACAGGAAAATAGAAAATTTGTAGATTTCCTGTAAAGTTGTATGCGGTAAAAAGACCAAAAATTTGGATAAATAGGATTAAGAGAAGATCGTAAGTATAAAAATTAGTGTTGCATATTAATGTTATATTTTACGATAATACCTTTATTTCTAAAATGTTTATTTTAGATCCATTGGTGAAGCTTGGAAACCAACAAAAAATGATAGGATTTGTAGTGCTCAATTCATTGGAAATGAAAAATAAAACTTCCTAAGGAAATATTTATAATTTGTTAACAATACGTTTAATTTATAATACGTATTTTATAGTATTAGGAATATAAAATTCCTACAGAACCGAATAGTCCAAACTCAACCGATTTGAGAGGTTAAAAAATCTAGAATCAATTTCTGCAAGTACTACATGAACCGTCCAAGTTCAAGAATTTTCACCAGAAATCTCTTCATACTTAACTACGGAAAATTTTATTGGTAAGCTAATTTTGACGAAGACTTTAAAGAAGAAGAAATTTGCTTTTCGTTTGAATGTCATTTCTAAAAAGCTTCAAATAATATTGAAACTACTGCATATATCCCAAATAGTCATCTGCTTAAACGAACTAGTGATAAGTGTGTTAGCAATACTGATAATATTGAATGTGACGGTTTTCATGAGTTTAATTCAATGAAGATGATGAAAATTTGAATAGAATTGTATTGGAAAAAATCAAAAGTATGTTGTTGTATCCATTTACTGTTTATACACTAAGTTTTTTGTATAATAATGCTATATTACTAGAATAAAATCTTAAGAAAGCTAAAATATATATTTATTTATATTTAATTTTCACTAAAATAACGCTGAAATCAAATCACATAACCTAAGTTTTTAACTTGACAGTTCAAACCATAGAAGTTTTACCTCCAAAAATGCATAGAGCCGACCGATAGAGGCGCTGATCGCAATTATTCGCTCGCCGCGTATATATGTATTATGTTATCTATGGCTATACTTTAATGACGTTTGAAGAAAAAAGTTATTTCACCTCGAACGAAAAATCGAATTGATCCTCTAAGTATCCGAAATTCACCCCGATAGCCCAGTCAAATTAGGGTTTTACCACGGCATGAGAGATAATAAGCTGGAAACTCGTATATACCTTCATTTAGGCGTTCTACAAGTTGTCTCAAAAGTCTCAAAAAATCTCGTGTCTGCGTCGTCAGTTATTCAAGGCCGAAGATCACAAAAATCGGTTTTTCGCTATTATCTCGGTTTCTGTAGGTCCAATGATGTTAACATCTATTATCGTATAGACAGGTTTACGAAA
Source organism: Stenus bimaculatus (assembly GCA_963971135.1). NCBI lineage: Eukaryota > Metazoa > Arthropoda > Insecta > Coleoptera > Staphylinidae > Stenus > Stenus bimaculatus. Next base: position 71,893,465 of record OZ020180.1, read on the forward strand.
ACTGTGAATCTTCATTTAAGGCGGCTGTACAATTGACGGAGTGGATCTTTGATATATTCAGTTCATTAAATCTACAAAGCTTCGTAAAAAGTTGTCTAATCTTTCACCGATAAGTGCAGCAACCCATCAGCATATAAACCGAGTGTATTACCAAGTTCAAAAATGGTTAGGGCATGATATAGAACATCATGAATGGGGTTGGGTGCTGCGAAATTAATTCCTGGAGCCAATGACAACAATATTACCACCAGCTCCAGATGAATTACTTAATACAATATTTTGTAATTGTAAGAATGGATGTGGTCAACGCTGCGGGTGCAGAAAATCGGGGTTGCAATGCCCTTTAGCTTGTGGCCAGTGTAATAGGCAAGCTTGCCTCAATGCTGTTTCATTGCAAAGCGACCTCGAGGAAGAGTGTGCATTTAACCAGGATACTCTAGAAGGTCTGGAACACCAATTCAAGACAACGAAGATGATAATGAAACAGAAATTTTGAAATGTCCGAAAGATGACGACGATGAAGAAGAAGAAGAAAATTAATATTTTTGTTTTTTAAATTAATAAAGATTTGTAAATTTTAAATTAAACTCTGATGTTTTATCTCTCTTTTGTATAACAGTTACGTCAATTGTGCAGTCGCCTTAAATGAAGATTCACAATTCACAGTTTACAGTATATATGACTGAGCGCTGCGCGCTCTCCGCCCTCTACCTCGAAAACGGTTGACCGCATCAAAAAATGTTTCAAACAAAATTTGTCACAAATTTGATGCTCTGCAATTTTTATAATAGATGTTAACATCATTGGACCTATAAAAACCGAGATTAATGGCGAAAAGACGATTTTTGTGATCTTTGGTCTTGAATAACTGACGACGCAGACACGAGATTTTATGAGACTTTTGAGACAACTTGTGGATCGTCAAAATGAAGGTGTATACGAGTTTCCAGCTTATTACAGAGATACGACCCTTCTTGTATTTTTACCCTGAAATTGGAAGTTTTTGGCGCGGACCCACGAAAAGGGTAGTTTTTTTCTTAGGATTTTAAAAATTCCGCTTGCATCGTGAAGAGGGATGTCGATTCTAAGCAAGACTCCAATTTCAAATTTATCCAAGCACCCTAACATTCTGAAAAAAATTCCAAAGTCGGTCGATTTGTCTTGCTTTTTTTTCCGGTTTTCGTTGGCGTCAACTTTAATAAATCGCACCCCCGTCTGGTTTTAAAGGAAAGTGACGAAATTTTGCCCCTTTTATTCTCATATCCTTGGGATGGATCGTGGCCATTTTTAAGTGTCCAGGCGCACCAATGTGGCGCCTCGGCGCCGAGACGCAAAGTGTACAAATTTAGCGTTTTTTTGGGCGGCAAAAGTACGAGTCTCTCAAGATCCACCAATCCGAAAAAATCGTAGTTTTTTGATTCGTGATCCGTATTCCATTTATTGTTTCTTAGACGAGCGTCTTTTTTGATCTCTTTTTTGACGCTCTCCAAATCCTGCATTGTTTTTCATGCTTTTTCGACGCTGACATTGAAAATTCGTAATTATTGATAGGGGTCGGCAATTACGGTGGAATAATTTCTATTTTGGTTATTACATTAATATTTATGAGAAAAAATCTACACTTCTAAATTTTCGCCCCTTGGTTCAGAAAAAATGGCACTAAACGCGGCAGGATGGTTCTACCACTGGCGACCACAGCTTCCAAAAATGATTACATTTTTCTACACTGCCTTATAAAAGAATAAATTTAACATCCGGTAGCACGTAGGAAATTTTTATTTTCGAAGTGGTTCGGAAGTTATGCCTAAATAAAGTCGAAATTTTGAATTTAGGGGTGAGTGGCTCCCGTCGGCCCATTTTTTAATTGATTTTAAATTTCAAAAGATCAGTCGAATCTACTCCTGGAACCAAAATCGCCTACCAATAGGGTTTTTTTAATTTCGAAAAAATAACGAAAAATATTTTTTTTTAAGACAGCATTTAAAAAAAGTCATAATTTTTGACGCGTTTCGCTCTAATCAACCCCCCAAATTCAATTTCACCCCCACATAATATACTTTCACTGAAAGCTTTCAAGGTCCACTTGACGACAAAAAAAGAATCACATCGTTATCTCTTATCGTGTTTGAGTTATGACAGAAAATGTAGCTAAAATAAGCAAAATCTCCGTTTTGACCCAAAATTACCCTCTGAAATTTTTCACTTTTCACAAAATAATTAATATCTTCGAAACTATAAACACCACTGTGACGTTTAATGACTCAAAATTCTCCCCTTGCCTTAACTCCTCTACAAATATTCACAAAAAAATTAAAAAAAAAAATGGTTCAAGTCGAATTTGTACAAAAATTTTGCGAATTTTTTCCAAAAAAACTATTTAACCGATTTTAACCAACTATTTTTTAAAACGGGTTTATGCACGGTGTTTACCTTTGGTAAAAACTTGAAACCGGCAACTTTTATAGTTTTCGAGAAAAAAAAACAAACTGATTTCCATAAAAAAATTTTTTTCGAATTTTTCAAAATTGACCCCTCAAATAAAAGATAATAAAAATTTATGAAATGTAGAGTGTCATACACCTCTACACCCCCCAAAAAAATTTACACCCCAAAAACTCAAAAAATGAAAATTTTTGTTGGTAATATAAAAACTTATCTGTACGAATTTTTATTTGTTAATTTTAGTTATTAAGGCGATAGAGAGTCAAAATAATTGGTATCAAATTTAGCTGTTTTTAATATCCTTCCTATTTGATTAATAATGGAGCAAAATCAAAATTTTTAATTGCAAATGAAAGAGCGGATTTTTCTTTATTTTGTCCCAAAGTATTAAAAATAAATTCTCAAAGTATCCAAAAATATGCTCCACTTTAGTCCGTATTTTCGGTGTTAATATTTTTTCTTTGTAATTTATTTCTCTGTACGTGCCTAAATTTATGTATTATTTAAACAATTTATGTTGAAATTTATAAATATATAAAAAGGTACGGCCAAGGGAAGGTTATTTGGAAGACAGGTTTTAGTAATTTTTAATGTAAAAATTGCTGATTTTAAATATAAATTATTAAAATGAATTTACGATTAGTTCCAAATCATCTTCGAGCTTCTCTTCTATAAATTATTAACTTTTAAATTTTTTATTTGAAACGAAACACATTATTTTTAAGTCCAAGGAAAATTTAATATTATTATATAAATTGTTACAAAATTGTAATAAATTTTTAATTTCTTAAAAGTTTCCAACAAAAATTATGAAAATATCATCAATGTAGCGTGTCCAAAATTTAATTTTATTTATTAATACGTTATTATAATTAAGTAATTTATTTTCTAAATTATTTACAAATATTTATGTACATAAAGAGATTAATGAAGAGCCATAAATAAATCATCGTTTTGTTTATAAAAAGTGTTATTAAATTAAAAAGAAACATAGTTCTGAAAGATGAAAAATTACTTCAAATTCAACATTCTTTAAATTTGAATTATATAATAAACTTTTAATGTAAACTAAAGTTACATTAACTGGAATTTTGGTAAATAAACTGGTACTATCAAAAGATGCTAAAATATAATTATTTTTAAATTCAAAATTATTTAAAATTTCAGTAAATTGTGTTGAACTAATAATACAGTACTTCAACTGATCTTAAATAAATGTTTAGTCATTTTGATAATTTATATGTAAACGAATCAATAAAACTTTCAACTGGGGTCATTTGTAAATTATCTGATTCTATATCAAAATTAAAAAAATCTTTAGTTTTATGAATTTTTGGTAGCATATACCGGGTGGAAATGAAAACCGGGTCACCTCTATAACTTTTTTATTTATAAATAGAAAAATTTGAAATTTGGCTATGTTCTATGGTTCAAAATAAAAAATTTTATGTGCATTTTTTATTTTCGAAATCACTTCCGGTTTCACCGGAAACACCATGAACATTGTTTTTTTAAATGTAACATCCCATATTTTTATTCATGACTTAAAATACTTTTAAAAAAGAAGTATTTTTGAGATATTAGTTTTTATTTTTTGCGAAAAAATTTTTTTTTTCAAAAAAATAAAAGGTTTTCGAAGTCGGTGAAAATTACCAAAACTAATTCTAAATAATTCAAATACATAAAATAAATAATCGTTATAAAATCCTCTTTTTAAAAAGTCGAATGACCCGGCATCATTGCATTTAAAAAAAGTGAGATATTTGATAAAATCTTCATTGACTAATGGGGTAATTCTGAACAAAAAATGTTAGCCGTAACAGCGATGTTAAATTTGACAGTCACCCCGATGTCAATAAAACACTATTCTGTAAACTTTAGTGTAACTTAACGACAATATAAAATAACATTTTCGGTATTAAATTGCATTGTACATTTATATAATGTATTATTTTGATCAATTATATATTAATGTATTATTATTACTTTGCTGTATGTTATTTTAACACCGAAAATTTTATTTTAAATAACCTTTAAGTTGCAGTAAAGTTTACAAAATTGCGATTTTTTTGACGTCAGGGTGACTGTCAAATTTAACATCGCTGTTACGGCTAACATTTTTGTTCAGAATCACCCCATAAGTTTAAAAATTAATAGTTTAAAAACCACTAAAAATTTTTTTCAAATTACAATTTTATTTAGGTATTTGAATTATTTAGAATTAGTTTTGGTACTTTTTACCGACTTCGAAAACCTTTTTTTTTTATTGAAAAAAATTTTTTTTACAAATAAATAAAAACTAATATCTCAAAAATACTTCTTTTTTAAAAGTATTTTAAGCCATGAATAAAAATATGGGATGTTACATTTAAAAAAACAAAGTTCATGGTGTTTCCGGTGAAACCGGAAGTGATTTCCAAAATAAAAAATGCACATAAAATTTGTTTTTTTTGAACCATAGAACATAGCCAAATTTAAAATTTTTTTATTCATAAATAAAAAAGTTATCGAAGTGACCCGGTTTTCATTTCCACCCGGTATAATCTTGGAATATTTGGATACGAAACATGAAATTTTAAATTATAAAAACTCGGATCAATAAACTTTTTTTTGAAATTGCTTTTGGAATTTTTAAAATTACCCGAAGAATCTTTCGTTATGATATCAAAATTATTTTCATTTAAACAAAATTTGCTTTGTTTAATATAATTTTACTGTTTTAAAATCACTAAAGAATTTCCTTTATCAACTTTTAATAAAATAAGATGGTCATTTATAATCTGATTTTTTATTGAGCTATACCGGGTGTCCACAAAACTAGGGCTTCCCCTGTAATTTCTTTATTTATGAAAATTAAAATTTTAAATTTTGCTATGTTATATGGCATAAGAAATCGCATTTATTGAACTAGAAAATTTTCAGCGGAAATGACATCAACTTTCTTATTGTAAATGTAGCACCCTATTTTTAGTAGTTTATATTAAACATTTGTAAGTTGTAAGTTCTAAGTATGTTTGTGACAAGAAAATTTTTACTTCAATTAAATCTAATCATTATTGAAATTATTAACTTCTTTTAAAATTTTGAGAAAAACATTTTTAATATTTATAAATTCACCTTCTGGTTTATTATTTTCAATTATTTTTAATCCATGTAAACCTAAATCACAAGTATCTATACTTTCAATTATTATATTATTTTTGTCTAATCCTTTATTATCAAGTATATTCTCATCCTCATTTTAAAAATTAATAATTAAATCATCTAAATCTAAAGTAAAATCAATATTTAAATTTGATTCATTATTAATTAATTCAAAATTACTTTTTATATTATTTAACTTTATCATAATCATAATCTATATTTTAAATGTACTTTAATTAATTGGTTAATCTTATATTTATCTCTTACCAACATTAAATACATTTTTTCTTATTTCAATTCAATATCCAAATTTTTGAAATATAAATTATGTAACTTTGATGTTAAAAATATATGCGTTCTATAGGTGAATTCCATATTCACAAATTTAAGTTTTCTATGTGCAGATCTTGATTCAAATAGAAGTATTTTCGTTTTTGTTTGGTGTATTAATTTATCTGTTTAACTTTTCTTTAATGATGTTTTAGTCTTAATAAACTTTTTATTTTTATATTTTCGAAGAAAACATACTTGCATATTAGTTTTAATTCTTTTGGTTAAGAGATTTCTATAATTAGACTCCAGACTATCTCCAACTAAGTACACGCGAAATGAAATTATTGACTAGTGTTTAAGGGTGAACATTTTAATTGAATTAACAGGTGCGGTTGTAAAAGAAATGTTACGATGCCTTCAAAGAATATGTTACCTTTGCGCTCATGTAATCTAAATTTCATAAACTGAAAAAACGCGAAAATTAATCCCATTGAATAGTGTTTAATTTAGTTTTCTAGTGCAGTCGTAAAAGAAGTGCTACGATGCCATGTCTATCGAATTACAATGTCACAAAAAATAGAATAACAGAAATTATTACTGACAAGGTAGTTAAAAACAGGTGGAACTGTACTAGCTCCATATAATCTAAATAAATGTTCATTGCTTTAAACATCATTTGAAAATAATGAAGAATGAAATTGTCATTTTGAAATGGTTGCACCTGGGTGATAAATGTTGACGCGAAATGAGTTTACGCAAGTGTGTATAAAGTGATATAACTGCCTGTTGAAATTGCAATCTTATGTAAATGTGCAATAATAAAATAAATTTCGAGCTTACCACGCAATATTTCAAAATGTAACTGTCAATGGGATCTCCATTATCATTCGGGACGCTCCATCTAAGTTCGAAATGATCGGCGTAAGGGCTGTTAGCGACGAAATCACTCGTAGTATTTTCATATGGATTGGAAACTAAAATTTTCGGTTCGGCAGGTACGGATCGCCTGGGCATTGTAATTTGTTGGCTTCCACCAAATGGCCCAATTCCAACCTCATTTTTAGCAGCAAATCTGAAGTTGTAAGTTTCCTGCGGAACCAAATTTTCCACAATGTAAGGCGCGTCTGAAAATTAATCATTAAGTACTTGCAGTTTCATAAATAATTTATTTTTACCTATACTCCAAGTTCTATTAAACGCTGTATCCCAAGTCCTCTGACGTTCCGTTTGATATTGCACAATAAAAGCCCTTAGTGGCAAGCCATGAAAATTGGGTGGCCCAACTATATTGAATTTTACTGTAGTGGCAGTTAGATCAGCTCTGGTGACTTGTTGAATGTTTTCTGGTACAGTGGCCTGCCTCAACTCTATAAACCTATTAGCCTCGCCGAGCTCGTTGAAAGCTACACATTCATATTTTGCGAATAGTCGCTTCTCGTTATTTGGTAGCACGATGAGGTTTGATTGCGGTCCTCGACCCACAATTTGCCATATTGGCTTATTGTCTTCAATTTCAACTCCGTTGTATTTCCATTTAATAGTCGCATTCGGTATTGATTCTGCTATGCAGCTTAAATTTCCCGGTCGATTTCCCCATGTCCATACAGGTGGATAGTTTTTAGTTTTATCGAAAGTTGGTGGAAATTGTACTGTGATGTGACCGTTTTTGTAAGCATTCCCAATCTTATTCTCGGCTATGCATTCATATAAACCATCATCTGAGCGATTCGCACCAAAAATAGTAAGAGTGCCAATAGCTTCTCTTGAATCGATAGGTTTATATTCTGTTAAAATGCGGTTGTCCTTTGTCTGACTACCTAAAGTAAAAGCATCTTTTGAACTGAGCTTCCTAAATACTATCATCGGAGTGGGAATTCCTGAAGCTTTACACATTATTTTCGTATCAGTATTTATCCTGGTGGTTACATTCATAAATTCGTAAATACGCGGTTTTACGAGGACGTTGATTTTCACGGTGGTTTCCGCACGACCTGCAGGGTTTTCAGCTATGCATTTGTACACCGAGTTGTCGTCGTATTCGGCTCTGTTAATTATTAAAAGCCCCGTGTTCTTTTTGACATCAAAGCGGTCGGTCACTGAAAGGTCCTCTCTGGTGTTTTCTTTAATCCACGTGTATTGCGGTGGAGGTTTCCCTGTGCCGTTACACTGCACACTAGTAGGTTCGCCCTCAATTATGGAAATTTCTCTCATGTCTTGTAGCTTAGGAGGTACTTGCACTTCAACCTAGAATTAGTAAAGTTTGTAATTACAAGAAAATCATACAAAAGGAAAACTTTGACGCTGGCTTTAATTATGTATAAAATGAACCTGTGTATGAATTATGTATATGTTGGTTTAGTAAACTTTAAAAATAACTAACACAAACAACTGAAAACTAAACATTGTTTGAGTTAATGTAACGAAATAAAATTCATTATTTTTTAATTTGAAAAAACTAATTAAAAAAGAAAAGTAAATTGCTGATTTTATTTACCTTAATATTTTTCTCTTTTATGTTTCCGGTATAAACAACAACGGCCCTACAAGTATAAACTCCATCATCGGATTCCCTTATGTTCTTAATGAGCAATCCTTTGTTATCAACAACATATCTATCACTCGAGACGATAGGCAGGTTATTTCTAATCCAATCAACCTCCGGCGGTGGGTTGGCAGCCACTTCGCAACGTATCCTGTAGTCTTCTCCGAGAGTAGGATATTGGTTATCAGGTGCATTAATCCAAGTAATGTCGACTGGGCGAAGCGAAAAAAGAAAAGAAAACATTCAGACATGGTAAATCCTTACCGCTCTAAATTGAGGTGCCAGATTGTTCAAATTGAATTGTTTTTCAACCAAGCAAATCGTTTTCTTTGCACACAATCCTAATTTAAAATAACAGGCGGAAAGGACGAATAGCTGCGTGACTTACCTATTGTTTCGACCTTTATCGATGCTTCCAATGGTTCAGTATTTGAGTACATTGCAGTGCAACGGTATTCCCCGGCCAGTTCTGCGTTAAGCTTTCCGAAAATTAATATTACTCCAGCTTCTGAAGCAAGTTTCTGAAAAATATAAATTAATTATAATTAATTTCAAACGTAAAAATTAAATACAAAAAAGTTTAAATTAATAAATTATAATACTCAATAGTACTAAAGATTAATTATTTGCAAAGTGCAAAAATTAGATACATAGATATATTTTCAGGATTGTATACAGGGTGCTTTTAAATATATGCGAAAAAAATCAGGAGGATTTTAAGATAAAAATTAAAAATAAAATTATTTCCAAAAAAGCTTCATTTTTTATTTAGAGTGTTGTAAGGTTTTTACATTTTTTTTTTTTCATTTGATAATTTATTCTTCACGACTATAGTGTCCCAAATTGGATTTTAATAAAAAAATATTATGCTAAAAAAATGAAACTGTAACACTCTGTCAACACCTTGTATAATTAAAGCCTGGCATTCCCAAAGGGTCTAACTGCCAAAGGACCGTATCGGGTTTTGGGAGCATTTTGTACAAGAATGAAACTTATGCCACATATAAATAAGAAATAAATATACAATAGTGTAAAATATTTCGCTCTTTAGGAGACCGCTTTCGCCAAAAAACGCAATTGAAATTAATTAATTTTTGCACAATTAGACAACGATGCTGGTGTTTTCCTCGGTGTTTCTAACAAACAAAGTAGTTTGGTTGCCTATGCCATTTATTTACTATGATTTATTGACTTTAATAGTATAAAAATTATACAATTAAGTACATATTTGTTATGACTTGATTAGAAATTAATTTTTAAGTATTTATTTTATTCAAATAAACTTATAATTTAAGAATATATTTTTTACAATTAAAAAATTTTTACACAGTTGACGTTTTTTTGCAATTTTTAAAATATTTGATAAAAAATGACTTTTCCAGTTCCCTGGAGCTCTGAAACTTTTACTGTAAATTCAATGGCTATAGTTTTAATAGTTGTAATAAGATTTGTAATATTACGGGGTCAAGTAAAAATAAAATATCGTTTATAGGTTATCGTAAGACTTTATTGCACAATCAGGCAACATTGAAATTATTACCTCTCAAACGAAACGTTCAAATTAAATGCACAATAATTATTAGTAAAAAGTAGAACCGATAAGGGACCTCGGTGGCGGCAAAAGGGCTTGTAAATTCCATCTATTTTTGTAGGACACACCCTCTGGCACTTCTAAGCACCTCCTATCAAGTAGGCAAGATACTATTTACGACATTCGGCAAGTTATTTCTCCTTTGCTAGAATGTTTCATTCCAGTATGTTACATGAGAGCGTACCTCATTTCTTTTTATGTGTACGCGCCGGTTTTAGCTGTTTTTATAAATAAACGTATGAACGCAAGCAATGTGTGCGCATGACAATAACACCCAATGTGGGAAACATTTCAATCCAGCGTGTGGTGTGAGTCACAGTGAGTCAGTCGCCAGATACCTTAGTAAAGCGCGTACGAATTTGTTAACCCGGGCATTACTTCTTGTTTGTAACAGTAATCATTGTTCTAAAGTGCCTTATAATAACGGTCATTTGTATCTACCATCAGGTTAATCCTTTTGGCGATTGTATTCGATTATTAACATAGGTTCCACAAGGAAAATACCCTATTAGTTTTAACTGTCATTTGCTTTCAATTTAAACGTAAATGAAAGGTAATTAGAATTTATCTGACAGTACTTGTCACAATTTGAATTTTAAAATCCGCTGTTGTCGTGTTAATAAATATTTTTTTAAATAATGTAAAATCTCATAAATGCATTTATAATTCATATTTATTGAAGAAATTGGAAATATATTTATTATTGGGGGTATTTTAGTTAATTTTTGTAGGTTTAACTTATTTTTCATGTTTACCCAAAAACACATAGGAAAACGATAAGGTCCTTTTTGGAAATTCACTTCTTACTTAAAAACTGACCTATGTACATAATAATAGTACAGGGTGTTTGGTAGCTCGATGCCCCAAGTAATTTTGGTAAAAATTACGTAAAATTTACGTAATTTAGGTATATCAAGTCGTCGTGCCCTATACGAATTACGTCGTTATTACGTAAACTTTACGTAAATTTTACGTAAAGGGGGAAAATTGACGTAATATTTCCCTAATTGTCGACCTATAAGGAAGTTACCTATAAGTTAATTATGTTAAATTTACGTAATGCCGACGTAAAATTTACTACATATTTCCCAAATATTACCTAACCTCAATAATAAAGATCTTCTACAACGATTTTGGCTCACGAGACTACCAACTTTTATTTCTTAGAATAAAATATGTTAAGAACATGAATCCATTATAAGTTAAAGTATCCATGATGGTTTACTAATATTTATTATGCATTGTATTATGTAGTGTTCGGGGTGTTGTTGACTACTCGCCTATACTTCAAATTTGGTTGCGATAAAAAAAATTCTGTGAAACTTATGGATTTTACCTTAAAATAATACAATTCTCCATTAAAAAATCTTTGTTTAAAAATAATTTTTGTTATTAATTAGATTAGACTTTTTTTTGGTCTTAGCTTTATATATGTAATATCAATTTTTAAATATTTATTTAAAAATATGTCGTATTATTTGTTAACTTTTTATTTAAAAATTTTAATTTTAATATATAAAGAATCATTAATCTTTAATAAATTTATACTTAACCTAAAATTTATTAATAATAAATATGGCGTCATTTCTAAAATTTACCTAATAGGAAATTTTACTTATTTTCTAGCCTATTAGGTAACTTTTCCTTGAAATTTGGTAAAAAAATTCTTATAAATTTGACTTTATAGTAATTTTGCCCTAAATTGACACTTTTTAGTATTATTGACTTTGAAATATTTTTGTCCTGAATAAGTAAATTAGACTTTGAAGGCAAGAATATGGCACGAAGGTTTGAGATCAAACGCGAAGTTCCTATAACCTAATAATAAAACCTAAAAAATTGTAGCAGTGGTCTCTTTTAAATTTAAAGGTTCATTTAAATACTGTGAAGAATAACAAGATTATAAATGTAGATGTGGAATCAATTTGACTTCCTTTTGTAACCTCTGGTAGTATTTTTTATAAGTAATATTGTAGACATCCGATATGATTTTATGAAAGTTCTTCCTATCATAATAAATCAGCTATGCATTTGAGACAGAATACATTAAACTCGTTAGATTTAATAACAATCTTACAATTTTAAGGTAAACATATTAGCATGTTATGGTGAAAAATAGTATACTTTTTCTCTTCGAAATTCGAAGAGAAAAAGTATACTATTTTTCTAAAGACCATAAAATACCTCTCTCTTCAAAATGGACATCCGAAGATTTCATGATATTAGCATGTATTCAGTGACGGTGATGAAAATTTTAGAGAATTTATGAAGAAATATTTTTTAATCACGTGATTAACGATAACGATGTCTCTAAATTTTTCATCACGGTCGCTAAATACACACTAATGTTACTACAAAAATATTATATTAAACATCAACAAGTTGTTGTGGACAACTTTGAATTAAAAATTGTCCTAAATTTCGTAATTTTTTCATCATCCACCACTACATAAATTGCCTAGAAAGAATTATGCCGTTAAAGTCCTCCAAACTAGTAAGTTGGACCACAAAGTTATTAATTTAAATTTATTGACTATAATAACCCTAATTTCGACCAATAAGGAAATTTTACTATTATGGGAAACGCAACCAAATTTACTAAAATTTTACTATGAAGTATTTTTTCCCCAATAGTCATTGTAAAAGTCAAATTACAGTAACATTTACTATGACTAACAGGACATTTTTACTTTAAATGCGACGTTAGGTAATATAATTAGTGTTTTTAGTGATCTTAACGTAGTAATTTCTAACTATATTTGTTGTTATACAATGTGTCATGGATTTCGAGATATATGTAATTGTTTTCGTAATTTTTTGATACCTAACTATCCTTACATTTACATTGAATTAAAGCCTAATAACTTGTTGATATCTTTTTGGAAAAATTATTTTCTCTAACTTAAACATGTTTTACTTTAATTTTATACATCAAACCTGTTGATAACCTTTTACAAATTGAAGAGAAAAAAATATTGAAGTCGGAGAAAAGCATGAAAATGTATTTTAAGGATAAGTTTTCCAAAGTAAAATACATACACTTAAAAAGTCCACAGGGATTTTAAGATTACTTGAAAATTTATTAGTAAAAAGTTAGTACTTAATATTATCAAAGTTGAAACCCAAAATTGTAATTAATATTTTCCAATACTTTTTCTTGATTTTGTAAAAGTAATCAACTTGTTTCATGTATGTAATTAAAGTAGTACAGGTTTATGTTTTTTCCCAAAATATATTAACTACTAATTAAGTATTAATTCGATGAAATGCGATACTTATCAAAAAATCATAAAAATAAAATTATATCTTGAAAACCGTGGCACATTGTATAACAATAAATAATTTGTTAAAAATGTTATCATTGAGATTCCAAATCACCTCCTTAAATTAACGCATTGAGCTACCAAACACCTTGTATAATACGAAACTGTAATCTTTAAACTAAATTTTCTCTAAATTATGTTATCAGCATTGCGCAAACATCGGTGAAGTCGAGTCTTGCGCAAAAGCTCACGCCAAAATTCATATTTTTGGTAGAGAGCAACAAAGGAACCAAGTAGAAATATAGAAATATTTACAATGTAGACCCATAAAGCATCAAACTCGGCCATACACTAGCAAACCTGTTGCGGTGTTGCGCAAATAATTTCAAACATGTTCGAATTTACACCTCAGTTTGTGGAGCAACTTAAACATCGCCATACATTGTCAATGTGTTCGCACAACACTCTCTGTTGAGCATATTATTTGATAGTGTATGGGCCCTTTTAGGTTCTGTGTTCAATTGTTTTTTTTTACATTGGCTTAAAACGAAATTATACAGGGTGTTCTTTCGTGGTTCACCAAACGTCGGGGTTAGAAACTAAAAGCTTTAATTAAGAAATAACAAAAAAATGGGGGTCTATCTTTTTTAGTTTTGGAGCTGAAAAGTTTTGATTTTTAGGTCATCGATTTTTATCAAAAATCATAAAATTGCGAGTAAAATTACGAATTATATTTTAACCAATGTGCGCAGGGATTTAAAAAAAATAACATTAGAAAACTGAATCTTTCCTATTTCAATTGGTAACAATAATAATACAAACAAAGTTGGAAAAAATGTTGGAAAAATCGCAAAGAAGAAAACATTAAAAAATACTTTTTTTAAGTTTTTGAAAATCTTTTCCAAGATAAGATCCATTACGGTTGCGTTTTTTCAAAGGTTTCTGGAAGTTCTTCATATTCCTAAGAAATAAGAGAAACTTTTAAAACTAATTTCCTCGCCTACTAAAATCTTCTGAAGTTACTTCTGTAAGAAGTCAAGGGACGAATAGTTTGTCAAGGACTATGTAGGTGATACCTGATTTTTATAACAGTTTTACGCATGTCTACCCGCCGATGGTAATAGACTGTACTCAGAACACAGAAGCCTAGCTACACCACTGAAATCAAGCCAAATATTTTGTATGTTATCGAAAACAAAATGACAACGTGTAGGAAAATTGTAATTTTTAAAACCATTAATTCTCATTATAGAAAGTACTTATGTAACGGGCATACCAGCATCATTATGACCATTTTTTACAAAAACAATTTTTGTTGTTTTTGTGGATTCTACCGTATGAATATTGATCTCGCATAATGTGTGATGTTTATTGTTTATTTCGATTAAAATTAACTGATAGTGTTGTAAAGTGAAGCAGGTTACGTTTAAATTGTTCATATAAAGATGAATTCTTTTGAAATTCCTTATTTCTTAAAAACGTAAAAACAATAAAGTTTTACAAAAAATAACGAAAATAATTACAATTCTGTCACCTTTAAAAATAATTTATTATCAATTTTTTCAGAGTTATGGGTAAAAAAGTAAAAAATCACTTTTCTTGACAGGTTGTCTCACTTTTTTTTCCAGCAAAACATTTTTTTATATAGTAAATGTCATTCTGAATAAAAAAATACCGTTGAACTAATGTGTTTTTTGACTCCTTAAAAAGTTACGGTTTTAAAATTTAATGATTTTTGTGGGACAACCTGTATAATTTTCCTTCTTGTTATCATTTTTCAGTTCGAAGGATTTTGACATGTACTATCTAAAGAAATCTTCACTGGAAAAAAAAGTGAGACCCTGTATAAATCTTAGTTTTTTTTAAGAAAATATGTTAAAAACTATTTGATGTACAGGCACGCGCTTAAGTTTCGAGAACACAAAAGAAATGCTCTTTCCCACTCTTTAGCACTAATTCCTAATAGCTCATGTTCACTTGCAAGAGGTTTGAGTTGCATGAGGGCTATTACTAATGAATGTCAAAGAGCAGGAAAGAGTATTTCTTTTGTGACCTCGAAACTTAAGCTGATTGTTGCACAAAGAGTTTGTGATCTCAAAATCTAAAATTTTGAAACTGCCAGGATTTTAGAATACTTAAAAAAAAATAAAAACTATTAGTTTCCAAAACAGAAACAAAAATGAGCGCCAAGAAGCTTAAAGTTGTAAATTATACTGAATTCATACATAAATTTAATTTATGTATTCATGATGCAAAGATTTTCATATAATTTTGCATTTTCTTTGAGTTTAAACAGTTTTCCTAATTAATTGGTATAGCAATTTGGCAAAGATATCTCGGATTTCTCCTATATATTAAGAACTCTAAAATTTTAAGAAAGCCATCTGAAATCTAAAAAAATAGTTTGAAAATAACCCATATTTAAAATAAAAAAAGAACAGAAAAAATACCAATCGTTTAAAAAAATTATTAATCACTAATGATACCCAAATTTATTAGAATATCACTACCTAATTTATTTAAAAAACATCTTTGAGCATTTGTTGCTTCTCCTAAAAAATTTGATTTTAGCTTCATAGCTACTTATCATTCTAATCCTCTCAATTGCTTATGCATTAAAAAATAAATCCACATTGTACCCTACAAATTTTTCTAACAACTTTAACTTTTGTATCAAAAACAAGTGATTTTCCCAAATTCTTTACTTTACTCAGGTGATTACCCTTGGTCAGTCTTCAAAGAAAAAAGGCGTCGTAAGTCGCATTGTAGTAACAAAAATTAAATTAACAAGTTACAACAAAAGAGGCTAATTGATCTTTAATTTATTTTTCTGTCAATCATTTAGTTTAAGTGGAATCTGTGCAACTGGTTTTAAGTATTCATTATCTTGGAAAGATGAGATATTTTTAGTATTTGAATAATTTAACACTTGAAAATATAATAATAATAATAATGATAATTTTTATTAACGGACATGCCTTTAAAAACATTACAGAAATAGAAACAATACACGCTTAAGAATACGAACTAAAAAAATCTTACAGAACTGAAAATATTTTAGGACTTTTAAATATCCTAAGATGTGCACTTAAATATTTAACCTTTTAAAAATTACTACTATTTTCGTTTTCACTCCTTTTATCCCCAAGAAAATTTGGTACATTTACTATGAAACACCCCGTATATCAAACCGCATGACTTAATTTATAAAGCAGCAAGAAAGTAAATAATAACCCGATATCCGGTTGAAATCGATGAGCCAATTATGTCTTCATGAAAATTTAATGGAAATATAAAAAATGAGTTTCATGCCAAATTTTAATGGGACTTTATAAAACAATGGAGATTTAATTTTAATGAAACAATTTCGACCTATTCACGTTGTAATTCACCCATTAATGAATAAATATAATCTAAAACTAGTTTTATTGAAAGTGACACAAAATAATTAGTATGCAGTTAGTTCATCATCGGATGATGCGAACATAAATATTAAAAGAATTAAAGTAATTTCGACAATTTATTTTCATAAAACAAATTTAAAATAAAAAATAGAATCATATTTATTACAAATATAGTTAAAATGTTAACATAATTATCAACTAGTAGCCATATTTTTTATAGTTAATCATTAGTAGATTATTAGAGTTAAATTTAAAAAATAGGACGATTATGTGCAAACCTTACAGGAAAATCTGTAAGAAAACCATGAAAACCGTCCATTTGAACTTATATAACAAACCCTACAGATATTTTTTAAGAACATACAGTTTTGTACAGAATTCCACCATAATTCTTGTGTAGAAACTTTTCTTTATTTATATTTGACAATATTTTTAATTCCAAAAATCTTTTCAGAACTTTTGGCTGTTCCAAAATTTTCAAAAAAAAATAATGTAAAAAACAATTTTAAAATGTGATATTTAATTTACAAGTCCATGTGTCATATTGTTAATGTATATTGGGTTGCCAAATTGGCGGAGTAGAAATTGGATTTCTTCTCCTTACAAGTACAAAGTAAACTCGATTGTACCCGATTTACGTTGGAATTGTACGAGCATGACCATACACTCGACGAACAGAAAAATTACTTGTTACGCCATGCCAAGCGTCACAGAAAGCTGTACTTTAATGACGTTTGAAGAAGAAAATAATTTTTTTATTCTGTTAGTTATATGAAGCTATTTAAAACCTAGAAATTATAAATTAGCCAATGTAGGACATAAGACATAAATAATCATAGTAGGTAAACTTAAAACTGTTTATAAAAATAGTAAAGCACTGAGTAATAATTTGACTGTAGAAATAAAATAAAAATGTTTAACTTTGATCTGATAAATTAAGCTCTAGTGCCTATTAACTGAAGTTTAATCCTTAAAGCAAGTTTTTGACTTTTATTAATTTACCTGTACAGTAAAAGGCGAATCTTTATTATTCTCTATCCTTCTATTTTTCGGATCTCTCCATTCCAGTTGCGTTATCATCTTCGGATTTTGCACATTCGCTTTACAGGTTAAAGCTAAACTTTGTCCAACAGCTTTGGTTATCACGGGGCTGTTCGGCTGAATTTCCAGGGTAGCTCTTGGGGATTCAGCAAGCACAGCTGAAAAAAAAAACAATTTTAATAAATCTTTAAGATAGGAAATGTGAAACAAGCGCTTTAATTTAATTTAAAGGATATACATCTGAGGGTGAAGAATTTAATTACCAACATTTTTAGCCTGGTATTTAAAAAGTTTCACAGAATAATGTACTTTCAAAGTATTAGCGACGTAATATTAATTATTGTTAAACGGAGGAAAATCTATCAGGAGTTAATTTTAACTTACAAGAACTTCCATTACTAAGTGAAAGTGATGATGGGCAATGATTGATGGCAATGAATTAACTTCCAACTTTATTTAAGGCAAGGAAATTTAATTTAGAAAAAACATCTTGAATTTAATTACTGCTAATTGCTTACTAAAATATCAGATGAAATTTTAATGAAAATTATAATTAATTTTCTAAAGTGCGGTTTACAACACGATATTATCATTTGACAAGTGTTATAAGGGTAAGTTATTAGAAATTATATCAGGGTGAGCCATTGTCAGCGCCAAGGGTAATACGGTGTGAAAACCTTGTGACTTCTGTTAATGACGACCCAGCACACTGATTGAAAATGAAGATGGATGTGACAGAGAGTCTGGTATTTCAGGAGTGGCCAGCGCACCAGACTTCGAACCGAGGGTGGATGGACAAACAATGCAGTTCCGAAATTAATATCGCTCTAATTTATTAATTTATGCTTGTTGTTACACTGTCTGAAAGGCAAATTAAATGATTCTTAACGTTTTAAATTAATTACAACGCTTGGTAAATAAAATTTCATAAAGGGGAAACCTTTGCAGTAAACAAAATGGTATTAAATTGAAAACAAATTTATAACCCTTGACGAAAACAACGAAAACAATTTTTATTATTGTTTTTCATGATATTTTTGAAAGATGAAGTGCTAAATTATACTAATAACAGGTAAAACACCTTTTTTCACTTTTTAAAACAACGATATTTTTTATTAATTCAAATTAAATACAATTCACACCATCTGTGGGATTACTACAATTACAAAGAATTTATGGAAGAACTATAAAGAATGATATATAATGAATAAATAAAAAAAAAACAAAGACTGATGTAGCAATTTTCTCTCTATCTCAAGAAATAGTTCATAAGCATCCCAATTAAGTGTAGATACTTTTTCAAAAATTCTTCTCTCTTGAATTGCTGAATTTATGCTATATGTATGTACGAGTCTATAAATTATATCCACATCGTTTCTCTGGATCGCCATATCTAATCCTTCCAGAGGAAATTCAGAATTCATATTCAATAGTTCAGTAGGTGAAAACCTTTTCAAACGAATAACTAAAATTTCAGGTCTTGGTGTTTTGTACTTTCAACAGGTTGCCTTCTCATTACAATCCTCACTTGTAAAAGTGTCAAGGCAATGAATGACAAAGTAGTACGCGTCCTGAATTTTAGATACTGAAAGTAACAAGTCCCAGAAAAAATCAAATGTTACTGAGTAGTGATCAGAATAGGCGGTTCTTTTCTAATCTATTAACATCCTAGTGTAATTCAAAGAGTTCTTACTTTCTAAGTAAAGTAGTTCAAATCCTCGCCAAGGACAATTTTTCAATATTTACTTTACTTTACTTAAAAAGTAAGAACTCTTTGCATTTCATTTGATCTAACAACTGGAACAGTCCTTGGTTAGTGTTCGGAATACTTTGCTGGTGGAGGAAGGTAGAAAATTCCGTCGATTTTATCAGTTAAAGTAAAATTGAACTATGTTTGAATTTGGGTCCTTGGTAGTTTAGTGGTTATCACACCAAACATGCAATTTGTAGTTCACAGGTGTAAATCCTGGCCAAGGACAATTTTTCAATCCTAGTGTAAACTTTCCAATAAATAGCCTATAAAGCATGGTGCAAAATGTTGAATTTGCGATTTTAAAGACATTCTAAAGAATTTCCCGACTATAATTCTTTGATAACTTTCGTGAATGCTTTTATTAAGGATCTTCTGATTCCGGAGGTGGCGGTGTTGATGTCACTTACATACATGTCAATTTTGAGATATTCTAGAAGAGACTTTGTGGTAAAGAGGCACTGAATCAAAGAATACATGAAATAAATGTTTCCAATATTATTTAATCCATTTAAACCCATCTTTTTAAAGAGATAAGAATGGTTCTTGGATATTTTCTCCTCGTTTAAAATCTTCATGCCTGGTGCATTAATAAAATCTTCTTTATCTAAAGAGTTAATTCTTTTGAATACGCATGTATCAAGATTTCAAAAATATTTACAGGCAAAGCGTTATAGAATATTACACAATAGTAATGTGTATAGTTTTCGGTTTTTTGAATTTTGATTTGAGGTAGGCATTTCTTTTAAAGCAAGAGTCATAGTGGTGTACTTCAATAAACAGTAGGTGCCAAGTCGACCTTAATGACTATGAGACTCAACTCAAATGAATTATTTTTTTCCAAGACCATCTTCCAAAATGTGAGAGCGGTCGAAGTGACCTACTTTTTAAATGACATATTTTTAACTATATTTAACTACTGCATTCTAGAGTCAAACAACCGAATACAATTTGTTAATCATGTAGTAAATGAATTCGTTAGTCCTTGGCCAGATACGGGATAATCAACTAAATGGTCAGCGGGTTTGACTTTTTAAAAAATCGAACCTTCCATTCTGGAATAAACAGTCGCCTTACAAAGTCATGTTTGGGGTTGACCTAGAAACTTTCTATCGCATCATTGCCTCCTTAGTATTAAAAGATATCCAGGACGACTTTCAAAAACTTTTATAAAATGACAACGTTTGGAGGATGATGAAAAGGGCTACAGAAAATCTTATGAAACAAAACAAAATTATGAAAGAAAATTCTGATAAGTTACCTCAGCCAGCAGAAACTGAAAGCAACGTAACCATAACTACTCCCGGCATGGACAAAGCCAAAATGGATCTCAAAAATATCATCGGAGTTGTTGTATGTATGACTGTTATAAAATTGGAAAGCATGGCGTTTTGCAAAAACTTTACTGCAGGTAGTTTTTGTTTTGATCTGGGAAAACAAGCAGATAAACATTTAATTTTACCTAATTTTACCTAGTATTTTTAAATTTTATTTTAATTTAAGAACTGAGTCTGACTTTTGCGTTCAAAAAATTTTATTAGAGGAAGAAGTCAGCCAAGATACTGAAATTTCATTAAGAACTGCAGCCACTATAGACATTCAGTCGGGATAGGGCAAGGTTTTATAAGGTGCTCCTCAAATAGATGCCAGTGCAGGAAAAATATATGATACTGTGCAATTCAAACTGCCATCAAAGCTCATCTTGTGAAAACAATTAAATATCCTTTATTTTATCAAACAGTGTACCAGATTAATCTTTAATTTTATTTAATCTTGACTTATATTTTCCTGTAATTTTAAGACACACTACCCTAGTACCAGTATAACATAAAATTGCTTATCCTAATCAGTTTACCCTTGGATAAATTAGTTTGGTCTAGGAAAACTAGTTCATGCTGAAATCGTGTTTGGCATACACAAACATGGAAAAGTTAAAATGCCCATGTAATGCCAAACAAATGCCTGCATTCGTCCCATAATTTACACCGTTCTTCTTTGCATACTGAAGAACTTATTTCTTACAGAGGCATGGTCCCATATTAGTAAACCATATCGCTGATAGCATTCGAAGAATGAGAAATAAGTAGTTTTTAATACCGGTAACGTGACTTGTTGCGTGAGATCTCGTAGTCGAGTTTAATTTATACATAGTATAAATACTTGACATGTTCATTCCATGTTATCTTACTGTTCATCTATAAACCTAGGAATTTTGTAGAGGTGCTATTATTATTGTCAACGTATAGTTTTAGAACGGCTTTTTCATCAATTGTTTTGAGTTTGTTTGTTCAAAATTTACATTATTGACAAACACAGTGGTGTCATCAGCAAATAATTTCGTTTTGCCCTCCTGAAATATGTATAGATCCCTGTAGAACCCCAATATTGGTAATTGCAAAGTTAGAAGTTTTCCTATTCACCGACGCACACTGTTTCCTGTTAGAAAGGCAAGAGACTATTAGTCTGCAACTATCTGGGTGACTGTTGTACCCATATAGTTTGTTTAAAAAAATGATGTGTAAAATAGTATCAAAGGCCTTTGATAAGTCTATAAAAGAAGCGTGTAAGTAGTTTCTGTTTTCAAAGCTTTCTATACTAACTTTAATATTGCAATTTTTGTTCCAAAAAATAATGTCAATTGACGCAGTAGGATATTTTAGAGAGAATGGGAAGAAGAGACACCGGCCTGTAATTATTAGGCTTACTTTTGTTACTCTTTTTGTAAACTGGAATAATCTTTACTGTTTTTAGAGCGGAAGAGGACTTTTTAGTAAAGATTCTGTCATTAATTAAGATTAATAAATTATATTTTTAAAAGATTTTATGAAATCAACCGACATTTCATAAATATCCCGAGAATCGTTTGCTTTGAAATCACATCATTAAAACAAGAAACCTCAGAAATTTTAAAATATGGTTTTGTGTTAGTGGTTGGGATTTGCGATTGTATTTGAAAAATACACGTTGAATTTCTGAGGATCAATCGAGCTAGTTCCAACTGTTTTTGTTTTACCCGGTCAGGATGAATTGATTACTTCCCATAACGATTGAGGAGTGTTATGAGCAGATTTTATTAAATTGCCGTTAGCGTTCATCCATGCAACGCTAAGTGAATCTCTGTATTCACTCCTAAAATTGTTTCTGCCCTTTTTCAAATCAATATTTTGAGAATAACAGTTAAAATTCTTCACTTAGTAGCTGCAAAGTTAAACGCTTTTGTTTTTAACTTTCATTGGACCATGGCATATTTTTTATTTTTTCTCAAATCATCGATAAATTGCAATCCGAGATACCTTGAAAGATTACTATATATTTCGATATTTTAATGATGATGAAGATTTTAAATATGAAGGAGCTATTGTGTCAACACAAATAAGGTCTTACACCAAAGATTATGATCATTCCATCAGGGATTTTCCAGTTATCTCTACTATTTTTTAATGGCGCCAATCCAAAATAGAAATAATACTAGAAGTAATAACATAGTGGATGTATTTTATTTTTTTGAACTTTCATTATAGGATTCTGGAGGCTTAACTCGATGTTGGTTGGTATTATATTACCTTTAAAATGCACATCCCAAAAAAATGGTCATGGTCTTTCTACTTCTTTTTCGAAGTTATTATTTTCAACGAATCAAAATTATTAAGTAATACTGATGAAAACGTATGTTCAAGAAGTACTATCCTGTTTCTTTTTATTTTAAAGATGGTGAATTATAGGGCATTTAGTAGACATACTACAAATTAATCGTGAGCATTCAATTGGATAAGCTTTTGTAAATTTAGCCATGCTTTTAAAACTTAATGCTTAGAGCTTATTGAAGAGATTTGCAACCAAGGCACAAACTATTTACATAAGTAACATTTACTCAAATTAAAAATTCAAATTTCAGTTAACACTCAAAATAATCCTCCATCTCCGCCGCAATAATACTAACTACACCCCAGCTTAAAATATTCACTCTAATTCTAAACCTGTGTTTATATCTCTAGACTCCATTAAAATTTCACTTTTGACATCCTTCGCGACGAATGAAATTCCAGTGTCATAATTTTAGTGTAATAAACTAATTTTGCCTAAACTCGCCTGACTTTGTCATCCAAGCCGCCTGAACATTTAACTAATGTAAAACTTTTTGCCGCAAGTGTGTAGTGCCAAGGCCCCCATGTGTCTTAGAGTAATTGTTGTTTATGGGACCATTATGCGTATTACTTAGTGCTCTACTGGTCGCTACCATTCCCTTGTGTGAGTTATCCCCATTCTCACCGTGAGACTACTAAATTTCCAACGGCTTTTTTATTTTCCACGTCGCTCTGGGCAACACAGTGGATATATCGACGAATAACAAAACTTTTATGGGAAATATAGCTTTTATGAAGATGAAGATAAATGCATTTCGTTTTAATTATTTAGTCTAGACTCTAGAGTTTAACTAAAAATAATTATTATGGGAAAATCAATTATGAATTAAATTCCATTTATAAAAAATAGTGTAATCCAATAAATAGCAATTGTATCAGAAAATTGGTTTTAATTCAGCTCACATAGCACATTCATCTTGCACAAGACTGGATTTACTGTAAAACTTTTATACGTGAAATAAAATACATCATCATCAAAACATACCTAAACATTCGATTAGGTGATTCTTTTATGTTGGGAATAACAAAGAGTCGAAAATTTAAGGACTATAAATACTAAAAGTGTGTAAGTCTACTGCAAATTCAACTACCATTAAAACCAATGAAACACGACGAAATGGCGACTATTATATAAAATAATGTTATAGACTGGGGGAGTATAAATCACAATTAATGGGAAACCTACTGAGGGTCAACGCCCAAATTTTTAAAGGTTAATTTCAAAAGGAATTTAAGAGGAAAAACGAAACTCCCCACTTAACTATTTCTCAAAAATGTGAATAAAATGGTCTGAGGATTTACTGGATCGCTTTTTAAAAGATACACCGTTATATTATACATTACAAACGCAAGTATTGCTTCGAGGGTTGAAACAGAGCACCGCTTAAATGTATGATGTGAAGAATGTTTGCCATACCTCTATCTCATATAATAGACCATTTTATACCGTGTGCATACATAAATATAGAGAAGCTTTTATGTGGCGAGTAGCGAAAGGAAGGATGGCGTTTCCATTTCAAGGTGTATAAGAGCATATTCACAAAACGGAATTTGACATTGTTTATTTGTGGCTACAAGTAGAACTAAATATTTGTTTGATCTAACATACTCGCATTGCGACATACATCTACTGTTTAATCCCGATTATTCCAAATAGTTTCAATGAGAATACAATTCCTAATAAGTGAAAATTTTTATTTTACTACTCCGACAATACCACGCTGAGAATACCACACCGACAATACCATGCTAAAAATGCCTTCCAGACATTTAACCATTAAGAGCGTTGACGCGGATAATTGATTTGTTAAACACGATTTTCATTATGTTCTCTTTCCAAATATTGCTCATGGTAAGAATAACTATCGATATTTTTTTAGAAATACCTAACTCATTTTAGTCCCAATTGTGATACTACCCTTGAAAATAATTATATATTAAAATTCTCCTCATTTTAAATTAGTTGATTTGTTTAACAACAAGAGTGGTCGTTAAATGAAGAGTTGGGGGCGCATAATCTTATTCATTAGACGAACAAAAAGGCCGAATTTACATCCAGAAATTGAATTGAAAATTCGCCTTTTGAACTTAACCCCTCCTGTCGCCTCCTCTCGACAACAAATGAATTATTTATGGGACGTAATCGATTGTGTTAACATTGTATAAACAAATTTCGATTTGCAGCAGGTAGTGAACAGACTAATTGCAAAACAAATTCATCTAAATTTTAATTCAATAATTGTTATCACACCAATAAAAGCGAATTACTTAAACATTTATTTATCGTTTTTGTATTGCGAATATCCTGAAATTATTTACAACAAACTTTTATGATGTAGTAAAAGCTGAAAGCTAGGGTAACTTTGAGGTTCCTGCGGTTGGATGCAAATAGCTCTAAAATCTAGATATAAAGGATGCACCAGTACAATCCCCATTTAATCTAGTCTTAAAGATGTTTTATCAAAAACGTTTTCCGGACAACTCAGCAGAGTGTGAAATTGATCGTAGTGTCTACTAAATTTATACTTTTGGTCAGATTTACAATGAAACGGATTGCACACCGACACAAAAAGGGGGAGGAGATTGATGTTTGCGTGTACGTTCCCAACTAAATTAGATCATCTGACGTTTTACATGTGGCTAATTAAATCATTTATTTTCGTTCCGGCAACACATTGTAAGCAAAGTAGCAACTTAAGTTGCAAATGATGAAATTATTTTTGAACTTGGACAATATTAAATTAGAGTAAATGATATTACACCTTACCGTTTTAAAAATTAATTAAAAATTTTAGCCTTCATTTTAATCTTAAGATTGTCAAATTTCTTACAACAAATCTAACGTAAGATTTCTTGTAAGAGATATGACCGTCTAGTGCAGCCTTTAGAACTTTCGTATCGGAACTATGTGCAATCAAATTTAAAAGATTTTCATAGCATAGTTTTTAAATTTTGGATCCGCCATTTTGGGTTTTTTGGAAAAAATGTCAAATTCGAAATAAGCAGTCTTTAAAACCACTTCGTACTGATTTTCAGCAATATAACCTATTTTTCAAGAAAAAAAGTCGTCCATTTAGTATCCGCAATCTCGAAAATAAGTGGATACCAATTTTCAATAAAATTGAAATACAAAATGGGAATTTAGCAATATTTTCGGGCATTTTTCGAACTGTGCACAAGCCTAACATTTAAATTACAAGTTCGTAAAATTTTGATTTTCATAATAATACCGGGTGGAAATGAAACTAGGGCCACCCCTGGCATTCCTTTATTTATGAAAATAAAAAATTAGAATTTTAGTATCTTATATGATCTAAGAAAACAAATTTTATGGATCGAATAAATCTTTCATTTTACTTCCGGTTTATCAGGAAATGGCACCCACTTTCTTATTTTAAATGTAACCCCCTGATTTTTTCTACGTAAAATCAAACATTGGTTAGTTTTAAGTATGTTTATGACAAAAAAAATTTTTTTTCAAAACTTTAAGAAAAAATGTTGAATTTTTTTTTTGGTAAAAAATTTGAGTAAAACCTACAAAAACTATTTTTAAATAATACAAACACGTAAAATAAATTGTAATTTATAAAATTTATTTCACCGTTCTTGAGATATTATTTTATTTAATTTTCAAGAAGCGTTTTTTGGAAATATCTTTACTTTTTTAAATGTGATGATATAAGGGCCACCCCCTAATTAAATAGATGGTTTTTTTCCGGTTACTGTGATATCCCATATGTATGTTTAAAAATAGTTTTTGTAGGTTTTACTCAATTTTTTTACCAAAAAAAATTCAAATTTTTTTCTTAAAGTTTTGAAAAAAAATATTTTTTTGTCATAAACATACTTAAAATTAACCAATGTTTGATTTTACGTAGAAAAAATCAGGTGGTTATATTTAAAATAAGAAAGTGGATGCCATTTCCTGATAAACCGGAAGTAAAATTAAAAATTTATTCAATCCATAAGATTTGTTTTCTTAGATCATATAATATACTAAAATTTTAATTTTTTAATTTCTTAAATAAAGAAATGCCAAGGGTGGCCCTAGTTTCATTTCCACCCGGTATAATAATAATATATCCAGTACTTTATAAAAACACAAAACTCTTTTTTCAAAATTACAGGGTGTTCCTATAATCGTGGTCACGGGCTCGTGTGCTTATACTACAAGTAAAAATAAGACAAAAAGGACGTATAAATTTTTTTCCAAAACTAAACTGCTACCGAGATACAGGGTGTTGAAATTTCGTTTTATTTTTATTTTTTAGTTATTTTCTCTGGATCGGCTACATGAAAATTAATAAAAATTATAGGGTGGGTACTTCCCATAGCTATAACTTTTGTTTCAATTTAACACTCCAGTGGCGTAGAAACGGATTAAGGTCTCCCCTTTTTTAGGATTTATTAGATATGCCAGTGCAAAATTCTACAATTTGTTTAAATTTTTAAAATCTTCATTCAATTTACCACAAAAAAGTATACCTATTAAATTTTGATACGGTTAGAGGTATTTCAGTAAATTGGTGATTTATAATGCAGTATCTTTTTTAAAATCAAACCAATTTTCAAAATTTTAAATAAATTAAATTCAAATTAGGAAAATTAAAATTAAAAACTCTTAGTATGACATTTTCTTGGTGTATTCAAGAAAAAAAAACATGTCAGAAACACTAAATTTAAATAAAGTGTTTCTGACTTATTTATTTATTTAAAACCTTACGAGGAGTTGTCAATTTAAATTTTGTTAATTTAATTCAAATTTGTTAAAAATTTTGAAAATTTGTTTGATTTTTACAAGGTCACTAGACCATAAAATTTGAAATTACTCAAATACCACTACTCCTATCAAAATTTAACAGGTATACTTTTTTTGGTAGATTGGATGAAGGTTTAAAAAAATTCAAAGAAAATTGTAAAAATTTGGAGTGGCGTATCAAATAAATTAAAAAAGGGAGACACGTTAACCGGTTTCTACGCCACTGAAATGTAAAATTAAGACAAAAGTACAAGCCAATGATGACTACCTATGAGAAGTACTCGCCCTAAAATTTTTATTAATATTCATCCAGCCAATCAGGAGAAAATAAATAAAAAGTGAAAATTAAAAGAAATTTCAACAGCCTGTATCTCGGTAACAGTTGAGTTTTGGAAAAATGTTTGTACGTGCTTTTTGTCTTATTTTTACTTGTAATATAAGCACAAGAGCCCGTGATCATCATTTTAGAAACACCCTGTATACTCAGACCCAAAATATTAAGAAAAATTGAAAGTAAATATAAAATTTCTTTACATTATTCTTACATTCTTTTTTGAAATTAAAAAAAAACAAAATCCAAAAAGAGGCAACACCATAACAGTTTTCAGTACTTTTATTTCTGTTTAGTTTAGTAAAATAAATTTATAAAGTTTAGGTTAAGTTAGGTTAGGATCATTGTGTAAAGAGGCTGCGGGAAAAAGGCCACCGTTGACAAAAGGCCGACGAGGACAGAATACAAAAAGCTGATGTGGACAAAAATGCCGAGTCTGACAAAAGCAGAACGATAAAAGGCCGATAAAAAACCGAATAATGAATGTTAATGTAAAGAAAATTAAAAAAAAATAAATTCAGAAATTTCTATAAACATTTTTTGTCAAATAAAATTTTGGTATATAATGACTTGATACCTAATATAGGTAAACTTTTTTCCCAAAAGTGGCATAATTTGCCACAAACGTAAACAAATGGCTATCCGCTGTCAAAGCACCAAAAGATCCGGACAAAATAAAATGTGCGCATAAACAGCTTCTTTTCTCCGTAGGCCATTTTTTCTTTCTGCCTTTAATCGTTTGGCCTTTTTTCTTTCGGCTTTTTGTTTGCGTCGGTTTAATTTTGTCTTTTCTGCTTCAGTCTTCTGTCTCCTCTATGTGAGCCTTTTCTCCTTCGGAACTTCGTCCTAGTCGGTCTTTTGGGATTCGGCCTTTTGGTGTAGACTCATAGTTAGTTAGGATTGAAAATTTGTGACTGAACATGCCCCTATTCAATCCAATTACAATCCAATCCCAACAAAATTCGCCGTTTCGAAAACCAGAAGTCCGCGCACCTAAAGGAGAAACTTTTGGCTTGATCAAAAATGGTTTTCCAGTAAAGTTGTCATTAATCGGTATCGAACTCTTGGAATTTGTAGATAATGACACTTTAAAAATAAATTTGGGCACTCCAATTTTAAGCTTGATAGTGCGGATTTTTGATATGTATTAAAATATTTAAAGACAAAAAAACTGAAAAATTCAATTAGATCATATTTCTCTTTTATTTATTTATTAGAGTATAAAATTTTTTTTACAAAATTTTTAAAATCATTAGGAAGAATTAAAAATTCCGTCGACTACAATTTTATATTATTCTATGTTTTTATTATAGATTAAATTACTTATTACTTGTTATGCACATATAAATCCGTTGATAAAACAGTTTTACTTCATAAACCTAATTCAGTAGGTGTTAATGTTGAGATTGTAACACGTCTTGACAGTTTAATGAAGTTTGTGGTAAGAAGCCCTAAGCACAACCACAATTTGGGGTTACTGTTGCGTTACGTCCCTATAAAATTTGCCATTATTTCCTGGAAAAGCTAATTCCAAGCCAAATAAAAAAATGTTATTAATCATAGATAATAGCCCGTTGCCTGGTAATATCTGTGGACACAACGGAAAGGAAAGATGGACCGCGTTCCTAAAAACTTGAGAAACTAATTTATCAACCGGTGCTTCATTCAAAAAGAACGATCACCCTAGAAATTTATTTCCTTATTCGTTATAAACGTTAATAAATTCCTACTTCGAATTAAGGAATTACGTTAAACTAGAGAATGGATGGGATTTTAACAAGAAGTTTGGATGATTAAAGTAGAATTTGAAATTTGATGGATTTTAAATTACCTAAAAACTTTTTACAGTATTAAATTTAATCATTAGAAAATAAAAATTAAATAATAAGTATGTTTTCAAGAGGGTAATAAATATGAGTTTAAAATTTCAATCCGTTTCCAGTGAACATTTATGTGCAAAAGTTTGCAAATTGCATTACTTTTTATAAAATTTAAGGCGACTCTCCTACTGCCCCTTGTGGTTTGGCTTAATTTTAAAAGTTTTTTTTGCTTTCGTCAATTAGGAAAGTTTCAAACATAAAATGTTTAATCTATCCACATGTAAGCGGATTTATTTAATTTCATTTCAAAATTCTTCACCCAACCTTTTTTACTAATTAAGTTTGATTAATTGGACCTTTCCGCATTTATAATCATGTTGACGTACTACGTATTGCTTTAGCTTAAGGTAATTAATTTAGCGATTAATCTGATAGATCGATTCATCAAAAGAGCAATTGTGCCAAGTTCGTCTAACATTTGTAGGGTATATCTTATTGATGTATGGGAGTGAAATAAATAAGAGATGATTTATGGCCTTCAGTTTCATGCTAACTTTGTCAAGAAAAATGGAAGACGATGAATAAATCACTTTCTTGCATGATAAACTGACCAAAGGAATGTCAAAGGTACTTACTTACTCATATTTTCTAATACATTTGAAATATAAATAATATAGATTTAAGTTTGTTTTAGGCAGATTTTTAAATGAAATAATAGATTGATTTTTCCAAATACTGGAGATCAAAAAAACCAAGCATAATTTACCCATAATCTTTTTAGTATTATATTTTTTCAATAATTAATTCAGAAAATAAATAGGAAGAAGATTTAGGTACTTAATTAACTATGAAAATAAACTATCACGAAGTTTATTTTGCGATGTAAAAGTTTTTATCATCACACTTTGTGTATTATTTAATAATTAATTTGGGAATAAGTGTAATCCCATAAGCACCAGATGAAGTGGATGAAATTTAATAAATTCTTGAACACAGAGAGTAGCCTTAGAAAATCCCGCCTTTATAAAATTTGCTTTTAATTTTCTCTTTTAGTGGCTTTAGGTTGTGGGTCGAATCCCAACAAACAAAATTTTATCACCCAATTATCAAAGTGCTAATTTTAAACCTTCAATATTTTTATCATAAAAATATCTTTGGGCTAATAATAATTTTAACCCTTTCATTAGTGTGCTTCACATCATACATAAATACTTGTATTTAATTAGCAAGAATTATACAGCCCAGACATCAACTTATTTTACAAAAAGTGTTTTATTAAAATTTTCCGGGTGCAAGTAAATTGCATTTCCCCCTTATATGCATTTGTAGGAAAATACGTTCCTCCCCGTCACAATTTTATGCTATATGATGCGTGGCACCATTAACACGCTCGTTTATCAAACTTTAGGTCGTATGCTATCAAAAATCATCCGCCGTATTGTCTTTTTATTGTCCAAGGGGCTTTATCAACAGGAGAAGTTAATCTTTATGACGTTTTTTATTAAGATTTTCAAGGTGATCTAAGACCTTATAAAATTATGGGTTTAATATTTTACAATGTCGGATGTAACAGCTTTAAAAAAGAAAAATATTTACGTGGGGCAGAAATGCCTAAAGGTTAAAAGTCCTAAAATATGTACACTGTATTTATCTATTTAATTTTAAAGGGGCGTTTTGCTACTGACGGATATTTTCCATCGAGGTCGACGAAAACGCCGAGCGGAATACTTAGCTTAGCAACGTGTCGCTTACGCTGC
The DNA here is from genome assembly GCA_963971135.1 of Stenus bimaculatus. Lineage (NCBI taxonomy): Eukaryota > Metazoa > Arthropoda > Insecta > Coleoptera > Staphylinidae > Stenus > Stenus bimaculatus. The sequence goes on from OZ020180.1 coordinate 71,925,226, forward strand.
ACTTTGTTAAGCAAAGTATTCCGTTCGGGGTTTTCGTCGTCTGCTACGGAAAAATTCCGTCACCAGCAAAACACACCTTTAGAAAGTGATTACCATAAAAGGGCCTAGACACATCGTTGTATGCTTAGTTGGGTCTTGGTCAATGTCTATCGAACCGACCACCCGACCACGTATTGGATCGTGTTTAGTAGTGCTGTTCACCGAACTCAAACTTGATGAGGTTCGAATTTAAAGTTCGAACTTAGATCGAACTTTAATAAATAAAAAGTTCAAACACGATTTCATAAGTTCAAACTCGATAAAGTTCGAACTTTCATAAGTTCGAACTGGATAAAGATTAAAGATCGAACTCGATAAAGTTCGAACTCGATAAAATTCAAACTGTATAATGTTCGAAATCGATAAAGTTCGAACCTACATGTTGAGTATCACTGTAATCGGAAAAAATCCTCTATCTAAATGGGGTTACTATCATGCCATTTGAAAAAATAAAGATATTTGCAAAAGAACGCATTTTAAAAATTATAGAAATTAGTTTCTCAAAAACGGCCGAATGATTTTCATAATTTACAATTTATTTTACATATTTAAATTATTTAAGAGTAGTTTTAATAATTTTATTTAAAAATTTTTTTTTGTCACAATCATACCTACAATTTACCAATGTATAATAATAAAACAGGGCGTTTTACGTTCAAAATTAGAAAATTGATGCCTCTCCCGGTGAAATCGGAAGTAAAATTGAAATTTTTTTCAATTACTTAAATGCGTGTTCTTACGAAATCTAACATGGTAAAATTTCAAATTTTTATTTATCACAAATAAAGAAATTACAGGCGTGGCCCTAGTTTCGTGGACACCCGGTATATGTTGTACTCAATTGCCGAATTCGGTCGGTGGCAGAAATTTAATATTATTGAACTTTTTCCGAACCCAAACTTTTTCCAAACCCAAACTTTTTTCGAACCCGAACATTTTTCGAACTTTTGCATAATGTTCGAACTATTTCAAAGTTCGAACTTTTGAATGAAAAGTTTGAATTCAAAAAAATGAAGTTCATACAGCACTATACCTTTTCAACTTCAAATTGAGACTAATCAACTTCAAATTGAGAATAATCAATTTCAAATTGAGACTAATCAATGTCAAATTGAGAATAATCAATATCAAATTGAGAATATTCAATTTCAAATTGAGAATAATCAACTTCAAATTGAGAATAATCAATTTCAAATTGGGAATAATCAATTTCAAATTGAGATTTATTATTAGTTTCACCTAAAAAGAACATTTTAATTTAAAGATAGAACAATTTTTTGAAAAGTAGCTTACATAGTCAATTAACGCAAATGAATTAAAAATGTAGGTCTACCCAGTGCCGCATTACCATAAAGGCAAAAAAAGCAACTGCCTAAAGTCTCAAGCAAGCATATTTTAGTACTTGGCAAGAATAGGGCAAATATTGGACAAAGCGAGTATTCTATAGGCAAACGCTATACCGGGTGGAAATGAAACTAGGGCCACCCCTGGCATTTCTTTATTTATGGAAATAAAAAATTAAAATTTTAGTATATTATATGATCTAAGAAAACAAATCTTATGGATCGAATAAATTTTTAATTTTACTTCCGGTTTATCAGGAAATGGCATCCACTTTCTTATTTTAAATACAACCCCCTGATTTTTTCTACGTAAAATCAAACATTGGTTAATTTTAAGTATGTTTATGACAAAAAAATATTTTTTTTCAAAACTTTGAATTTTTTTTTGGTAAATAATTTGAGTAAAACCTACAAAAACTATTTTTAAACATACATATGGGATATCACAGTAAACGGAAAAAAAACCCTCTATTTAATTAGGGGGTGGCCCTTATATCATCCCATTTAAAAAAGTAAAGATATATCCAAAAAACGCTTCTTGAAAATTAAAAAAAATAATATCTCAAGAACGGTGAAATAAATTTTATAAATTACAATTTATTTTAGCTAATTGTGTTATTTAAAAATAGTTTTTGTAGGTTTTAATCAAATTTTTTACCAAAAAAAATTCAACATTTTTTCTTAAAGTTTTTTCGTAAAATTTTTTTTTGTCATAAACATACTTAAAACTAACCAATGTTTGATTTTACGTAGAAAAAATCAGGGGGGTACATTTAAAATAAGAAAGTGGGTGCCATTTCCCGATAAACCGGAAGTAAAATGAAAGATTTATTCGATCCATAAAATTTGTTTTCTTAGATCATATAAGATACTAAAATTCTAATTTTTTATTTTCATAAATAAAGAAATGCCAGGGGTGGCCCTAGTTTCATTTCCACCCGGTATAGTGTGTAGGTTTGTAGATCCTTGTCCAGCTGTATTTTGAAAAACAGCACAAATTTTCATAAATTATCAATTATTGTATGATAAACTAGGTAATTTTGGCCCAAATTTTGGAAAAAGATAGTTTGATCTTCTGTAAGTAGTTTAATCACTCATTATGTTTAATTTAGGAGTATTAAATTTAATAAAGTAACTTCTCAAACACTCAAGATTTCTAGGTTATAGCAAGGTGCATGGTTGTGTCTTTCAGTTAGTATCAGAACACAAACTGGTTACTAACAACTAACAGTAGATCAAACTATCCTTTTCCAAGATTTGGACCAAAGTTACCAAAGTTGATTCTAATACTTATAAATTTTTGAAAGCTAATTTCCCAGAAGAGACAAAGACTCCATAATAAGTTTTGGGACTTTGGACGTTTCCAAAATTTAAAGATATAAGACATTTAACGTCATAGCCAAAGGAGATGCCTTCAGAAATTTCTTTGGTATCATGGAAGATATAAAGGTTTTTGAATTAAAATGTCTTAATTTTTTTCTTTTTATTGACGTAGCGCGTGGCGACAGCGACGTTTTTAATTCGAATTGAAGAAATAACTTGATAATTTTGCTTTTTGTTGAAAAAGAAAAACATTTCTAAAGAGGCCTTACCTTTGGTTTGATAACCTTGTTGTTATGGGAGTTTTTAACCCCAGAAAAAGAGAAATGCGGTTGTTTCTGTATTTTTGCTTCATATTATGCTTCTATGGTTATAATTCAAAAAGAGAAAATCATAAGAATCTTATATTGAAGGAAAAAAAATATTTGTGGAATCTATTGCTAGTTTTATACAAGTTGGGTTGGAGGTTGGATGCAAAGTTGGTGTGGATGGTTGTTTGCCAACCAAGTTGGGCGGACGAGTGCCTTGCACCACCTAAACGCTCGACCAATACAATTCTTTGTAGACGCTGATTTCAACCAAGTTGAATGCTTCATCCAACCTTTACTTAGGTAATTCAAAACTTCAGCGGCAACATTTATTATGAATGAAATACAATAAATTGACCAATTCTGATTTTCAAATGATGCTTTCTGATCTGAAATTAAATTGATTTGATGAAATACAATTGACCCCATCTGAAAAGTAATTCACGATTCTGAATTTATTTCTGAAATTGAAAAATCGTCACTTTATTTTGATTATCATTTTTTTTTCCTTTTTTTTTCTAAATTATTAACAATGCAGCCGCTACTCCAATCTTAAGCTGTTTTGAGAACAAGTTATTAACGATAACCTCTCAGTCCGTATAATTCAGTTAATGGCAACGGTTGGTTGGAAAGTCGGTTGTGGACGCAGCAATTTGGTCCGTCCGACAAAATTAGGTTTTCTTTGACTAGTTATATTTTGGAAAATACTACAAACTTTCAGAAATTATCGATTATAGTAATTCAGAAACATCAACGATTTTGCACAACTTCTTTTTCCAGGAGAGACAAAGGTTCCAAAAAAAGGTTAGAGACATTGGACGCTTCCAAAATTTGAAGATCTAACTAAGACATTTTACAATTTTTTTTTGCTGTCATGGAAGATATAAAAGTTTAACTTTAAAAGGACCTTTTAATGAGAAAAAAACCCAATTTTATTCAATTTTCATCCACTAGTTAATGGATAATTGAAAAATTTATTTATATAAATTTTATTAAGTTACAAGTACGGTAATTTCTCAAACTGAAATAAGTAACTTTTCATTTAAGAAACCTTTGAATTAGTGCAGGCAACTATTTTTGTTTCGTCTTTGAAATAAGCAACAAATGGCTTCAAATAAGAAATTCCCATTTCTGGTAAATAAATTGGAAATATTAAAGAAAAAGAGAACACATCAATATCTATACTCTGTGAAGAAAATGTTGTATATTAAAAATAATTTACTAATTGTTACTGTCTTAGACATTTACTTGAGTGAATTTCATCAATTTGTTGATATACCCAATTGGATCAAAATAAATTCAGTTTTATTTATTTTAATCCATTAATATGTTTACGGTATAATATACTTTGTGCGTAACGAGGGTAACAACAATTAAACTAATCCTTACACATTTTTTTACTCAATTAGCATAAAAGCTCTTTAAATTCAACAAACAGGACAAAAAAGGTTTAATTCGTTAATGCCTTGTAGAAAAAAATAGGTTAAATAAATTTTTTACGTATTTAAATATAAAACGAATTATAATATTCAATTAAAATAATAAAGAAAATAGAAGAAGTGTTTTTAATAAGTAAATGGAATTTGCTCGTAATTTATGTAGCTTTGCTTGTTTTAGCTTCGAAAACTTTGATTATATAAAATTTCCGCTAGTTAAATTTTTCGTGGCTAAGCAAAAACACTTTCATTACATTTGTCTGAGTTGAATAAAGCTTCTCGTCGATAGCTATGTAATGGTCATAAATCACGTCCAGGTCCAGTGGAGACTAATAAATCTAAAATACGTGAAACAATTGACGGGGGATTATATTACTTACTTATGGGCTATTGGTTTTGAGATGCACTTGCCCACCTCGTTTTTCTGGCGGAAGGCAATTTACTGCAATCGAAAAATACACAAGCCTGCACTTAGCGTTATGCCCGAAAGACCCTTAGGATACGTGCTATAATTGCTCCATTTTGGAAGTAACGATTGGCCCCTCTCCCAAAACCGAACTGCATTAATCAGATAAATGGCCAGTCGTCACATAACAGGAGAACTAAGTGCTAGGTTCTACGTTGCAAATAAAGTTTAAATGACAGCCCTTCAGGCCTTTCTCATTATTGTAACTCAAGCCTTTTCCCATCTAATTGGAGAAATTTGAATCACAGTAAAGATGGTTAATCATTAAATTGGGATAATAAAAATAAATAAAATATTATATTTTTAACGATAATTTATTTTCTTTAGTGTTGGAAATGAAGTGGAAAGAAAGCTTTATAGTGGCCAAAAATATGAGGAGCCAGAAAATTTGCATCTTTTAAAACTCTCATAAAACTTCATGGAAAATTTGATATTTCAAGCAGAAAGTAACTTTTTCAAATATCTTTATTTAGTATCCTATTGATTTAAATAACTTTTATTTATTGGCATTAAACTGATAAAAGACCTGAATCTTTAAAATATAAATAGACCCTTTGTATAATCTATTGATGAATTGGGGTTTCTTGGGTATTGGGCGAACGGGTGTTTAATGGAATGATTTATAGCCGATGCATAAAGTTGCAAACATTGAACTTCGAATAAAGCCAAGAACGTTCACCAAAGAATCTGCGAATTTATTACATCAGCCTAAACGCAGTCTAACATTAATCTTGTCGTACTTGCCCTTTTTATTCCCCGTATGTTAGATTTCATCCCAATAAATTAGGCGATGTTTGTTGTTGCTGCTTTATTTATATTTATGTTTTTCATTCCGATTAAGCTGATATTTCAACCAGGTAATTTATCTAAAAGCTGAATGAAAAAATAAAATATTTATGTATTAATTCCATTTTGTACTAATTGTAATTCGATGCGGGATAACCTAAATAAAAAACATTGAATATGAATGGTAATAAAATATGTTTTCTATATTGGCAAGACTACACAATAAAATCAGTACCATCTCATGTAAATAATAATATAAACTTGATCAATAATTTATTATTTCCTTTCAGTCAGGATGTATTCAAGTGGAAGAGAATTTTATAAACAGTTTTGACCAAGATTCTGGCAGGAACTATGGGCTAAGCTCAATGAAAAATAAAATACAATTTACAAAATATATAAATTAGAAATATTTGGAATATTTTGTATATTTTCTCACCAAATACCTATAATTGAAATCAAAACACAAAAATTTCATTTCGAGTTCGGTTGATTGCTCGAATTTCAAAACATGCATCTATATGAACTGAATGCACCACTAAATCCTGACCAAATCCATTAATTAACTAATGCATGACGAACATAATATAACATTGACAAGTCAATCTTAAATTAACAACGCATTGCGGTCCTGCCTAAATGTAAAGCATTTGGCCAAACACGGAATTTAGATTAAAGTGGAAATTGTGGCAAAGATGGACATGTCAACTACGTACATGGAACGTTTTTGTTTCAATCGCCCAAACTATCGTATCCCTTCGGATATTTGTTTGAGCGACAGAGAATTTTACTTTACGTCCTCTATTTACACTTTGCTCCTCAGGGCTTTCGTTGGGGTTTTTATTCTTCCTGCCATCTGGCAGGAATCACACGTATAGTGGAAAAGCCCTTTAGTAAGTTTTTCATTGAAATTCTTTAAAGTTTTCCTAAAATGAATGGTTTACGTGATTTATTTTAAACATATTCATAAATTTATTATAATAATATTCAAAATAATTACAGAAGCGAAAAATTTAAATTAAAATATTCGTAAAATAATCGTAAATTTCATGTGGAAATTTGGCTAAACTCCTAGAATTTCTGTTATAATTCTCTAATGCATTTTCCCACATTTACGAGTATTACAAAAATGAAAATATTATGTATAATACAACAAATATACATATAACGTCTTTCATGTATTCTGCAGTTTTTTTTAAAGCAAATAAAATTATTTATAATTTGATGCGAATGAAGTGTATTAGATTTAATATAGTTTTGATTGGTATTAGTAACTGTATTAGTTTTTGAAATATAAATAATAATTTAGAACGTCAGGTGTGCGTTAAAATATAGCTATTGTGGTAGTAAAATATTATGACATTTTTAAATATACCTCGTAATAGGTTTTTGTGAAAATAAATGTCTGTTTTAATAGCAAGGATAATAACAAAAACTTCGAAACGGGTGTTAATAATTTCATATCAGTTTTTATTACGTTCATTTGAAAATATTATAATATGCATTTATTCGCTTTTAATAAAAACATAGGAGAAGTAGTTTAATGTGTAATGTGAAATTTTATGATGAAATTGAGTAACTCGTATACTAAATCCTAGGAAAATTAAAACATTGGAAAAAGTAGTATGTATTACAATAGAATACTGAATAAATGGGAAAAATCAAAATAAAGGTAGTTATTCTTTAGAGAGAAAAATAATTACTTTCAATACAATGTTGCAGACCTTCTAAGGATCCTCAGAAATAAAAGTTTCACCAATTAATGTTGATATAAAGAGATATGAGATTCAATTTTTTTATTAGTATAAAGTTTTGGATATCGCTATTTGTTTCATTTGAATTTTTTATACATATAAAACCTGTGTTAAAACTTCCATTTTTGGTACCTAAAATTCTTCTCATAAAACTGGAAAAAACGAATAGAAAAAATTAATTAACGCCAAAAATAAGTTAAATTTTTTACATTTTTTGAAATTATGTAAATAATAAGTTTTCTAATTGGCCGAATTTCTAAACAAAATACGGTTGTTACACAAACAAAATAATTTTTAAAAATACTTCGTGAATCTATTTTTAAAATCTTTCAAACAAAACCCCATAATAACTATGTCTCATGATAATTGATCTTTTTAAAAGTCTGGAAACCCAAGTATCTTTCAAAATTCAGAAATATTTGCATTATTTGATAACAGCGCTCGTGATAGGTTTTTGGTACCCCACCTTTGCGTTTACGGTTTTCATCTTTGAAAAATTTTGATATACCTAAGTAAAATATAATAAAAATGTTAATATCAAGTAAGTTTATGTGAATCAACACTAACTTAGACACTATTACACACTGTATTTATAAATAATAGGAGTAATTCGGTTGATATACACGTTTTCGGTCATAAAAATACTCTTTTCAATGAATTCTCGAAAGTTAAGATCCCTCCACACGATCCGATTTGGTTGGACGGTCGGATAAGCCCACTAAATCGGATGCCGCATCCACACAGTCCGATTAGCTCATCCGACCGACCGCCGACTTTGCGCACCTCCTGCACTAAAAAAATAATTTGGTCAGTTCAGTTTGATATGTTGAGAGGCTATCAACAAATGAATATATTGGCTCCCGTTTAAACAAATCGGCAAAAAATTGGTATTACAATTGCCTTGTCACAAGCTACGGAGGAACGAAAAAAAATAGTCTTCGCGTATCAATTTTTAGAGCAATCAAAAGTACTTGGACGTGACTTGAATCATTAAAAATTGCAAAAACAGTGGGGTCGTCGGATGAAGCATTCAAATTGGTCAGAAGGACCATTCAGACCGTTCGACTAAATCGGATTGTGTGGAGGCCCTTTTATCGAAAAAGCAATTTATCGAATATTATCTGACTTCTTAACAAGTATGACGTCATTACATCATATTCACAACACGACATCACTTCAAAGCGATCAACAGAAACTGCAATAAAGAGTTGAGGTAATAAAAAAAGAACAAAGAGAGTAAAATGGTAATGGATATTTTCTTTGACCTATCTCCTGAATTACACCCTCTTATTAGGGAGTTAGAGAATCTTGGCATCAGATGTTTTGCCTAATCTAATAAAATCATACACCTATCATCCAGACAATTAATCGTTCGAATAAGACGGTGTGTCAGTGAGGTTTTTAGAGCAGATTCGGGTATACCCCAGGGCAGTATCCTCGGACCACTTATCGTTCTAATTTTCTTTAATTACCATATGCCTTGCAGAATTCCATGATTTTAATCATTTTCTACTAATTAGTATAAAAAATGTAATTTATTATTGCACTTCTCTAAATGTTTGATTTATCCCACAAGATAAAAATTAAAAAAAAATGAGCCAAAAGACGTTTTAGTATGTAAAAAATATAAATTGAAAAAACCCTGGGTAGAAAAATATTTAGGGCAAAAAACGTAAATATCAAATTTAACCTTAAAAAAAGTGAGGTTCCAAAAATCTTTAATTTTGTGCCCACTCAAATAGAATATCAACTAACCGTAGGAAATTTGGTGCTAATCGTACTCAGTATGCCCTTAAATGTACAAACAAAGTAGGTTACAGGCTTTTGTCCGTTTTCAGATTACCAGCACCGATTATACGCGCATGCCTGAATCAGTCCGCTATGGACGTACCTACTTTGTGTTTTTACCCTTTTTGTATGTCCATAGAATGGCGCGGAATGACTAAGGCATGCGCGTGTCATCGGCGCCGGTAATCTGTAAGCCGCAAAAGAGGGTAATCTGCTTTGTTTGTGTTTGTACACTTACGTTATCGCACATTCGGCATGCGCTGATCAATTATCCGTAGATTTTGAAATATTTTCCTAGATAATGGACCTGAGGGCTTAAATATGCCCTTAGAGCAAGCGCTGAACGTATGGCAGAGTCTTTAGGTATCAAAAACATTCCAGTGGAAAACCATCGACATACGCGCGGGTAATGTGGTATAAGGGCTCAAATTGACTCTTAAGCTGCGTTTCCGCCAAAGCAACATTGAGGAACTTTTTGTTTCGTTTTGTTTCTTCTTGTTGCTTCAAAAAGAAACTTTAAGAAACATTAATAAACTTATTGTTTCCACTAACGCAACTAAATCGTCAGTAGTCGCACGTTTTTTCAGGCAAATAAGAAACGCGCAACACAGTGTTTCCACTGGTGGTCGATGTCGGATGTCGCCGAGTTAACCGAGCTAAATTTGGTGTATTGTGAAGTGGTGAAACATGGATCAAGATGAAGAAATTGCGCTGGCAGCGGCTGCCTACATTATATTGTCTCGAAAAAAACAAAATAAAAGACGTCACAAATTTTGGGTAGAACTGAGCCTTCAAGAAAGGCAAAATCGTGGTGGCATACGCCTGCTTAGCACCCTTAAAGTAGACGATATTACCTCTGGAAAAATAAAAAATGGAAGTGTTCAAAAATTTTTAAGATTGTCCAATTCTGACATAGAATGGCTATTGTGTCAGATTGCTCCACGTATTCAAAAAGAAGATACAAATTTTAGGCCAGCTATTTCCCCAATGGAACGATTGCTTGTCATTTTGCGATTCCTTGCAAGGCGATTCTTACCACCGCGCAGAGGCTAAACAAAACAAGTAAAGCAAAAAGCAACAAATTTATGTTCCTAGTTCGTTTCTACTGAGACGGCGACAAGAAGAAACTTATTTTAGTTTCCTTTTATTGCCGATTTTCTTTTGAAGTTTACCGCTCGAAATGGAAACCGTCGACAAGAAGAAACAGTCGGCATTTGTTTCGGAAACAATGAGAAACATTTAGGAATTTTATGGAACTTTGTGGAACATTTTAGGAAACAAGCAACAGAAACACAAAAGTTCCTCAATGTTGCTTTGGTGGAAACGCAGCTTTACATTTGTTAAAGAATAATCCATTTTGGACCAATCGTACCCAGTATGCCATTCATTCCTAGTGAATGTTTTTGATTGATAATTCATCGCAAAATCATTGGCATAAATCCAGCGCTTGCTCTAAGGGCATATATCGGTTCTCGGGACCATTATCTACGAAAATGACTGGAGTTATTTTTTTAAATCTACGGATAGTTGAGCAGCACATGCTGAATGTGCAATACCCTAATGGGCATATTGGGTACCATCAGCACCAAATTTTCTACGGTGACTTGACGGTCTAAAATTTGGACCCCCTTGCTCTATTTGCTAACTTTTCTCAAAAACATATGGGGACCTTCACAATTCACAACTTTGCTCGTATTAATTACAAGTTTTTGATGAATAAGAAATACCACTTTCTCGCTAATTTATTAGTAGTATTCATTATCAATGTTAGTGTGACGTAATGTTCATTTTTCAAATTTTGTATAATGGAAAGACGCTTTGATCAAATTTGATTTTTTTTTTGGAACCGATTTTCAACCCACATTGGTTTTAAATTTTATTTAGATCAAATTAAGTTGCTGTTATTTAATATAAGTCTTCCCTTCCACTACACCTTTTCCAATTGTATTTCAGAAAAGATCAAATCAATTTCAGAAATCATCAGTTGAAGACACAGGTTGATAAAGGTAGCATGGTACTCTTTTTAATTGATTTTTTTTTTATAAAATGTCACGACATATTCTATGATTGTCTTCTATGATGATTCTGTGCTTTCAAAAAACGCTATGTATGGTCAAACATTTCTTTTGAATAAAGATGTCATGTACTGATTTATTTCTTTATCTATTGAAGTAATTAGGTAAGTTTTAAATATAAGAGAAAAAAAGTACTTTACACTACCTGACAGAATAATAAAACAAAAATTATAAATTTAATTTAACAAAAATAGTTTCAGAAAAAAAATTTTAAAGTAATTTTTCTTGAAATTATTATTTCACCTTTATCCACTTGTGTCTTCAATTGTAATTCATAATAGTCAATTGTATTTCCGAATAATCATTTTACTTTGAGAAAGTATCAATAGTATTTCAGAATAGTCAATTTTGTATCTCAGAAAGCATTATTTGAATATCAGAATTGGTCAATATAATTTCAGAAAGTAGTATTTTAATATCAGAAAAAGGGAGTGGCACCCAGGACCTACCAATATTCCCGTCCACGGAGATTCCACTAGTAGTATTCTAGTACACTAGGCACCACCCAACCCTTGAGGGTATGCCAGGTTATAAAATTGGCGCCCAACGTGCCAGAATATAGTAAATTTGGCATAGAATTTTTAGTTACCTAAATATTAAATATGCTATTTTACAGAACAACAGACATGTTTTTCATAACCAAAGTAGCTGCATGGTGGATTTTAGTGAGTTGTGGTACTGAAGCCCAACCAACAACCACCACCAACAATTGTATTTTTGGCTTCATCGATTGTTTCTAAGTAAACCAACATTTGCTCCATAATACCAGGGCCAACGCAGGAGCATTCTGAACTTGTCTTTTAACAATACTGCTTTATAGGAAAATTCTGGTCAAAATTAAAGGCCTTTAATTAGAAACAAATTATGTAACCATGGAAATTGTTCATTACAACCCATATAACAAATTTAAATTTAAAGACCTTTAAACTTAAAGGATTTGACCAGAATCTGGGTATTAATCAGATTATGAAATACAATTGATGCTTTCTGAAATTAAATTGGTGCTTTCTGAAATACAATTGATACTTTCTGAAATAAAATTGATCTTTTCTGAAATCAATTGATGATTTCTGAAATACAATTGGAAAAGGGTGCAGTTGAATGAAAAACGTTTTTTCCACTATGGATTTATAAATTTAAAGGACAATGAAGTAATTTTTTCAAATTATTTATGTATAAAATATAGAAGATAAAGTTCTGGTTTTTCCCAACAAATACCACAACTCTTTTTAATTACTGGCGGACTATAACTCAAAACTATTTAGGAAGTGATAAAGTGGGAGTTCTAAAAAACTTGCTAGCATCTAAAGTTGACATAATAAATGAAAGGAGTTAGAAAGAGCGTCGAAATAACTGGATTATAGTTTTTCTGGGGTGTTATTAATGCGGGTTGTGTTTTCTTAATTGACCAGCACCGGTGCAGCCAAGCGTCTTTTTTTCCCATTATGATTCCAACGCATTTATAAATCAGCGAAGAAATTCGCGAGTTCTAAATACGAACAATTAAGTTCCGGGCGGTACTTTGTAAAATCTTCGAATGTCCAAACCAACCGGCTTTTAAATTTATTCCACGTATAAATTCGGCTCGTTTACGTGCACTCACACCTTTACATTAAAGCTTATTTAAGCAAGCGCCCATGTACTTCAGTGATTTATTTGAGCTTTTGTTTGTGCGAGAGCATTAAAAATTATTTATATAAATGGCCCAATTAAAAATAATTACGAATACAAATTCGTATTTTGTATTTTAAAACCCCTTTCAAAATATCTGTCAACGATTCGTCAACCAAAGAAACATTCTTTGCATTACTAAAATTCTGCTTCCATAAATTTAAGAGGCTACACAGACAGACTAAAATAATTGTATTACAACAAAATCACGTAATATATTATTTATGTAAACTTAATGCAAAATATCCTGTGTTTGTTCGTTTATCTCCTAAACAACCATCGTCTACGCTTCCAGTTTCAGGATAATGAATGTTCTGACAATGCTTTCATAAGGTAGATTTACTACATAATATCCTTTCAATACGCAGGGTGTTTAAACAAAAAATTAATTAAATTAATTAATTATTGTAAACAAATTTAAATTTGTTTAAGTTAATGGAAAATAATAAATATCATTACGTAATTTCAGAGTAATAAATACTTTTAAATTTAATGAAAATTGTTTTCAGCTTCGCTTGAAATAAATTAAGCTTTTATATTCTAAAGTAAGTACTCACCAAAATTGTATTTTTTTTTTAATTTTTAAATATAACCTAGGGGCATGTAACCACCAAATTAGTTGTTTCGAGTTGTTCCTTTGCACCATTTAAATTGGTTTACCTGAAAACAAGTAAATTAATTAGTATAAATTTAAAAATCAGTTAAAAATTTATTAAAAGTTTGGCAAAATTAGTCACAAGATATAATTTTTAATTAAAAAAAATTATTTGCATGAAAACCCCTCCTGAAAATAATGTAATCAATAAACATAAAATTGGAATTTAAGTAGAGATTACGAGGGTTGAAAATTTTTACTTCTGTATCATTAACCTTTCCATGTGAACGTTGTTATTATCCATGCAAAAAATGTGTTTTTGATATCGACATTTGGAAAAGCAATTTATAAATATAAAAAATCTCTAGTAAGCATTATTCGTGGGAAAAACGGATATTGAAATTTGAAAGTGCACTCTTCTTGTCACTTCGGTTAGTCGCGGCGTCAGGTCCTTGACCACTCCCCCGATATTCGGAAATAAAGCGCTTATCATCGGAATAACTAGTCCGTGCTTAAGTGTACAAAAACCCATCTGAACGCTTTTGTGCAAGAAACAAAGGCCGGACATATTGTCACCGATGACAATAGAAATATGATCCTTTTCATGCAAGTTTGTAAGGTTGCGAAGGGGTGCTGTTAGTGACAGTTATTATAGCGTGATATTGTTTCAGAATTTCCTGAGCTTTAACTTATTTTAGTTTTTACCCGCATCATTAAGACAGGATGTGATAACATTTTATAATTATTACCTAATTAATAGTATATAATTAATTTTTTTAACAAAAATTTCTTGAATTTAACAAAAATCCGCAAAGTCGTCAAAAACTGCGTGCAATATTTGTTCATTCAGCTAAAAAATTTTGATTTTGTATAAAAGAAAATCCAGTGGATAAAAATTTAAATAATGAAAGAAACTTTCATTCAGAATATATTTCTACTAAAAATAAGAAGAAGCGGAAAGATAATTATGAGTATTTTATTGAAAAGGTTACTGGAAAAGTATCTGATGGATGATGGATATATTTCTGATGCAATATGAATAATTATTTCTAATAATTCGTTTGCTGGTCATGATTTACATTTGAGTCTCTACTTTCTCAACACCCTACTGCAAAAGAACCAGTGATTATTATCTCTCACACAAATAACCCAGTTTTTCCTTTAGTATCTTCAAAAGAAGGTTTATTTGCAATTAAATCTTTCAATATGGGTGGTCTTGATTACCAAAGACCGTCTCATGTTCTGGATATGCTTAGTTACTCCTCAGATTCTTCTGGCGGAATACTTTTAAATTATCTTGTCTGGTAAAGTAAATCCTTATATTTGTCCAATACTGCAGGGTGTCACTTTCATGGTTAGAAACTAGACCAAATTTAATAGACAAGAAACCAAAAAGTGAGGGTCTAGTTTTTTTTTAGTTTTAGAGCTTTTTTTGAATTTTAGGTCACCGATTTTTATCACAAATTACAAAATCACTAGTTACATTATTATTAAAAAGCTAAAACCATCCTCTTTCAATAGGTTATAATAGTAATACAAAAACAATTGTTAAAATGTTGAAAAAAATTCAATAAGAGAAAAAAACTTTTTTCAGTTTTTTTTTTAATTTTCTCCTAGATAAGACCCATCACGGATGTGTTGTGTTTTTCTGAAACTTGTTCATATTCTTAACAAACCGGAGAAATTTTTGAAACCGTAGTTGTTTCAGAAGTCTATAATAATAGAAGCAGGAAAAGTGCTATGGTTTCAATTTTTCTCTGATATTTTTGTTAATATATTATGAATATTTCAGAAATTTAAAAAAAGGACAACCTTACTGGGTCTCATTTTGGAAAAAAATTACAAAAACTGAAAAACTATTTATTTTTTCTTTTTTTTTCTTTACGATTTTCTATTTCTATCAACCTATTTTGTACTACTGTTGTTACCAATTGAATAAAGAAGATGGTTACAGCTTTTTTCTTCTATAACGATTTTGTGTTTTTTGCCAAAAATTGATAATCTAAAATTCAAAATGTTGTAGCTCCATAACTAAAAAAGACTCTTTCATTATTTGTCGATTAAATTTTCCCCAGTTTCTAACCCTGACGTTTGGGAACCACATACCTATAGAATACACTATGTATGGTGCTTCTTTATATGCTTTAAAAAGAAGAAAGGAGGAATTCGCATTATCGCTATTGGAACATTTTTAGACGTTTGGTTCAGAAGATATGTTGCTTCAAAATTAAAGACTCTCTTGGAGACCCTTTTCATCTCATACATTATTTATTTAGCTGTAAAGGAGGTAGTAAAACTGACATTTATTCAGCAAGAAGATACCTTACTCAACATACCAATCCACCCAAAAGGGTATTCCTTAAACTTGATTTCAAGATGCTTTGAATTTAATAAATACAAATATATCTTTCTTAAGTTGGTTTTGATTATGTCCTGAATTTTCTTAATTTTGGTGAAGACGGAATTATGTCAGAATGTGGTTGGTCAGCAGGGAGATCCTGCTCTTTTTTGTTTGGCTATTGACAAACTTACTAAATCAATTACAACTGAATGGTTTCTTGATGACGGCTCTATTGGTGATCAATCGGACATTAGTGTTTTGGATAACCTTGGTATAATTATCAAGAGTTCCAATAAAATTGGTCTTGAACTGAATTTTAATAAATTTGAATTATTTTTTTTTTCATAAACTTGGTCAAGGAATAGTTTCCCAGGTATAAAAAAATTCTATTTGAAACACCCATTACTCACACTGCTCTCTCCAAAACTATTTTCAAGACAAATCCGATTCTTTATAACATTATCTCTTCAAGTCTTTTAAAGCTTAAAGGTGAATCTTTATGGTCTTATAAAATATCGAACATTATCTTGGATCATCGTGAAAATATTCATTGCTTCTTTAGGAACATTACTCAATAATGATAAAAACAGCTTTATGTCTTTTTTGGCACTATTTATTGATTTTCTTTGCTACATCAGAAAACGTTTCAGCTCAAATATTTCGCCATCATCAGTTCTATAAAACATTACATAACAATTAACATCAACTTTTAATTACAATTTAATTACATACCTCGATCTTTGATTAATACATAAAAATAATAATAACATAAAAATGGATCTCCAAAAGAAAGACGGATAGGGTTCTAAGTTTTCACAGCAGCCACCCAATAAACCAAAAAATTAATATAATAAAAGAAATGCACAAAAAAATTAAAATCCTAAGCGAAGAGTTCTGGGAAAAAAACATAAGAGACTTAAAAACAACACTTATACAATTCAAATACCCAAAGAACCTCATTAATAGGATCATTTATAATAGTAATTTATCAGCTAACAGAATACCTAACGAGACGAGGATTTTTTTATAGAGTTCCGTATATAAACTGTTTACACCAAAAATTCATAAATTCTAAGGAAGCAAAAATTGTCAGTTATCAGACAAAAACAATAAACCATATTTTTTCAAAACTCCAAGATCAAACCAAACCTGAGGAAAAAAACAATGTAGTTTACTCAATCACCTGTAAAGATTATAAAAAAAATTATGTAGGCCAAAAACCTCGTAAAAATTAAAAACTCGAACACAACAACATAAAAACGATTGTAAAGAGAGAGCAATGCAAACAAGAAAGACAAAACAGCCTTATCAGAACATAGTTTTGAACTTTCACATAGCTTTAAATTTGAAAAACCAAAAATTTTAGACATAGAAACAACTACAAAAAAAGACTCCTAAGCGAGATGATACAGATAAACCAAAATAACACAGTCAATTTCAAACAAGATACCCAAAATTAGAGCAAAATCTATAATCATCTGTTATTAATGTAATTAGTTTATTCATTTTTTTCAAAATTTGTTCTCGATCTTATTTGCATGGCCCTCTAAAACTGCCAAAAAATGTATCAAACTAACGTATAATTAATTGTTTATCAAAAAAACATGATGGTGGTTATGGTGTTTGGATATGCAACACAAGTTTACAACGTCTTACACAGGTTTCCAAAAAGTGAGTTTGCAAAAATTATAATAGATGGCGTGACTTAACTGAAGACTGACACTTGTCAAAAAACTATTTGTCATTTTTCAGATAAAAGTATCTTCTACCATTTTGCTACCATTTTGTTAAACAAAAGTCAGAAATATCTAAATCTTAATTTTTAAAGTGTCATCCAAAGTGAAAATTATTAAAGGAAATAACCAATATAAGGACACCTGTGCCTTAGTAAAAATAAGAAATTTATTTTTTGAAAATTGTTCGAATGTCGACCAGTTTTTTTCATTTTCATTTCCAGAATTGAAAATAACCTGCAATTCCAAACACATGACTACTATTGGTTTTTTTAAACTACTTACGAAGGTAATAAAAACTTTCTCGTACAATGTATTAATCAATTATAATTTAACAAAAAAATTAGTATAACAAAAAAAAGTTTTAATTAATGAGCAATAAAATTGTAACTAAATTGTAATTAAAAGTTGATGTTAATTGTTATGTAATGTTTTATAGAACTGATGATGGCGAAATATTTGAGCCGAAACGTTTTCTGATGTAGCAAAGAAAATCAATAAATAGTGCCAAAAAAGACATAAAGCTGTTTTTACCAAATTACACCAACTGCAAAAGTATTCAACATTTTACATTACTCAATAATGATTCCTTCAGAATAGCAATTTGCTTTCGTCTTGGCACTTTCTTGTGTATTCAACACGCTTGCTCCTGTAGCTCTATTATCAATGAAGATGGACTTCATGGTTTAAGCTGTAGATTTAGTGCATGAACTAAAAGGTATTATTAAAATTCCATTTTTGAGCTTTTAGGAACAAGTAGAGACGATGGAAAAAGACCTGATGGAATGAGTATGATTCCTTGTAGTTGCGGGAAACTTGTAGTTTGGGATTTTACTTGTATTGATACCATAGCCCCTTCTCATTTAATAGGTTCTTCAATTTCTTCTGGAGGAGCTGCATTAATTCGGGTCTGACTTTGGGCTCCTCTTGCTTTAAGTTTTATCGATGAAATAAGAAAACGATTAACTAATATAACCATGATCTTCATCTATTCAAATACAACGCATTAATATTGCTATTCAGAGGGATAATGATGCCTGCCTCTGTTTTGTGTGCGCTACCTAAAGGAAAATCTTTGGATGTACTTTTTCGATTCCGTATTCTAATGAAGATAATAATTAGTTTTCCAGTGTAGCTTTTTTAATTTTTTTTATTTTGATACACAGAAGAGTCTTGTCTTCTTCATTTTTTGTTTTTGTAAGTTAAACCAAATAGTCATGATGCACCAATAAAACGGGAACTTTACAAAAAAACGTTCGCTTACCGACGTTTATAACACTGATAAAAAACTAATTCAAATAATCGTTTAAATTTTTACCTTGCATTGCATTCAAAGTAATTTCCAAATTCTCGGCGATATTGAGTTTGACAGCTTTATAAAAAAAATGAAAAGGTTTTAAAAACTTTGACTCGTCAAAATTATGTCCTAAACCTGAAATACGTTTATTTAACTATTTGTATTGAATTTAGTGGAACATTAATGGCTATAACGATCCATGATTATTATTAATCATATTTTAGTTAAAAAAAACCACAAAAATGAAGATAAATCAGTATGTAAAAAATCTGGGGTGTTTAGTAATCAATGTTTTATTTTTCAATTCGTTTAACAATTTTAATTTCAAAACCCGAAACCCTTTGGCAAGCATAAAAGGCCTGTCGGATAACATTAGTATTACAAAAGCTGCTTATCGGGTATAATTATTTAAATTTAAAATCGCTTTGGGAAAGATTAATCACGAATAAAAATAAAAATGTGGAAGAATTTATTGCGTATATGAAAAAAAAACGAAGCAAATTAGTTGAAAATTAAGCATTACACTTACTAAAAGCTCTAAAGGAGTCTACAGTAAACCGAAGTTACTTAGTGTACGACGAAATTGTAATAACACCTGGGATCACGTATAATTTAATATCAAGCGATAATCGCTTGTTAAATTCGAAGTACTTAAACCTAGACAATTAATTTGTCTCAACCACAATCATATATAAATTAAATTACAATCTTCCTCAATTAAATTGAAGCGTTATCTCGACATTTAACAACCTAAAACTCAATTAGTTGATGTGGAAAAGCGAGTAACTGCACGATTTTCAGTTTTCACATTTTTTTGTGGAAATTATGAACTTATAAACTACCTGTGGTGTTTTGGGCTTATAGCCAGCTATCTCTTTATAGTTTACTCACTGCTCTAAACTTTAAACAGGTGAATGGTGGACACAGTAAATTAAGTTGGGATGCGAATAGCTACATATCGCAGTCATTAATTCTGCAACTGTGCCCGACATTTATACATATACATTTTGATGATATCCTATGGGTAGTAACCAGCTATAATACGAGAAGTTACTACAACTATAACTAAAGCAATTTCAGTGTTTGGGAAAACTTTATTACTTATCTAAAAAACTTTCTTTAGAAATTAATTAAATTTTAAGAATACGAAATTGTTTCTAATTTTCTGTTAACTGGCAATTATCTTATAATTTGCAAGCCGCATCTTAAACAGTCGCATCCCACTTTGTTGTCGCTGATTACTTAAAATCTAGATAACTAAATTACAAAATGTTTTGAGCGCTCTCTCCTTTATACAAATTGTCACAGCACAACAGAGGGTGCATTCAAAGTGCTTTTCATTTATTGTGTATGACTATGTACGCGTTTCAAAACAACCCCGCGGCTCTTAAGTTATACACCCCGATGTGTTTTCCTACAAATGGCACTTCCGACACTTATTAAATATTCAACGATTTGGGCCCACTGCATTTAACACCTCTTTTTATTATGAATTATTTATAAATTTCGTTATGGAATCTACAATTTCGATTAATCTATCATTTCCCCCTAGAAAATAGAGTTATTATCATAAAATTTATTGCAAAACGCTTTAGAATTAATAGATTTTTTTAGAACACATAAAAAATAATATCTAATTGCTAAATATTTAAGAGAAAAATTATTATCGTGTACAAAAAAATCATCATCCGTTTTGGGATATTATCACACACTTTGTACTAATGAGAAACTGGGTTTAATTTATTATACACTTATAATACACTATCCAAGACAGAGATGGTGCTGCATAGCCCAGATCTTTTATAGCTACTTCAATATTTCATTCGGGCATAACTTTGTACATCTTAAGAAAATGGGATGTTGATCAGGGATGTCAGATTTTGAGTTTTAATGAAGATGATGATGTTTTGAAATATTTCAGAAATATTAGTTTTTCGTGAATATGACACAAAATTTTTAATTTTCCACCAAGTATAAATGTTATGGCCCAGTAGGAAAATAGGTCATTTCTGTGTAATGTTCAGCCAATGCAAAGGTCGATTTTTTCTCAGAGATTTAAGATTTAAAATTTAAGACATAAAGTATAAGTCTTTTTGTGTTCAGAAATATAAGACCTAAGATTTAAAATTTAACATTTGACATTTAAGGTATATGGTTTAAATAAGACCAACCGTTTTTTGACCAGATTTAATAATTATGATTTATGACTTGAAATTTAAAAGATCATTATATTTATCATAAGTTAAAATTTTTTGTGGATGCGTAAACGGTCAAGAATCAAATTTTATCCATTGTTTCAAGCCAACGTTTTGAAACTTTATTGTTTCATCTTTAGGGCAAAAAACTAAGTGTTCAAGTTTCTTTTGCACATGAAAATATTACACGAATTTCAGTTTTTACTTCAAACACTTTTGGCGATAACGACATTACCACAGTAATCTTCAAGTGCAAATAAAACTTAACTAATTTGAACACTTAGTTTTTTGCCCTGAAGATGAAACAATAAAGTATCGAAAAGTTGGCTTGAAACAATGGATCAAATTTAATTCTTAACCTTTTACGCATCGACAAAACCCATAAAAAATTTTAACTTATCATTAAAGTATTGGATCTTAAAATCAATTTTTTCAGTTATATTTATCTTCTAATTCATAAATCTTAAATCTTGCACAAACTGCGCACACGCGTGGAACTTAAATTCTTTGCTATAAAATCTAAAATCCTAACTGATCCTAACATCAAATAAAGCGACATTTTTAGAAAAATGGGATTGACGACATAGTTGAACTCCAGAGTGGTTCTGGAACCATAATCCCGTTTTTCTAAAAAGTCTTATGGTCCCTTTTTGATAAGCATTGTCCAATTGTAGTAGAGAAAAACTTAAAAAACTTAGTAGTCCAACTTTATTAATATTATACATATACTGATGTCTAGATTGTAGTCATCCATTGTAAAAGCTACACCTTTCCATCCTGTATTAGATAATATATATCCAAAGATATATTAATTAAGTTGGACATAAGATTATTAAGTTTTTCTCTACTGTAATTAACTGTAGTCCAAATATTTTGTCAACCTCTTTATCATTCATATAAATCTTAAATCTTAAATTTTAAAATTTATCTCTTAGATCTCTATGTATAGGTAAATACAAATATAATATTATATTCTAAAGAAAGTTATTGCGGTTTTTGACACTTTAATAGTTTCTACTTCTAGATTTTTAAATGCATTTTGGTTAGGTGACTATGAAATCATATGTCATTTTAACGGGTCACTCTTGCTCTACCATGCCAACGAGTCAGTTCTATTCCGGGTTTTTTTAACAAGTTTGCTAAATGTCAAAAAAGACACAAAAAAGCGTTTTCTTGTTCCAGTTCAAACTAGGCAGGAAAGTGTAGCTCCGTCAGCTCGCGATATCAACATTGCATTTTGTTCAGAAAAGAGTAACGAAGACAAGGTGGTTCAAATGGTTTTGTAATGGAAGCATTGTCTTGAAGATCATGAGCTTAGTGGTCGACCACGGGAGGTAAATAACGACCAATTAAAGAGGTTAGTTGAAACCAATCCGCGCAGAACTATTCAAGAAATTGTTTTGAAATTGAGAGTATAAAGCATGACGATTTCCAACCATTTTAGAAAAAATGGAAAGGGCAAAAAACTAAATAGGGGTCTCACGAATTTAGCGAAAACCAAGCAAATCCACGATTGGAGTTGTAATCTACACATCTTCTCCCAAAACAAAACGAGTTGTTTCTTGACCGCATTGTAGCATGTTACGAAAAGTGGGTTCTATATGATAATCGCAAATAATCGACTCCATGATCTAAACTACATAAAAAAGACGATGGTGACTTTATAGAGAAGCGTAGTGAGTTTAATCCATCACCGCTTCTTCAAGGCGAGCAAAACCATCAGAAAATTACTGTCAGGAGTCAGGAACTGCAACGGTATCTTCAGCGTAAGTACCCGGCATTGTGATCAATCAATCTAGAAACCTACCAGATAAAATAACTCCAAAGATATTACGTAAATCGCTTGCTTCTTGCTCTATCCACGTCCGGGATTGCAGTTTTTACCGATTCACCAACTTTTCCAATTGAATGATTCAATAATGAAGGAGAGTTTATTCGTTTTAACTTTTGTTTGAATTTTTATATACTTAAAAGCATTCTTTCGTTTTTCCAATATCAATCCTCGCCTCTTCAATACGTTTTCCTAATTATCAGTTTTATGAACAGAATCATCGCGATTTTTTTGCAATTTTTGTTTCTCCTATTCATATCTGGATGTACATGGCTCATGGCTTCTCTGCATCCTTGGAAGAATATATGCTTTGTTCTCTCTCAAAAATATAAAATGATTAGATGACAATAAGCTTACAGGATTTTCCTCCTATTCGTTTTCTTTCGAATTCTTCAGAAATAATTTCGCTTTCTTCATGAATATCTTCAATATTATCTGCAAGTGGATTTTCTAAATTTTTGCTTTACTTTTGCCACCACTTCTGATGAAAGACTACTGGCCGATTTTAGCTTTGGTACCAAACGTTGTTACGTATGGACTGCATATTATTCCTTCATGAAATACTCTAATTCTCCATGACTTGGATAAATTTTATATCTTCACTCCATTTACCAGTGTTATTATCATTGTATTTACCATATTCTCTAATTTTTGGTTACCCCTTTCAACTGAAGCTTGACTTTGCGAGTTGTACGTGAATGATTATTAAATTATCCCAAATATCGCTCAAGTTTTCAGATACACGAAGCTTCAAAAGTAGTAAACATATCAAGCACAAGATAAGTAACCTCTTCGGATTGTTTAGATTTTATAGGACGAAGTAAAGTAAATTTGGTTAGTTAGAAAGATAAGAATAAATTTGGAGCATTCACTTCTTTGAAAATCATAGGTTTTACAAGAAGACCTTTTTTTAGCTTAACTACTTTTACATTGTCATCCTTCACATGGATTCAGGTAAAACATTATAATGTCTCTTGTATATTTTAATCGATTTCAACTTCCATGTCCGATTCTAATATGGGCATAATTTCTGGTATTATAAATTTGAGTATGTACATAATATTTACGCACTTCAGGAATTAATGCACTTCAGTAACGAGAAAAAAGAGTATTTCTTCAAACGACACTAAGTATAGCTATTTGTGACGGTTCATAGTCTAGCCTATATTCATATTCGTACCACTTCCTACATTTCCGACGTAGATCAGGACTTTTTAATGCCAAGGCTGAAACATAGCTACTTTTTCGCCGCCTCAAGAAAAATACATTGGTCAACGTAGTATAATAGTAGCTACATTGACCAATATTGCGTTTCGAATAATATCTGGACATTGATCATAATGACCGTATTTACCACTTGGCCCTTAACATGGACATTACTTAACATGGACATTAATAGTAAGGACCAAGGACAAAACTTTTCCCAAAGACCTTGTATCTGAATGCTTTTTAATGTCACTTATATAAAATGCCTAAACACTCCGAAAAGTCGTATTTATTTTGTTTATCGAATAAAGCTTGACTGATTCACGATTGAATTTAAATTTTATAGCATTAGAATTTGTTATTTCGTGAATTTGGTTCGTAAAGCTCGTGGGATTGATGTCGCAACGCTCGCGTTCTCCAAAAGCTAATATATGCTTAAATTCGTCTCGTGTCATCTTTAACGCCACAACTTACATCTAAGGAAAACTTTTAATAAGTTTAAAATATCAAAATTAAGTTACTTTTTGAAGTTTAAGCAGAAAGTTTTAAAATATTACTAAACATGTATCTAAATTTATGTAACACTTACAACTTTTTAATTTTAAATGGAAGATTCCTAAATCTAGTACTACAATAAACCAAAAAATGATTACTTGCAAATTTCTAGGCACTTATATTGATAATGTTCAGAATTTTCTTATTTAAATTTTTTATAATGATAAAGTGGGCAAAAAATATTTTACGTCGAATTTTTGAAGTGCTAGTAATTAACTTCTCGAGAGTACCGAATATAAAGCGTAAAGTATTCTTCATTTCAATTGAAGTAGAAAAATGAAATGAAACAATAGCGAGATTATCTCTTTGTTTCTTTAATAAAAGAACTTTTTTAAGAAACCACTATGATCCTCTTAAAAAAATTGAGATATAACACTATTGTATCTTGTATTTGAGACTTAGATCGATTATGAATTAAATTTAAATCCAATGCACTTCCATTCAACGCAACACATCAACTAATAAGTACTTTTTTATTATTCAAGTTCTATTGTGTTTTGTCGAATTAGGTATAATATAAATTTCAAAATTAATCTAAAGTGACCTTTTGTAATGATTAAATTAGTTTATTAGAAGTTTCAGTTAAGTTTTACACGAACAGCAGCCATTGTAATATATGAAATTATTTAGTCAGCAGTTCTAGCCCTTCTACAACTTAAGCTTCAACCAGCATAATAATACCAAACCATGTTTGTTTTAAATTAAACAAATTTCGAGCTGTATGCAAGTTCATTGATCTTTGTTTATCCTAAAACATGCAACGCCAGCATTTTTTTTATATTTTACTATTTAAAAAACTAATTACTTAATTTGCATAAGATCAAATATAGAAGGATATTATAATTTTTTGAATTAATTAAAAAAATGTATTTAGTGTATTAGTAGCGAGCGAATCCTGAAAACTGTTTTGTTAATCAATACTAAAAGATCATTCACTCCACCAGGTAATTTTATTTGCAGAAACTCCATTATTCAAAGAAATTATTTTTTCTTTGATGTAAAATTTTGTCTTTATACATATTTTATCAGAAAAAAAATCTCAAAAATATAGAAATATTAGCGTAAACAATACTCAAAACTTCAAAAAGTTGTTCTAAAATTACTGATTTGGCTTGTATAATGTCAAAATTGTAGAGATTTTTGAATGGTAGAAAATTCTTCAATTCAGGTAGACACTTCTAAAAAACTGATAAAAAGCAAACAAAAAATGGTATTACCCGATAAGTTTTCATAATTCTAATTTTATCAAAAATTTTGACCATTTTCGGAACAAAATGTTGATATTCCTTTATAATAAAATTATAAAAGAGTTTTTAAGTATATCCTTTATATTGGTAAAAGCTTCCCCTAAATAAGCTAATAAATTTATAAGCTTAATAGATTATTAATTTTTAGATAACAAACTTTTGTATTTTCATAAAACAAATTTGGGACAAATTGATTAATATTAAAAGTTTCAATATTAGGTAGCAATAAAAAGTTTTAATATTACGTTAAAAGCAATTTGTAGAAGCTCGTAGCTATTTGCAAATGTTAGAGTTGTCTGCAAGTATTTTAAAAGCGCTTCAGAGATAATACCTAAAGTTTAATCCAACCCAGCATTTCGAGGTTGAAAGCTTAACTTGTTGTAAGTATGCCAGTGGAGATCGCATAAGTATATTTAAACTGTATCAACGTACCAAAACTATTTGACACTTGGTGAAATGTTTAATATTGAATGAAGTCATAAATTGTCTACTAATTAAATGCTTTGCTTTCAGCCTTAATGTGCTATTATTCACGCGGCTTAATTTTGCACACATTTATCATCAATTAAACGAGATTGGTTATTATCTACCCCAGATATTTCCACTGTGTTAATGGATTAATCATATCTTGTTAGGTAACTGCAATAAAATTTAATTTTCCAGATTATTATTCCACAAGTTTAACGAGTTTACCTACTTATATTATTTTACTCGTGGGTTTATTTCTTAATATTATTTTACTTATAAGTTTATTACATAATGTTAATTTCTGTACTAACCAAAATTGAAGCGTATATAAACAAGTTTTCTCTTATTCTAATTTGGTAAATTTTTCCTATTGTATGCCCATTACTGATGATGATGGAAACCCTGAACTCCCCACTATCCATGAAATTTCATTCCCAAAACACTATATAAAGGACGCCGAAGGAAGATCTTTTGTACTACCATCATATCCTAAATTTTACCTGATGTAAATATCTTTCAAACCCGAGTCATTGAATAAAAATGTCAAAGGAAGAGGAAGAGTGTTTATACTACCATCATATCCTTGAATTGGAATCTCTAGGATCACAAACTGTTGCTACAAATTTTAGGTGATATTTCAAAACCAATACACTACATAATAGTTGACAAAGGAAGAGGACGAGCTTTTGTACTACCATCATATCCATTAATTGGAGCCTCTAGGGATCTCAAAAAATTTCTCGCTGATTAAATTCAATTTGGATGAGGCTAAAAGGATAAACAAGATAGGCAGTACATTTTTTGGGATCCAATACCAGTAAATAATACAGTAGAATTATCGCATCATAGTTTGTGGAATGTTGAGGAAATAACGATTTTGTAATGCCTTTTTTGAAAGTTTTGGGAAAGATGTGAATACACTTTTAATATTACAATTAAAAATTAACTCAAAATAGCACTAAAATTCTAAAAAACGGTATAACTATTAGACCAAAAAAATACCTTTATTCGTTTACGAGCTTTGTTGTAGTGATGTCAACTTATGGCAATCGAAATCAGGAATACACCAATCAACATTTAAAAAATTCTCTCTCGTCTATTCCAATTAAATTTTTGTTTTTGATAACTTCAAAGTTGTGTAAATTTGTCTGGGACTAATAAAAGCGTACTGAACTTTTTAATTAGAAATTACCAGATTATAAATTCCAACAAAACTCAGATGATGAAACTTGATATCACGTAAAATTTTTATATCTGATAATAGATAAACTAATGTGCCTTTTGTTGAGCTTTAATTGAAAATTTTAGTTTTAAATGCTTTTGTATTATTCTCAGCACATAGCATTTAGTTGTAGTTTTCTGGAATCAACGTTCTCAGCATTAGGTGATTTGAAAAGATAACATGAGCGACGGACCATAAACGATTTGCACGGCTTGTAACGTTCGTAGCGTTAATCTGCCTTCAGCGATCCGAAAGGAATACGGATTAAGTTTATCACAAAGACCTAAAAACATCGTCGTCGCTCTATACCATTATACTGGTTATCAATATTTATTACATTCATAACTCTTTACACATATATTTCATCCATATTTTAAGATAAACTTCAACTATTTATGTTTACCAGGTGTTAACACATAAAATAGACATGCAACACATAAAAATGTAAGAAAATATTTTAAACCTTAAAAACATTTAAATTATTTTCCAAAATATAAATACATACTGCTATAAAAGCATGAAACTATTTGATATCAAAAAAGAGCATGTAAAACTTTCTTTGTGTAAAGATAGCGGGAAGTTTTTCTTGAAACTCAAACCGTGTGCGATGAAAGCAGGATGTAAAAATTGCAAACATTCTCTATCCAAAGTAGGAAGACGATAAACTGCAACGCTCGTGCTTAATTTAGAAAAAAATGTCAACATTGTACAGGAATAAAGGAGAACATTTTCCAAATGAAAAGGAAAGATGGCTTTGAATTTGCTATTTTTAAACAAATGTTCATTTAACACTTGAAATATAACTCCCAGTCGCGCCAAAAGCAAGAAAATTACGAAAGGCGCTATTTCATTAGAAACGAAAATGCCAACTACGTGTTGTATGTAGTTTAGAACAAAAGATTTTAGTAGTTTACAAAGGAATTTCCCAAAGTTAAGTTAATAGATGTTTGTTTGGTTTGATTAACTCACAGCGGGTGTTAAAAAAAATAACACCACATTAATTTGAGGTCTTGATAAAATATAAATTAAAAAAATATACTATTTTATGTTTCTTCATATTTAACCAACTCAAAGAGTTAACAACATATTTTCTATATGAAAAATAATTAAAGGTCCAGCAGAAAAAAGTAAGCTAACAAAAGAGCTTTCACTCGGATTTTCCAAAACTTAAAAAATCTGGTTATTGTAAAAAATGTTAATAGAACAGTTTTACATAAAATATACATGGATTTTAAAGATAATTATTCTGATCAATATTGGAAATAAAATGTGTCAAAAGTTTATTTCAAAACAAAAAATATGCCTGAATAAAGAAGTATTAAAAATAATTTGCTGAAAATGCAAGAATTGGTAAAAAGCTTGCGCAATATTTTCTAAAAAATTAAGTTGAACCAGATTTTTCGAGGATTCGATTCCTATAATTTTAATCAATTGGTCTACATCTTTCACAGTTATATTTAAGAAAAAATGAATTCAATTTCAGAAATCATCAATTATAATTCAGAAACATAAATTGTATTTCAGAAGTAATCAATTGTATTTCAGAAAGAATTGTCTTTTATACGAAGTAAATTTTGCATAAGAAATTTTGGATTACATAAAAATATAATATTTTAGCCTCTAACAGCCATGTCTTCCATTACTAAAGCCTAAAGCTAAAAAACTGTATTTTTGGCTTCATCAATAATTGTTTCTAAGTAAACCAACATTTGTACCTTATCAGGAACCATAAGAAACAAATCCGAAGTTGTCTTTTAAGGGCCTAAGAGTAATATTGTCTTAATGAAATTAAATTGATTTTTCTGAAATATAATTGATCCTTTCTGATATACGATTGATGATTCTGAATTACAATTGATGCTTTCTAAAATACAATTGGAAAAGGTAGTACTAGTAGATTTCGAAATTTAATTTGAAAATATGCAATATTTTCGAGTTTTTTTTTCACAAAATCAGACTTTTTCAATAATTTTGGAAGTAATATTTGTGAATGGAGATTGTTTAAAAAATCTTATAGATATGCTAAATATAATAAATGCTTTTGAAGAAGATTTTAGAACCTCGTGCATACAACTAAACAACCTTCAAATTCAAACAGTATAAAAAGAGTATAGAACTCTACGGGTAAAAAACTTTAGTCTGAAACCATCAACTCCTGGATTTAATTTGACTCTTAAATCTGGTACTTTTCCCGATGTTTGGAAGAGAATTCTTGTTACAACTGTGTTTAAATCAGAAGATGATAGTAATACCAACAACTACGTAAAGCTATATTGAAGAATTTTTCAAAAATGAAAAATTATATATCTTCTTAGTAGCACAATTTTTAGAAGATATCACTGTATCAACAAGGTTTTATGCTAAAACCAACAGTAATTTACATAGCTTCACTGTCATGTCAATTGATATAACCAATTACCATGTATCTTAGAAAACAAAAGGAGATAGTATTCACACAGACCTGAATACAGCCTTAAATTGATGTACCTCAAAATTATAAATGTTATAAAATCATCTTTCTAATAGAACAAAAGTGCTTCAAATCTGCGGTGTTTTTCAAATCTCTAGACCTCAGCGAGTGGTCGAATTTGGGACCACTTCTTTTCTTCATCTTGATTCGTTTGGAAGTAATTGATTGTGATCTTTATGCTGATGATGATGGAATTCTCAATACTAAAGTATCAAGTATGAACATAGTATAATATTTCGAAATTTAAGTATTCCTTACGATGTAAAACTTAGTTTTAATGAACATATAGTTAAAGTTACCTCATTGTTTCAAACTTCTTGTTAATTTATGTTAGGAATACAAAAGAAATTGCAGACGCAAAAACCCTTAAGGCTTTTAAAAGACATTTCTACTTTTAAAATGCATCGAGATTGAGGAAGGTAAATGTTTAACCAACATTTGCATTTATTACGAAATTTTAAATTTAAATTTACATTTAAAAATTGTAATGCAATAAAAACCAGATGAAAGGATGTAAAACACAAATGTCTGTATTCGATAAATTATGACGAAATCAATAAAACAGATAATATATTTAAATTTAAAAATCCTTTTCACGGTGGTGACTACTGTCACGTACAATCTACTCCACCGAAAACTAGTCGATAAACCAAATAAGGGAGCCAATAAGACGCTTTCGTGGGGCTAATCTTGTCCCATCACTATTCAGTGATGGATCAAGTAGAGTTCTTGTCAGGAAGGAATTGAACCATTCACAAATGTTAAAAGGCACGAAAACGTCTTATTGATTTCTTTTATGTACTACTTTACAGCGGAGTAGATTGTACCTAAGCGTCATCATTACTTTAATTCATGGTTTCAACATGATTACGATTCGTTCAGTTTTCTCCAACCGAATTTCAATATTCTAATTAAATCATGTTTTTAGACTTTGACTACACCCCCGAAGAATTGGCGTAAATATCCCAACGATTTATGACTATTTTAATTTTTAAAAGTTTCATGACTTAATCACCGCTTTATTCGTTCGCTTTTATACGGAGCCGCTTTCCTGAAATATTGTGGATTAAACGAGTGACGAGATTATATGAAGAATAAGAAAAGGGCGAAAAAGAGTTAATCAGGTCTAAGTCACGTAATGCAGGTGGAAAGATATGAATTCTTGCAAATGATCATACAGGACAAAAGTTGCATATTATACTAGTTGAAATACTTCAATAACTAGTTCAATTGCTTAAAAATGCAAATCACAAAAGGAAAATCTTAAACTTTTGCTATTTTTTAAAAAGTTTCAGCCTTATTACGAACTTTAGTAAATTTTTATATGGGATACTTGAAATAATTTATGACATTATTACTTGTACTCAGAAATTTATGAAATAAATACTTTCGTAAATATCCATAATTTATTTTTATATTCAATGCAGAGCAATTGGAATGAATTTATTGCAGGAAATCTTTTATACTTACTGATAAGGTATCATAAAATTTAAAGTAATTGACAGGCGCCACGACATGCAAATTTACACGAAGCCAATCTCGAACCGAGCAAAGCGACAGCTTTTAAATAAAATTGACGTTTATGATTTCATCTTGTCGAGCACAATTTTGATAAGGGTCACATTTTTATATTAGCAAATAAATTCGCAACCTAAATTTCAAAAGAACATATCAACATATATTGTTAACTAAAAGTAGTACACGAAGTCTTTCAAAAGGCTTAGTAATAATATATTTTGAAATATCCAAATATTAAATTACATAATAATATTGTGAGGAACAAAATTTATTATACAAAGTTTTCAAAAGTTAACCAACCAATATTCATGAGGTAATTTACAACTTATTTTAAGAGGAAAACTTTGTCTGTTTTTGCTGGTTTATAATTTATTAATTTATGATCAGTAGTACTAAAACCCTAATATACATCAAATAATTTTTTACATAGTTTTTGGTTTTTGATTCAATCGACTTAATTTTGGGTATTACCAAATAATTATTGAATGAAATATATTATTAAAAACTACTATCTGAAGGTTTGTTATTGATGATGACAGTTCTGAAAAATATTTGAAAGCTCACTTATCATCAATCATATCGGAGGGTGGTTAAAGTAAATGCAACTAATTTATTCACCGCTATAAAAAATGTAACTTATATTTTAATGCAGGGAATCTGCAAATAAATGATAAATGGGGGTGAATTTTTACTTGGTAACACCAAAAGAAATCTGGAAACTTATTGGATTTCGGCTTTATTAAAATTAGGTTTATGTACGTAGAGTGGAAGACCGAGCTTTTAAGTCTGGGGACAACTCACAGGAGACTGCAGACATATTGCAGAGGGAATTATTGTTAGGATGTATCCAAGTTTTGTATCTACGAAACGAAATATTACCTTATTTACTTTACTGTCACATCAGAGAAACTAGGGGTAATGTACCAAGATTGTGCATATATTAATCAAAGGAAAGAGAAATGCTGGAAATATATTTTTGAATGTTATGAACGAGGCTTACTGTAATCCCAGAAAAGTTTACTTTTTTAAATCTACTCAGGGATATATCCTTACCTTTAGACTACACTAAGGAAAAATCAATTTATTTCAATTTTTTCCATAAAAAACTTTATAGGAATTACAAAAAATTATTATCACTAAAAACTACAATTCAATTTTATTTAAACACTTTACTTCAATTATTATTATGTACACATCTGATTTTTGTAAAACTTGTTATTTTAGTCGTTAATACTCAAGTATAAAGTCAAAAAGTGAATAAAGAGGAGTTAACAGGTACTCCATTGCTTCTACATATAAACCATCAACAAAATCAGTATATTAAGACTACAAGTACATATAATCTTAAACTAAGGTTAGGATGGATTCTATTTGCAATACATGTAATTTATCAGTCCCTGGAGATGTAAAATCAGTTACCTGTGGTTGCTGCTGTGGACACGAAAACTTAAGTGGTCTAACAGCTATAGAAAATCGAGCAGTTAGCCTTTCTAAACGATCAATTATTTACTTCTGCAATGATTTCGCGTAAAAAAGATTCCACATTTGGTAAAAGAACTAACTGCAGCTACGATAGAGGCAATTGCACTAAGAGAGGAAGTCAAATTAATGAAAGAACAAAAGTCAATTGAAGAGACTTAATAAGAGATTCTACAACTTATTATAACTTGTAGGAATTGGGTTCTTCAAACTTCTGATCGAATTAAGAGTGATAAAAATCAAATTACTCCATTGCTGAGAGCTAAGGATTTGTCGCAAACAAGTTACTATATCAAAAGTTAGAACTATCATACACCTAAACCTATATTATAGGTATATCGGTGTGACAGAAGTGCAAAATCAAGTTACAAGAAACATTGTGGTGGAACACTAATTGCAACTGAAGCCAAGGAAACATCCACTCTACTACTAGGTGTTGAAACTTTGCATTTATGGGTACCGATCTCTAATAATTTAGCGCGAACCATGAAATCACATCGATTGTTATTTTAGTTAGGTAAATATTAATAGAATAAACCATAAAAACCATTGAAAATGGGTTTATTCAAACCTGCCATCTACCACTAGACCTGTTCGAAGTTCCATTGATGCATTAGCACTACAATTATCAAAAAGTCAAAAAAGTGAGTTAGAATTGTGATTGTGAGGACCGCGAGAGTGACTTTAATCTGGAAAATGACCTTGGAGTTCGTAGGCCATTAAATCAAAATGAACTTGATGAGTTGGTTAGGGGCTTTTGTTTGTCTAAAACAGCATCAGAACTATTAGCTTCAAGGTTGAAACCAAGAAAAACAATGTTCTTGAAAATTCGTTATGAAGAACGTTCTTCCTTTGAATGAATAATTTAACGTCCTAGTAGTAATGAATTCTGTGTATTCGGATTTGTGGTATATAAGGACCAAAAATAAAACTACTTCTCTACATCAACTTCCTTTCTTTTCGTCAGAGAATGAGTTTGTATTTTGTAATAATATTTTTGGTCTAATTGGTCGAGTAGGATTACAGGAGTCACAAGGAAATCCCTTTTACATAACGGGAATAAGCTAGGTTTTTTGGCTATATTGCACATTGAACTAAAGTGAAGGAAGAATATCCAACAATATCCTTAGTTATGGATAAATACTCTACTCTATTCTAAATTCTCTACTCACGGGAGGAAAAGGTCAGGATTGAACAAAGAAAGACTGGCCTTTAAGGAAAGATCTGGTTCCAGGAAGTCTAAATGTTATACATTACCACCTCTAGATATCAAACTAAGATTAATCAAATAATGGGTAGAAGCTTTGAACAAGGAAGATGATTGCTACCTGTACATTTATAGAAAATTTCCGAACTTGAGTAAAGAAAAGATTAATGCTGAAATTTTTAACGACCCGCAGATCAGGAAGTAAATATATAATCCATGTTTTATCAGTTATGACATAAGTTGAGATAAGTGCTTGGAATACATTTGTTTGGATTGTGAAAAACTTTTTGGGAAATAAAAAAGGCGATGTCTATTCCCAGTATGAGATGTTGAGAAGTTGTTGTATTTCTTGCAGTAGCTTGAATCCAACATGAGCATTAAGTTAAATTTCCTATACAATCATTTAGACCTCAAAATCTTTCAACGAGGAATAAGGTGAATGAATCTTTCAACGAGGAATAAGGTGAATGATTCCATCAGGATCTTCGCCCTATGAAACAGTCTGCAGTTCTGGTTCTGACCAGGATCACTGAGATATACATATGATGGTTGATTACAGTTGGAGCATTGAGACTGATACGGGGTTCTACTTATACAAGAAGATCTTACAAAAGTATTTTTTCAGATTGTGTTAAATAAAATGTTCAGGAAGTCATTTAAAAAAAAAACACGCTCACATTGTATCTTAAAAACTTTTTAAGAAAAACTGACTACATTTTTGACAATATCGTAAAAAGTACGTTCAGGATCTTGCCTAAATTCTAAGCAAGTCTCCAGTAGCTGAACAATTTTCTATTTTAACTTATTTCAGTGCATCAATCATCCTAATAACAAAAATGTATATTTTAGAAGTATTCATCACGCACTGTCATGAAATTGTAGTGAATCCTACAATAGATTTACTATC
Source organism: Stenus bimaculatus (assembly GCA_963971135.1). Classification (NCBI taxonomy): domain Eukaryota; kingdom Metazoa; phylum Arthropoda; class Insecta; order Coleoptera; family Staphylinidae; genus Stenus; species Stenus bimaculatus. The sequence goes on from OZ020180.1 coordinate 71,960,483, forward strand.
ACCATGTTGTGTACACAAGAAATTGTGTCTCAATACCAATCCAACAAATATGATTAGTGTTAACCTTCAAAAGATATTTTTTAAATAGGTTGAAGATAAAATTGATTTATAAAACAGTTTCCTAAGTTTTGGAAAAGCAGTTTTATAGGGCTGTTTGCAACCAATCATGTATCCCAAAAATATTTCACAATGTTATAAGCAACAAACTAAGGTAGTAATGTCGAAAAATCATGATGGACCAACAATATGGGTTTTTGAACATAATTGTGATTCCTGTCCTTTTACTTATTAATAGTGATAATTCCTGGGTTGAGGACAATTAAAGACGATCATTTGCTGTACCTTTTATTAGAGCGACATGTTTCGGGAAAGTTTTTTCAGTTTCTCAAGCTTTTTTAATAATATTGGTAGAGCAATTAAGAACAACTTGCTCTACCAATATTATTAAAAAAGCTTGAGAAACTGAAAAAACTTTCCCGAAACATGTCGCTCTAATAAAAGGTACAGCAAATGATCGTCTTTAATTGTCCTCAACCCAGGAATTATCACTATTAATATGGGTTTTCTAAAGGAAAGTCAACCACAACAAAGTTGTTGATATATCACCATGATATTCTAAATGCCTTGGAGAGTCACTGTCAAGTAGATGTCATATACACTGATTTCTCCAAGGCATTTGATTCAGTGAATCATGACTTTGTATCTTCACAGCTTCCTTTCAGATAGAACACAACGTGTTTGGTGAATTCATTTCATCTGAAATAAAAGTATAGTCTGGGGTACCTCAGGGGTCACACGCAGCACCATTATTGTTTAATTTGTTTGTGAACGATTTAACTCAACTATTTCCTAGATGTATAATGTAATAATCAATGATTACTCTGAAACGAATTATGTCTCAATATCACCAAATGTTGCTCTATTAGTTTTAATAGGATCAGTTTTAAAACCCTAAAGTAGTAAATCTTTTCTATGTGAAATTTAAAATTTAGGTACCTCTAAATAAAATTAAATTATATTTTTTTTATTATGTTGCTTTATGAAATGGGGTACATACAAGAAGATCATAAATTTTATTAACACACGTGATTTTAACAAACTGGTTTATTACGAGGTGAAATGGTAGGTGAAGTATTTATACGTATACGAGAGGGTGGAAGTTGTGGTTAAAATTCTCCCCACATAGGACCGTCAGAACCACCCAAGGGATGGGGATGTCACCTTCGTTTGGCTTCGATTGTTCCCCCTTCCGGTAGTGAAATTGGATTTTAAACAGATCACGGGACGCGGTTACAAGATAAACCGAACAATTCAAACCGAAGAGCCAGATCGTTATTTACATCCTCAAGAAATTAAACTACATGACTTTTTGTGTTGTAGCTTTTAGGACTCTAAATAATTTATCATCATTTCAGTAGTTATTTAACTTACTTTGGTATTTTTTGGACAAACTTAATTTGCAGTGAGGGGGCGGTTCGACTTCTTGGATTTATCTTCGTCTAAAGTAGAAAAATACCGCAAATAATGTGTGTACTTTCTAAATTATTTGGACATGCGGGGAGGTTCTGCTTTATATTAGATCCTTCCCCAGCGTTTCGGGATTAAGGTTTATGCTTTGTGTTTGATCTTTTTTACGACGAGAGACGTAGCAAATTCGTCACATGTGGGCAAGCTCGCCTTTTTGAGCCTTGAAATATGAGATATATAAATATTGTTAGGATGGTCAAATATACACAAAGTATAAATATAAATAGAATTTGACTGTCATAAAAAATATAGTAAACCCAAAAATAATTGGTAATAGAATATTTTTTCCTTCTCAATTTAATCAAGAAAATTGTTTTATTCAGATCCTGATCAGATATCACTTCCAAAATGTTGTAACCAAATAACCTACTTTACTAAAATGCAAGTTGCTTTCAAGAGAGTAATTTTAATCGAAATTAGTGCACCGAGAATATATTTAAATGCAAATTCTAGTAAAATTCATCCTCTCCTGCGATTAACAGAAATCTAGATATTGCACCTGATTTATGTCGCTTCGTCTGTACCGGTCTGCACCAGTTTTGTGCATATTGGGATATTTTAATTAAGCCGTAAATCGTTCGGGCGTATTTACTAAAGTGCTTCTTGATTTATGCAGCCTAAAATAAATTTCAGCACTCAAAATCCTCTGGCTTTTTTTCGGCGCGTTGCGATACAGTTAAAATGTTTTTAAAATGTTTGGAAATTTGATAGATATAAAAAATGGCCGTTATTTGCATATGTGCCAGTGGTGACGATTTGTTAATATAATCTACCAGTCATGTGTTGCGGCTTCCAAATTAATTATGTGGTTTTAATTTCCATAAATCAAATAGATACTTTTTTAATAAATGTCCAACATTTCAAAATAACATACAAAGTTTTATTAATTAATTCTGCCTTAACTATAACATATTTTATGAGGTTTAAAATTTTATTTGTTAAAGTAAATTATGTACTATATAAAAACACATTTTGTCTCCGATTGTAATAAATATTATACATATATTACAAATATGTTTCAAAGGATCTTTTTCCTTTCGGGAAACAAAAGAGGAAATATGGTCACGACTTTTTTTTACAAATGTGACTATATATTTTCACAATTTCACAAAATAAATTACATGGAAAATGAGTGGCAATTTTATAAAAGGTCACATAAACAAAATCCTGGAAAATTCGTAAAAAATATTACTATAATTTTCTTGGTGGAAATCTTTGGATAACTGATGGATTTTTAATCTATTTACCTATAATTATTGTTGCAAATTTGCATTTTATGCAAAACTTTTAAGACTTTAATATTTTATATTGATCTTTTCCTAAAAACTTATTTAAAACAATATATTTTTATTGAGTCTCCAAATAATAAAAATAGGTAATCGAAAAATTGTTTTGTCTTATATTCGAGGGTGTTTTTTGTTATGGTGACAAACATAAAAAAGTCGGGGTGGTTAAGGGTCAGCAGTCGTTAAAACTTTTATTTACCATAAATTTTCCACCTTAATATCTATAAAAGGCATGTTATTATGGTGACAACTAAACTTACATTTTAAAGAGACATTCAGAAAATCAATATAGTAAATTTTGCAAAAATTTTAATAAAAATGAAACTACATTTAAATGCGTTCAGTTTAACATCATATTTTTTACTTAAATTTAATAAGAAAAATTTAGATTTTTATAATATTAAAATAATAAAACAAACAGTCCTCAGCAAAAATTAACTACATATTTTTGTATTCACATAAAAGAAATCTCAAGTTTTTTCTAATTTTTTGGCTCATGGTTAGAGAAAATACTAAAAAAATGCGGCCTTATACATATATTTTGTTTTCGATAAAAAAGAAATAAAATCTCAAATGTCCATTTTCAATTTTTTTTTTCAAATTTTTTGACTACGGGTTTGATTTTGAATAAACTTTTCGTAGTGTTTTTCCTAAGATCATATTTGTAATTACACCATCTTTTGCCGATTAAAAAAAATAAAATCTCAAAAATTACTATTTTCTACTTTTTTCTAATTTAGTACAGTTTTATCTAGGACTGCATGTATACCGGGTGGAAATGAAAACCTCTATAACTTTTTTATTTATGAATAGAAAAATTTGAAATTTGGCTATGTTCTATGGTTCAAAAAAACAAATTTTATGTGCATTTTTTATTTTCGAAATCACTTCCGGTTTCACCGGAAAGACCATGAACTTTGTTTTTTTAAATGTAACATCCCATATTTTTATTCATGGCTTAAAATACTTTTAAAAAAGAAGTATTTTTGAGATATTAGTTTTTATTTTTTTTGTAAAAAAAATTTTTTTCAAAAAAAAAAAAAGGTTTTCGAAGTCGGTGAAAAGTACCAAAACTAATTCTAAATAATTCAAATACCTAAATAAAATTGTAATTTGAAAAAAAAATTAAGTGGTTTTTGAACTATTAATTTTTAAACTTAGTTAATGAAGATTTTATCAAATATTTCACTTTTTTTAAATGCATTGATGCCGGGTCATTCGACTTTTTAAAAAGAGGATTTTATAACGATTATTTTGATAGGGGTTTTTTTTTAATTTTGAAAAATCCCGAGTACAAAAAATATGATAAACTGGGACAAGTAAATTGATTGCACCCTACATATGGTTTTCATTTCCACCCGGTATAATAGCATGTTAAAAATATGCCTTTACTTTTTCTTGTTTTCGATTAAAAAATGAAAACCTAAAAAAGTGACCATTTATTTTTATTTTTTTTTCTTATGTTTTGATCACGACTCTGATTTTGAATAAAGTTTTTGTACAATATTTCCTATGACTGTATGTACGAGTATAATAGCATATAAAAAATCAGCAATTCTTTTGTTTTCGATTAAATATCCAATATTTTTAACTAATATGCAATGAAATATAAAAAATTGCATCTTTACATCTTTTTTCAATTAAAAAAATAAAATCTAAAAAAATACTATTTATTTTTAATTTTTTTCTAATTTTTTGACTATTGGTGAATAAACTTTTTGAATAATTTTACTAAGGACTGAATGTATAATAGCATATAAAAAATGCCTTTAGATTCTTTTGTTTTCCACAAAAAAAAAATAAAATATGAGAAAGTGAATATATCATTTATCAATTTTTTACTCTATTTTCTAAAGAGCTACTAGTCTAATATTGAATGAAGTTTTTGTATAGTAATATTTGGAATTATATGTACAATGAAATATAAAAATAAAAAACAAAATTTAAAAAAGTTACAATTTATATTCTATGTTTTTCTAATGTTTTCACCATGAGTCAAATTTTGAACGAACTTTTTGTAGAGTTTTTCCTATGTATAATAAAAAATATGCCTTTTTCCATTCTTTAGCTTTCGAAAAAAAATTTGAAAAAGTAGGCATTTATTTTAAATTTTTTTCTTATATTTGCAGTCCGGGTCTGATTTTAAATAAACTTTTTGTACCGCTTTACTTAGGACTCGATGCATAATAAAATATAATAAAATCCGCTGTTATATATTCTTTTTTTTTAGTTAAAAAAAATAAAATCTAAAAAAGTGACCATTTATTTTCAATTTTTTTTTCTAATTTTTTAACTCCTGGTCTAATTTTAAGTAAATTTTTGTAGTTTTATTTACGACTGTATGTATAATGAATAATGAAATATAAAAATGCGCATTTACATTTTTGGTTTTCAGCAACAAAAATAAAATCTGAAAAGGTGACTATTTTTTCTTTATTTTTTTTTCTAATGTTTTGATAAGTCTAATTCTGAGCAACTTTTTGTACAGTTTTTCATATGACTCTTTGTATAATATAGCATATAAAAAACATGTTTTTATATTATTTAGTTTTCGATTAAAAAATTTAAATCTAAGTAAGTGCCTATTTCAACTTTTTTTTCTAGACCCTGTCTAATTTTAATTAAACTTTTTGTATCGTTTTACTTAGGACTCGATGTGTAATAAAATATTAAAAACTCCGGTCATATATCTTTTTATTTCGATTAAAAAAATCTAACAGTGACCATTTATTTTATTTTTTTATAACTCCTGGTCTAATTTTAAGTAAAGTTTTTATATAGTTTTATTAAGGATTGCATGTAAGATATAATAAAATATAAACATGCGCCTTTACATTTTTTTGTTTTCAATAAAAAAAAATCTAAAATATTATCAAGTTGTTTGTAATGTTTTGACGAGTCTGATTTTGAGGAACTTCTTGTACAGTTTTTCCTATGACTATTTATAATAGCATATAAAAACGAGTCTTGACATTATTTAGTTTACGATTAAAAAAATTAATTCTGAGAAAGTGGCTATTTACATTTTTTCTAACAATTCCCTTTCCAGGTCTAATTTTAAATAAACTTTTTGTATAGTTTTACTTAGGACTCTATGTGCAATAAAATATGAAAAATCCACCTTTATATTATTTTTTTTTCGATTAAAAAAATAAAATCTAAAAAAGGGACCATTTACTTTCAATTTTTTCAAATTTTATAATACTGTAGGTCTAATATTAAATAATTTTGTATAGTTTTACTTAGGAATGTATGTGTAAGGAAATAATTTTACATAAAAAAAATAAAATCTGAAAAGAGACTTTATTTTTATCTTCTATTTTTTTAATCTTTCAACAAACTTTGTATATTTTTATTGCATGTATTATTAGCCGATATTCCTATCTTGATTAGATTTTATTTTGCGACTTTTAAGTCCCAGCTAATACTCAAAAAGAATAGAATTTTAATTAATTAGCGAATAATTTTTATAAAAAAATATGTTGAATTTTTTTAATATTAAAATTCGTTTGTGCCAAAAAAATAAATTGAATTAAAGGACTTACAAATAAAAATTAATTTTATAATATAAATTTAATCGATCATGCATTTGGAAACCTATACAAACCGAACATATTCGGTAGCCTGCCCATTGGGAAATTTCTCATTTTCCCATAAGGACAATCCGCCCTTGACAGTCATTGAATGGCAATTGCCTTTATGCCATTTTTTAAATATAACGATTTTGTAAGTATTTAATATTGAAATTTATGTATGTAAGTATACAATGTATATTTTAATTACCAAATAAAATCGATACCATAAATCACATTGTGTAATTGTAATATATTTTGCTTTAAATTGCAATTTTTAAAATCAATAGTACTAATAAAAATGTAACAAGAACTGTAATTATCGAATCAATATTTTTGTGCTGAATATCGTATTGATAAATTTAACCTTCAATATTTTTTTAACTGTAATATGAAACACAAGTATTTTAAAATTAGATTTTTAAAATTAGTGAGTGTAAATAAATTCTTCTTTACCAATGCTGTTTACTTTTGTTAATTAAGGATCGAGATTTTTTTTAATGTAAACAATAATGTGTACGGACATGATCCCTTTAAAATAATGAGATGACGCTATCCAGAGAGCTTTGGCGCCGAGACGTCGCGCCGTCCGATGCCACGTAATGCTGGAAAATGCTGGGGTGAAAATTTCCGTGAAAATGATCGTGATGCTGTGGCTCTTACAGGCGATTCAAATGATTCATCGTTTAATTTATAAAATAGGCAAAAGAAATTCGTAGCCAGTATTTCCAGCAATTCGAGGTGATGTGGAAGATTAATAGTTCCGTGCTCAATGCAATTACATCTTTAACCTGACAAAAAGCAATTAATTTTAACACCCTCTACGAGTTTATTATACCATTATTATATTATCTTTTAAGTGTGCACGTATGTTATAATAGAAATAAAGGGGATAATTCATACACATGTATGTATTCTTGCAGACTTGTACACGATCATTAATTTAAGAAGTGCTTCACTATTAAACATCTAAATTAATAGTGCTATAATTTACCGTAATTACACCTCATCATTGAAAAATTATTAACGTAAATTTAACAGAGTTAATCCAAGAATTTGGTGAATTTCGAATTAGCTCCACTTTTACAAAGCGTTTTGTAAATATGGCAACGCAGTAACAAGCAGAATAGCAACCTGTTGTTTTGTGCTTGCTTTAATGAATTTACTATATTTACAACGAAATCTATAAATGACAAACTGTAAAACAATACATTTACACGAATGATGCCAGTGGCACTTTTCTCTGAACAAATTGATATTTTGCAATGATTTGTATGAGCGCGAGAGAGAAAGGTGCGGCTGTCCTCGTTCGTCTTAACCAAAATAAACAAATTCTTTAATTATGATTGTAATAATTATAAATGTGTCATATAAATAATTTCAAAAATTTGACTTTTTTTTACAAAGTTATAAAGTGATTAATTTTAAGAAACTTCCTTCAATGTCGAAAGCTTAGCATAATTTTCAAAGTAAAATGAAAACGATTAGAAACCATGGGTTGTTTCGGTAGTTACAAATAAAATAAGCTTATGACTTTATGCAAATTCAGATGCAACACTAATTAGTTTTGCACATACGTGCTTTATTTTCTATATAAAATATGATGGGAGCTGGCAGCGAATTTAATGAAAATATAATGGTGAATTATAAATATTTACGGTTTAACCGAAATGATTTAAACAAGAAAAGCGTTTTGAATATTCAAATTTAAATCTGATTCAAAATTTGCAAGAAAAGGGTTTACTTATTTAATATTTTAATGTAATTTAGTTTTTCCAATTTGCATAATTTAATATGTTCCACATTTAAAAAATTATAAATTAATGAATCGATAATTCTATAAAATTTTGTTTCAATAATTTAAGTATCTTAAAAGTAATTAAATGAATATTTAATATTATGCATTTAAATTTGATCTTTATATTGCTTTGATCAAGGTTCCTACGATTCCCTTTTAATATTGCTTATTAATTAGAAGGTATAAATATGCAATATATACCTGTGTATTATGTTCATTATAAATGTAAGTATGTATTACTATGGAAACTTAATTAGTATTGAATCGATTTTAAGATAATTTGAATCATATAAATGCATCATTGCATAGAAGCCTACGAAAATCCTTCATTAATGTCTCTATCACAGAAGCCAAAAAAATGTTTACTTATTAATATTTTTAGCCCAAAAAGCAAAGTTATTATTTCCAAATTTCATGACATTTTGGGTTATAACTTCGGGTCTCAAAATCTTAATAAAACAAATACTATTGAGTGTTAAGCAAGATTAAAATACATAGTTTTAAAAAAGTTAAAATTCTTAAAACTATAAATTATACAGGGTGGTGATAATATAGATTCTCCCCATTAATATGTTTTAAAGTAGAAAATATACGAGGTCGGTTAAATTAAAGGAAAGTTTTTATGATCATTGAAATTCTGAAAGAAAATTTATGATATTTAAACTCATTGCAAAGTTATGAAAAAAAATAAAAAATATGATTCTAGAAGTTAATTTATATTTTTCAAACTAATCGGAAAAAAACTCCTCTATCTAAATTGGGGCTGGCCCCACATCATGCCATTTGAAAAAATAAAGATATTTGCAAAAAACACATTTTAAAAATTATAAATATTAATTTTTCAAAAATGGCTGAATGAATTCCATAATTTACAATTTCTTTTACGTATTTAAATTATTTAACAGTAGTTTTAATAGATTTTATTAAAAAAACATACCAAAAAAAAATTTGTCACAAACATACTTGGAACATTCCAGTGTTTGATAATAAGTACAAAAAATAGGCTGTTACATTTAAATAAGAAAGTTGATGTAATTTTCAGTGAAATTGAATTTATTTTTAATTTAATAAATGCGTTTTTTATGCCATATAACATACTAAAATTTTCTAATTTTTATGTTCAGAAATAAAGAAATTACAGGGGTGGACCTAATTTCGTGGCACCCGGTATATTTTTTCAGTATACCCAACTTTTTTATTTTTATTTCACAATTTTATCCAATTTGGAGCATACTTTAGTAATTGCAGTCGTAATGACATAAAATTAACAAATATCGTTAAAAAATTTCGGAAATAGACCCAAATTTTCATATCATAGGTAACGTATTTGTTCTAAAGAAAACTTTCGACCTTATTAATTTTTTACATCATCATCATGAATATCATCGTTGATACACCACTGAATTTTCTTACAAATGGATCTTTTTATTTTTTTTTCAAATCTTGTACACAGTTTAGAAATTATGCTGCATGCCAAATTTATATTCAATAAACTTTATGGATAAGACTAATTAAGATAAAATCACGGAAAAGCAATATTTCGAAAGCGTTTTATGAGCGATAAATTTTTAAGTGAAATTTAAAAATTTAAATTTTTTTTTGTGAAAAAATAAATGATACTATAAAGTAACTACGTTTTTTATTGAATCATATAAGCCAGAATCCACATCAGTTAAATAAATTTTTTTAAATAAATAAATTTTGCTTTGTTTATGTCACTCTCGTTCAATGTAAGATTGGTATATAGCATCGTACATTTTTTCAAATAAGTTCTGAATTGTATACAAGATGTGAAAAAATAAAAAGGCCATTTTTTTGTAGTAAATAATTCAAAGCGTTCAATATTATAGCAATGATAACGGTGATGATGTAAAAAATAGGGTCTACATTCCAAAAATACCATTCCTGTTTCTTTCCCGATTTTAATAATAGTAATAGTTTCACGGAATAATATTAATTAGAAATAAAAATACATAAAAATAAAACAAGTAGGTTATACAGGGTGTAACAAAAGTAACGCATAACAGCTGTAACATTTTAATTTAAAGAGTTACATAAAAAAGTTAAATACAAAAGTTTTTCGGACATATTTTGGCATTTTTAGATTTTGTATAAATTTCTCTATTTTATTACTAGATCAACCAACTATTGTTTTTTAAATAGCATTAGTATGTTTTCTTATTTAAAAGAGCTAATTTTGCTGTGCTTGGAAATGCAAATTTATAATAAAAAAAAATTAAATTAAAAATATTAAATTTTTGAAAAAATAAGGGTGTCGATTTTATTAACTCTCAAACATTTTTTTTTTGGATAGTAAATATTTTTTCTGAAGAAAAAGTTTAATATGGACCTTGACGTTTTTTGATTCCTTAAAAACTTACAACAATTTCAAAATTTTTTTAATTTTTACGTCATATTGCTATAACTTCAGTCGAAAAATAATACTAGTTCATTATTTCTTCAAAATGACATTTACAATCCAAATAAAAATAATCTAGTTTATAAATGGGACGCCCTTAATTTTTCTTCACAATTTTATTTTTTTTATTTCGTTGTCTATCATAAAATAGCACTGCCGAAAACAGAAAAATGCGCTCTTTTAAAATTTGCAAAGAAAACACACTAATGCAATTTAAAAAAAAAACAATGGAGAAAGAGGTAGAAAAACTGAAAATGCCAAATTATGCACTGAAATTAACTTTTGTATTTAACTTTTTTATATAATTCTTTAAATTAAAAATTTACAGCTACTTTTGTTACACCCTGTATAATAAAAATTTAAGAATATAACATTCAACAAGATTAGAAAATAAATAAATAACATACAATGGGTCCACAAAGTATTCGTAAAAAAGGTATATTATTCAGTTTCTTACTTTCTCTACTCGTTTTGTTTATTTTAAATATCGTTTTAATACTTAGAATTATTTCTTTGCTTGATTTTTTACGGATACTATTTTGGTTAAATTTTTTAATTTTATTTTACATCTGTTGTATTTTTACATACTTTAAACATGAATTAACATAAAAATCGCATACAATGGGAACACGCTTTAATTTTCTGTTATTTGAGCTGATTTTTGTTTACTAAATTGTAAAAAAAATAACAATCATAAAGATACTATTTGGAAACAGATGTACGAGTATTTTTTGACCCACTGCAAATAAATAAAAATTAATAAAACAGATATCGCACCTCCCTAAAAACAATGACACAGAAGCGAATTTTGATTTTTTTAACGAAAAATATTTCAAAAATAATATTGGAAATATGGAATCATTTGATTATAAGATGCAGATGCGTTTTTGTTGGATTCCCAAGTTTCCAAACTAGTATTATTAAGAAAAACAATAACAGACAGAAACCACTAATTTTGCACCATTTGTATTGTTTCTCTGGAAATGCGATATGTTAAAAAATATAGCCTTTCAATACTCAGTGATTCAATTACAGTCCTCCGCTAGAGATAAATCAAAAACATCAATATTTTTAGGATCCAGACAGTTAAATCACCCAGTAAAAATTAGCATAATTGGTAGATTCACAATCAATATGGAAAACATTTAAGTTCGTTTAATGTCTTGGGGTACATTAAAAGTAATTCTGGAAGTATAGCATTATCCAACGCGTGATAAATAAGTTTACGCGTATCTGCAGAAAAACCAGAAGAACATCATAAAACAAAGTCTAACCTTTTCATCCCTTTATAATTTAAATAATTCAAGTGTATAAGATAATACCCAGATCCTTCACCCTTGAACCTTTTTTAATTTTTCTTTCTTAATTTTAGGGCAGAATTTAGAAATATTTGATAATTTTATCCCATTAGGATTGCAATAATTTGAGTTACAAATTTGATTAAAGTATCAAATACTTTTTTCAATCTGTTAGGAAGCGGAAGGAAATATGCCATTGTAAGGTCATTTGTTATTTTTTTCTTTCTAAAGAATAAACGTAGATATTATAAAAGATATAATAAAGAATTTTTTCCATTTTTTAAATTTTTGGATTTTATTTTTAAATTCAACTCTTTGATTTTTACAAGTTTCCATTTAAGAGCATTCCTTCCTAAACGACGCGATCAAAATCGTCTTTTCTAAAATAAGTTACATCCTTTAATAAGAAGGATAAAAGTATGTTCTACAAAACGGCGCAACCCTATTTTTAATCTCAAAAACTGTCCGTACAATGTTCGAATAAAAATTGCATAAGAACGCTATTAGGTTATTTCCAAGCTTGCAAATTATCGTCCCGGGACGGTCACGGACATGCGCATTAGTTAAAAGGCAATGCGTAATAGGTAAGCGCATACTTTGTTACTACTGCGCATGTCCGTGACTGTAATTTGCAAGCTTGGAAATAACCTATTTTAAAATAATACTTGTTTTAGCTTTTTGAAAAAAAAACTAACAATTTTTTTTCAAAAAGGTTTGTTCTGTCTTGTAGTTTAAAGATAGCATTTTTAAAGTTAGAACGATTTTTTTAAATTTATAAGGGCTTCAGAATTGCTCCAGTAAACCTCAAAATTCTCTAAAAGTTAAAGAAAGGAATGGTCTTGGGATGTAAAAAAATATAAAAATCTAAAAAAAAGGCTACAAAAATCAATTTTTTGGATTATTATATTTTTAAGAGTATAAATTTAAAATGCTCTTCAAAATTGATTTTAAAAAACGTTTGTCATTTGGTTAATAAATTTTGCGACCGAAAATTTTAAAGATGCCAATAAGTATTTCATATAAAAGTACCATACTAATTTTGTGGACTACAGGTAAACGTCGTTTTGCGCCGGTTCGATTATCCCGATTCACAATTACGCCGGTTGGTGCGGGCGTGGGATTTTCAGAGTTAGTATAGTAAAATAAAAATAAAAATATATGATTATATTTTTTATTTTATTACAAAATTAAAAGAATATTCAATTTGTAGTTTCATTATGGGCGACAATGAGTGATTCAGAACCCAAAAATTGGCCGAAAAAAGCACGAAAAATGTGTGTTCATTTTACGCCGATATTTTTTTACGCCGGTATCTCTCCGAAATGAACCCCGGCGTAAACCGACGTTTACCTGTATTTCAGACTTAATGATAACGGATTTGAAATGTTGATGGTTATACGCAATTTTCAGTACCATATTATACATACAGGGTGACCCAGTCATCTGCACACGGTCTATAGCTTCTTTGATATAAAACATATCGACTTGCGGTTTTCACCAACATATCGATACATGCATGCCCCACAATTTAAAAATATTTTCGATATACCGGGTGGAAATGAAAACCGGCTCAACTTGATAACTTTTTTATTTATGAATAAAAAAATTTGAAATTTGGCTATGTTCTATGGTTCAAAAAAACAAATTTTATGTGTATTTTTTATTTTCGAAATCACTTCCGGTTTCACCGGAAACACCATGAACTTTCTTTTTTTAAATATAACATCCCATATTTTTATTCATGGCTTAAAATACTTTTAAAAAAGAAGTATTTTTGAGATATTAGTTTTTATTTTTTAGGTAAAAAAAATTTTTTTCAAAAAAAAAAAAAAGGTTTTCGAAGTCGGTGAAAAGTACCAAAACTAATTCTAAATAATTCAAATACCTAAATAAAATTGTAATTTGAAAAAAAATTTAAGTGGTTTTTGAACTACCCCATATGTAGGGGTATGTGTTTGTGATACATTTTTAATTTTTTTTTAATTTTGAAAAATCCCGAGTACAAAAAATATGATAAAGTGGGACAAGTAAATTGATTGTACCCTACATATGGGGTACCAAAATAATCGTTATAAAATCTTCTTTTTAAAAAGTCGAATGACCCGGCATCATTGCATTTAAAAAAAGTGAGATATTTGATAAAATCTTCATTAACTAAGTTTAAAAATTAATAGTTCAAAAACCACTTAATTTTTTTTTCAAATTACAATTTTATTTAGGTATTTGAATTATTTAGAATTAGTTTTGGTACTTTTCACCGACTTCGAAAATACTTCTTTTTTAAAAGTATTTTAAGCCATGAATAAAAATATGGGATGTTACATTTAAAAAAACAATGTTCATGGTGTTTCCGGCGAAACCGGAAGTGATTTCGAAAATAAAAAATGCACATAAAATTTGTTTTTTTGAACCATAGAACATAGCCAAATTTCAAATTTTCCTATTCATAAATAAAAAAGTTATAGAGGTGACCCGGTTTTCATTTCCACCCGGTATATCATGGCCTCCTGAACTAAAGTTATATTTTTTGAAATGGAACACACAGTATATTATGACATTTTTGGATTCCTTATCAAATAATAATTATACTTTATATAAATTTTTATGGGTCTAGCATCACTCGTTTTGCTGATATTTGCCATTTAAGCCAAAAAAAGATCAATTTTTGAAAAATCACTGCTCTAAAACAGAAGAACATTTTGGCAAAAAATTTTCAACATCGTCTAGTCTACAACTATCATGCCAAATTTAAGTTTGTGATATTTTTTATCAGGGTGTCTTATGAAACGCAAATTGAACAATTAAACGAAATTTTCAAATAGAACACCCTGTATATTATAACATCAATCGAGGGCATTTTTTACAAGCTTTCTATTGATATAATGTTTGTATGGTCGCTTAACAACGGTTTAGGAGATATTAATATCAAACTGAGAAACAGTGAAAGATAGACAAAATAGCACTCTTGGTGAATTTTTTTCAGGATTTTTTTTTAATTTGCCTAAAACTTATTTGTGTCTTTCTCTATTTTCCTTTTTAATAATGCTGTTATTTCTTCTTTAGAAGAGTTCACTATATCGGTTTAGTTATTACCAAAAGTACAGAAAAAGGCGATAAAACAAAATTCAACAAAATAAGGGTTTCCTTGGTAACATCAGTTGCTAAATTTTCAAAGCATACTGAGACTTAGAAAACCAAAATTGATAAATGCAAATTTCGATTTCATTTTTGTTATAAAACAACAAAAACTACTATTGAAATAAAACAACATTATAAAAAAAGCAAAATAGAGAAAGACAGAAATAAATAATAGGCAAATATAAAAAAAAATCCTCAACAAAATTCATCAAGAGCACTATTTTGTCTATTTTTCACTGTTTCTCAGTTTGGATATTAATATCTCCTACACCGTTGATAAGCGACCATATAAACATTATATCAATAGAAAGCTTGTAAAAAATGCCATCGATTGATGTTATAATATACAGGGTGTTCCATTTGAAAATTTCGATTAATTGTTCAATTTGCGTTTCATAAGGCACCCTGATAAAAAACATCACAAACTTAAATTTGGCATGATAGTTGTAGACTAGACGATGTTGAAAATTTTTTGACCAAATGTTCTTCTGTTTTAGAGCAGTGATTTTTCAAAAATTGATCTTTTTTTGGCTTAAATGGCAAATATCAGCAAAACGAGTGATGATAGACCCACAAAAATTTATACAAAGTATAATTATTTTTTGATAAGGAATCCAAAAATGTCATAATATACTTGGTATTCCATTTAAAAAAATTTAACTTTGGTTCAGTAGGCCATGATGGGACACCCTGTATATATCGAAAATATTTTTAAATTGTGGGGCATGCATGTATCTATATGTTGGTGAAAACCGCAAATCGATATGTTTTATAGTAAAGAAGCTATAGACCGTGGGCAGATGACTGGGTCAGCCTGTATTTTCCATTTCTATTTGTGGTGAACTATCGAGTTATTTGCAATTTTATTAAAAAATTATTTAATTAAAAAATGTCTTGAGCATTTAAGTTTAAAATCTCAAAAATTATGAGGCTATTAATTGTAAAATAAATGTAAATTACTTTTTTACAACAGAAATTTCAAAAGTGAAACTGGCTTGTTCGTAAAACCACAAATGTGAAAACTTTTGGAAATTAAAAAATCCTTAAAAGCCAATAAAGGGAGGCAAGGAAATCAGTAACCCATAAAACATTTGCGCAGTAATTAAGCAAGCAAATTGCTTTAATCAATTCACCAAAGTAAATTACAAAGGCCGTCTTTGTCTTATTCCAAGACAGCTTTCGAACCGTTAATTTAACTAAATTTATGTTTGAAATTGAACCGATAAGGGTTGTCTTGCACGAGGTGTTGGACCAAAATAACTTTTAAGTGTAATTTATTCATACGACCTTAATATACTCGTCAGCGAATTTACCTTTTAAACATACCTAATTCTCATAAAACTTTAAAGTCGATAAATTATTAAAGTTTTAAGAACCAATTTTGTATACTTTCATGATTTAAATTCTTAAGACATAAATAATAGGACTAAAGTTTTAAAGCCTGGTTAAGATAACCTTATATAAAATATTTGGGTTATTATTGCGTTTGTGGGGGTAACAACGTGTAAGTTTTATTTGTAAATGTTTATAGGAACACCCGTTGTCTTCACACAGTATTTATTCCGATAGCAAACGTACAATGTTTTTCTTGTGAAAAACGAAGGAAATAAAGCAAGGATAATCCGGTAATATATTTAACACCGTAAAAAATATGTTAAAATTAAAACCAATTTTATTTCCTCCTTTATACCAACCTTTAGTCCTAAGTGGTAATGATAATTGTTCTAAATTCTAAAATAAACTAATTAGAAGCTTGAATGTGGATTTGAGCTATGAATATAATTTTGTACGCATACCGTATTGTTTGAAACTACAAGAAATAATTGCATTAGTCTGGGTCCCGGTCCGTCGCTCAATGTTGTTACAAAATGACATTTGAGACGTGTAACGTTCATAGAGGATTCATTAAGTTCATTACGCGCCTCTTGGCACTGTCCCTGGCGGAAATTGTAGGGTAACAAAGGACGAATATTTACCTGAAACAAAACAAATGATTTAAGTAGAATATGGTTGTAATATCCGCCATAAATATTAATAATTATTATGGTATAATTTAAAACAAACACCTTATTATTATTATCATTACATTTTTTAAGAATAAAAAACCAGGGGGGTTATTCTCGAATCACACGATAGGATATCGTATACGACTTTTATTATTCTGAATAAGAGTCTGACCTTATCATGTCGTATACGATATTGTGTCGAGTTATTCGAGAATAACCCCCCCAGGCTGCGATTCTCGAATGTATGCGACAAATTATCACACACTTCTTCTGTCAATTTGAAAAATATAGTCTCCAATGTCGAAATGAATAAATCGAGTGAATGGGTCTAGGGCATGCCGACGAACAGTTCCTAGAGAAAGGTAAAAATAATATGTTGACAGAAAAAGTACGCATACATTCGAGAACTTCTGGAAACGTTCCACACGATGTCGTATACCACTTCCATCATTCTGTCCTTGTCAGTTTCATGAAAAAATAAGTGTCTGTCGTTCTAGTGCAGTATGCGAAATCCTGTCGAGTGGTTCAAGAATATAAATTAAATAATATTTAAATATTTTTGGATGAAACATTTTTAGTTCATTCTATTCACATTTTCCATAGAAGTCTATGAAAAAAATATGGAATTGAAAAATAAAAGAAGGAATATTTTCCAATAAATTAATCATTTTTAGAAAACAAACATTTCATATTGCTTTTAAATAAACTACAAATAAATATATTTATATATACAAAAACTGTAATTAAAATATATATGGCGATGTTTCCTATGTTATTGTTGCAAAACAATAATAAATATAAATATTTGTCCGTTGTCTTTATTCTGATGAAAAATAACAGAAAATAATTTTCATTTTACCAACTGTGACAAGAAATTAATTTTTTAAAATGTTTGCCTTTAAAATGATTCGCACGTTTTATTCCACATAAATAAAAAGTACATATGAAATCCAAATCCTTAAAAACCGAAGTTAAGCACCAGCATTTACATATAAATACCTACTATAACTTAGGTTTACATATCATTTGTATCGAGTGATCCTATCCTTTAAAATATTTTTAGCAGCATGTGCTTTGTTTTACGTGCCTGCACTTTCTTCATTCTCGTCGCGAACATGGGGTGGAATGAAAAATGCATTAGGTGAAGGCGTAAAAAATAGGAGGCACCCCTCTAAGCATCTCACTTTCAACAGTTTTGAATAATGCACGCCTAGAACATTTATTTCCAACGCGAAAAATATCGAGTTTCCTAAATTACCACTTCGATATGAGAATTCGAAACAAAATATATTATTTTCAAAATTAAATTTTTCGTGCGATTTCATGAAGTAATCCCTGGTGAATTACAACTACATAAACATGACCAAGTTAATTACAGTAAAGCGGGGCTCTTTTGCTGTCGCGTTAAGAAAACACATGATGCTGTTCAAATATTATTATTAGGGTGTTTTAAAATATTGCATTCCTTTGGGGACGTGTTATGGATGCAGTAAAGATTACTGTTAAATTTTATGGCGTGCGCAATACTCTTCTACAGTACCCTAAAACGTTGGACAACTTTCAGGAGATCGTTTTCAATTGAATTTCACGTTACATTTAGTCACTCTCCCAAAAGCTGAATTTTAATCAATCTAAATAGAAGTTAAATATTTTGTCGTAGTTTAAATTCGACGAGAAAGCACATTTTCTACTTCAAGTATTTGAAACTCTACCTTTAAAGGAAGTGAGTTGTAAGACAATATTAGCAAGAGCATCAAGGACCTCTTACATTTCACCAATAAATAACGAAGGTTGACTTCTAGGGCAATAAAATGGTATACGTTCGTTCTGATTCTTAACAGCACAGAGTTTTGTTCTGAAATAATTCGCATTGAATACAAGAGGTGGCGCCACAATTAAGGGAACCCTAGACAAAACGGGGTACCGGGGTAGAACGGGAAAGTGGTGGGGTGCTCGCTACGGGCGACGGAAACACGCGAGCTTCGCGCACAATGTTCGGTTTTTACTGAATGTTAGAGAAATTCTAATTTTATAATTACACTTTCTTCGGAAAGTTACATTACATGTATGTTTCAACATACTTTTCACTGACTCAAGGCCAACAAATATAACGGCGGATTTAAGAATGTCACGTTTTAATAGACACTTTTTATTTCATCTGCAGATGGTACCTACATATATCAGAAAAACTAGCCGACAGTCCTGGTTTACGGATGCTATTAACCAAGCTGTTGATGCGGTTGACAATTTGCATTTCCAAATCATATATTTTCTGAATGTTTGATTTTTTTATATAAAATTAAAAACAAACCTTTTTAATAGAAATTATTTAATTAAATAA
Source organism: Stenus bimaculatus (assembly GCA_963971135.1). Lineage (NCBI taxonomy): Eukaryota > Metazoa > Arthropoda > Insecta > Coleoptera > Staphylinidae > Stenus > Stenus bimaculatus. Next base: position 71,979,868 of record OZ020180.1, read on the forward strand.
CTTTATAAGTGCGATACGATAAATAATTGTTAAGTGCGGTATGACTGATCATTTATCTCGTCCTGTCATAATGCACTTACCGATCTTCCATCGTAATACACTTTTATTTCGATTATTAATACACGATTGACGAAAAATAAAATATTTTATTTACTGTGTTTTCGGTAATTACAACTTAAAGAAAGTTCTATTCGTAGTTGTTGTACTTAAGATAACTAAAGGTAATTAAATATTTGGATACACCTATAACCCAAGTCTATGAACTTAAAAAAATATTTTAATTAACATTTTTTTAGGTAGATTAAGAATCTTTGAAAAGCTTAAATCTCAAAGAGTTTTTCCTTAGCATCGGAACTTTTAAACACCCGAACAGGAAAAATAAAGTTTTTGTTGGAAATAGTTTTTCCAGAAAAATTTACTTTAGTTTTGTTTAAATTTAGAGTACATACATTTTTTGCCGAAGGTAACCAAACTTAGCTTGAAAAGTTTAATCAACAAGAAAGACAGGCCTTTCTGTGATAAATCCAGTGACATCCAGAAAGTGATAAACAAAAGGAACTACTAAGGTACTAAAAAGTTTCGCGTCAGGTTTTTTATAGTTTTCTCCTTACCCCTGCTCTGATTTTTAACACGTTAACTGCCGCCCATATATTGATATCGTGGAACGCTGAGAGCCAAAGTAAATATCTTGGGCATTTTTTATTTAATTAAAATTTTGAATGCAGAGACTTTTTTATAGTACTTAATTTAGATAAAATAAGTAAAAATATATAAACGACGACCGGCCGTCGTATGGCCTGATAATGAATAGTATTTATTAGGAGGCCGTACGACGACCAGTCGTCGTATGTATTTATTTATTATTTTATTGTATTATTTTATTGTGTTATTTTATTGTATATTTAACAATATTATAATATTTCCTTATAAAAATAATTTCTTTCTAAATAAAGCGCCAGTTGTATTTTTGAAAGTGGTTGTTGGAGTTTATCGTCTGTAGTGATTCGAAAATGGCAAATTTTAGTAAGAATTCAACAACTCGTTCATATAGTGATAATTCTAGTGAAGACGATTTTGATAGTGATGATATGAAAGGAGATCCAAATTATTCTGAAAATGAAAGTGAAAGTGAATCGGAATTAAGTGAATCCATTTATCAACAACTATTAAATATCGAAGATGAATTAGTTGAAACGAATGACAATAATTTTTGTACTTCTTCAAATGATGAATGGAAAACTATAGGCAGTAACTCGTCTGTACAACAGCCGGTTTTTATACAAACGTTCAAGGAAGGAATCAAAAATATAAATTTAACTGCAAGTGACCAACCGATAAAATATTACGAAATATTTATAACTCAAGACATTATGGAACACATAACGGATCAAACTAACCTTTATGCTGCACAATTATTGTCAACAAAAATAGTCAGTAGAAGTAGTCGATTGAATCAATGGAAAGATTCCAGTCCACAGGAAATGAAAAAATTTTTTGGGCTTCTTTTATGGATGGGATTGGTTAGATATCCAAAATTATGTGATTATTGGAGTACAAAGCGAATATATAAGAATAGTATTGCCCCAAAAACAATGCCGCGTAACAGATTTGAAATATTATTAACCATGTGGCATTTTTCAAATAACAAAGAAGCTCATGGCGATCGACTACATAAAATAAATATTCTCAGGAACAAACTTCAAGACCTTTATCAACATTATAATGTACCCGGCGAATGTCTATGTGTGGATGAGACAGTAGTTCCATTTAGAGGACGTTTATTATTCCGTCAATACATTCCAAATAAACGACATAAGTATGGAATTAAATTGTTCAAAATTTGTGATATTACTGGATACACCTACGGAATAGAAATTTATCAAGGGAAGCAAGAAAAAAATCAAATAAACGTTTCACTATCAACTGATATTGTTCTCAAGCTAGGAGAAAATTATCTTGACGAAGGCCGTTTATTTATTACGGATAATTATTACACGTCAGTAGAACTTGCAGAATATTTATTAAACAGAAATACACATCTTACAGGGACACTTAGAAAAAATAGAAAACGCATTCCGAAACAGGTGGTAAACAAAAACCTCTCCAAAAACGAAATTATTGGAATGCATAATGAAAAAGGAATAGTTGTAGTTAAATGGAAAGATAAACGAGATGTTCTTATGTTGTCTACAAGACATGCAACAGAAATAACCTCCACAGGTAAAAACAATAGAAAAAAAGAAGAAATTTTTAAACCGAAAATAGTTCAAGACTACAATGCAGGAAAAGCAGGTATTGATTTATCTGATCAATTCTCCAGTTACTCCAATGCAATACGAAAATCTGTGAAGTGGTATCACAAAGTTGCAATGGAACTTATTTTTGGTACTTCTGTGGTAAATGCGTATATTATCTATAAAAAGATATCTCAAAAGAAATTATCCATTACTGAATTCAGGGAGTATTTAGTCGAAAGTTTACTTGACGTCGACGACGATAATGACGAAAATATAACAAATAATTCAAGAAAACATAAATTAGAAGAAAATGGAGAAGTCGATGAACGAAATAGAAAAATCAGAAGACGTTGTGTCAGCTGTTATTCTAAAAATCGTCGAAAATATGGAAGCCGTGAAGCAGATAAAGGAAGTGTAACACCTCGAGTTATTACATACTGCTCACAATGCCCGGAAAAACCTCCAATGTGTGCCAATTGTTTTATAAAAAATCATTGAAAGGTCCATAAATTTAATTTAATTTAGAATTTACTTGTTTAATTACTTATATGTAAATAAAATAGTTTTCTACAAAGTTTTTGTCATTTTGAACATTCACTTACATTTACCTACTATTGAAAACATATTCAAACAATTATCATTTTCTTTCGAAATGTAATAGGTTTCTAGGACGAGCAGTCGATGTTTTTCACATCATAAACATTCATATGTGGCAACTGCTCACATATAACACTAATAAATGTAGAGAAAGATTGACTTTATGTTGCTGAAACTACAAGCGTTATTACGACGACCGGTCGTCGTATGGCGCATTCAGTCAGAAATGCGTACGACGACCGGCGCGTCGTATGGCAGTTAACGTGTTAAATATCGTTAAATATTTAAGACCTTTGAGTTCTTATATTCCAATTAAGTCGATGAGTCCAAGAACAGTATGAATACAAAAATTACGGTTTTGAGTTATGATACCCAAAATCTATACACTTACTCAAATTTTTGCGTTATATTTTCCATTACATTTTAAAAAATTTTTAATAATATGATATAATATTAATGTAATGTTATTAAGATATTACCAAATATTTTCTGATATGTTTCCAGGTCTAAATCGAAATAATACGGTTATCCAAATTCTTTTGTCACGCAAGAAAATTAATCATTATTTTCAGAAGACCGAGATTTTGGGACACTGAAGACACCATGTTTATGTCATCACTTATGATCATATTGGTGGTTCTAATTCGATTTCAGTTACTAAAAAATAATTAATTCCGTAACTACCAATTATACAGCATATAAAGAACCAATTCCAATTAATATAAATAAAATAAAAGTCATCAAGAAATGCAGTATAAACTAGCGAGACTTTGGAATTTTATTACCACATAACCATTACTAACATTGACGAGAAATAAAAAAAGAGGTAAACTAACGTAAGGTTTAAATTTTGCACAACATTGAATTATGTCCTAATAAAACCTAATAAAAATGTGTATTAGTTTTTGTTAGAGTTTATTTATACTTTTTTCTATTTCATGCATCTAACTGTTCTAAATGTATGACACATGCGTAGTCAGAATAATGTAATTTAAAATGTATAGTCAATGGTCAATGAGTCAACACTCAGTCAGTAACGTCCTAGCAGCGATGATCCGAACACGTTAATTCATGTTATCAAGTTAATAAAGTAAATTACAGTCTACAAACAGTGTTTTGATAACAACCAAGATTAACAGGTTTCATGTTAATTCCAAACCTAACCTATTCCTAACTATTTTCAGGATAAACTAAGTACTCAACACCATTTAAAACAAAAAACCTGAAAATACGTTGGGTTCAATAACCGTACAAATCCATAATATTTTTTGCATGTTACTGGCGAAGTTTTCCCTACAAATTTTGGCAAAAGTACTACAATCTGAACATACTAAAGCTATATCTTAATTAAATTCATTTCTATTAAGTTCACATTGTTTATATTAAAATTAACTTTTTGGACTCATACTATTCTTGGACTAACCGAATCATTTACAATATGCAAACAAAATTTCAGAAAAAAATCCAGCAGAAAATGACTGACTTAAATTTGCCTTTAAATAAAAGCTATGACATTTTCCTTGTAAGCCCATATTTTTACCAAATTCTGAAGTTTTTACAAATAAATAGGGTTTAAAAAATGTCCGTATCTCCCATTTTTAAAAGTCTAATCTAAAAGTCTATTGGTCATCTATAAAGCTATGCATTAAACCACCAACGTCCTCATAATCACCGGGATACATATGGAAACGATGTTGGCATGTTGCCAACACGTTGGGATGTTGTTTTTGTGGAAAAATTGTTTTTCGGAAATCTTAAGTTTTCTGTAATATGTGTTACCGTAGTTTCATGAGTTATTTTAGAAGATTACCACCGGTTGATAATGTAAAACCAATTATTTTGATGCGTTTATGCTTTTTGACAACAAATTTATAAATTTTATAAGCTCTGAAGTACCTTAAATTTGGACCCCTCTAATTAATTTTGTGCTAGGATGCGGAAGGTAACTCTCTGGCATTATGTAGCCTAATTTATTTAGATTATAAATCTGAAAAAAATTGAAAAGCTAACTAGGGAAACTTGAGTCATGACTGCAGAACGAATACTCGATTTCATGATTTTTCACAATTTTTCCTCCCAAACTCGCGCGCCCTCTAGGGATTCGCATTAATTATCAGTTATTTGGTCATAATTTGCAAAGAAGCTCCAGAAAAGTGGAATGGATTTTCTATATCTTGTTATTATCTCCAACGAAAAATTTATCGCGGGTGTTTAGGAAGATGCTCTTAAGTCCTCTACCCGATCACCTCTTCACATAAAGAAACATGTTGTTTGTTTTTATGTTTTCCGTTCAAATGGAGAACATCGCTCGATTTCATTAACACTTGCATTGATATATTTGAGCTAGGCAAGTTAAATCAATGAGATACACAATTGTTTTATTCTTTTTGTTAAATTTCGGAGCCACAAAGCAAACAAGTTCTTCCAAATCAATAACAATAATTTGCAATATTTTCTTCGTTTTGTTTTAATAAGATTTTACAATTGCACTACTACACTATGGACAACCAAACTTCAGGAGATTTTTATGCTTCTAGCAGTTATTCTGACAAAATGACAAAAGAATCCATCATTTTAAACCAGTTACTAGATTACCTTGATTCCGTAATATGTGCCATTTGATGAAAAAAATGTCCTACTATCTTTGTTCTTTCTTTAGAAGCTAGAAGAATAAATGTAGCACTAAGATTGGGAAAGGTTGGAAAATCCATCTGGCACGAATGGCTATATATTTCCGGAAAAAGTTGCTGTATCCAAAAAAAATATTCTCAATAATTTGTTTGTGATCGAAATGTTTGATGACTTAAAATTGAGCCTCTCTCTCAAAAACCGATCAAATCGCAAGAAAAATGCGGCCTCCTTCTGATTTTTAACAAAACTTTGGGATGAAAAAATTTCCTTGGCCAGGATTTAAATCTGGGACCTCCAAATCGTTTGTTTGTTGTGATAACCACTACATTACCTAGGGCCAATGTTGAAACGTAGTTCAATCTTGTCTTAACTGGTGGATGCGATAGAGACTTCTACCTTCTTCCACCGTTTTTTGAGATCCCAGGTTGAAATCGTGGCCAAGGACAATTTTTAATTAATTGCTTTGCTTAATGTAAGTAAAATTTCTTTGTATAGGATGTTTTTTCAATAAAAAGTAATTAACTGATATTTATAAAACATGACTTCAAACAGCTTTCATAAATTTAATTAAATTCATAATGTATAAAAAAATATCTTCTCACGATCTAAATAATTAAAAATAAGTAATTTTCATGTTCAAATGAATATTTGATAAAAATTTGTATTATATTATTTTTTTTTTAATAAAAGCATTCCAAGATTTCCTATTTTACTTGAGAAACTTTGTTAATTTCCATGCATAAAACTTAATTACTTGCAGACACTTCTTGAGCGAAACGTGCCTCACCTCTCATGCATTTCTTCATTAATTGGACACACCGATAATTTATTCTAATTAAAGTTGTTTCCCCCTAAAATTCTTTAAGGACTATCTTACGTATCGATCCCAACCGAGGATGGTCTCCCCTATCTAACCTACGAAAGATAAGGAAAATTGGAGAAACGGTGTAAGTAGGAAAAATCGAGTTAATAGAGAAATAAAATTAACAGAAACAGCTCAACATTTGTTGCTTCTAACATTCTAAGTTTAGTACAACTCGATAAGTAAATTGTTAACTGGTATTTACACAGATTTTATAAAATCAATTGTTTAATTTTGGACATTGCTAAAGAATGTTTCTAAAAAATATATTTTACTCCCCAGAAAATAGAAAATTTAAATTAAAATATAGAGTGAAAATTTACCGATTTCCACAGCAAACACCAATGTAAATTATATTGAAGGGATTCTTTATCAAATTTTAATTAGAGAAACCCTTACTTGACCAACTTTGCTACATTCTAACCAATAAATATTAAAAAGCAATCGTTAATAATAATTCTACCTTCAACTTTCATATAATTTATTAAAAAATAATTATTTATAATTATAATATTTTTTTAATTGAAATAAATATGAATAATTTACTCGCATGTTAATATTAATTCTACACGTTCTTTAATCTGTTTAAAATTTAAATTTTTTTATAAATATTTTAAATTTAATTAGATTTATCCTAAGGGTTTTAAAGTGCACATAGCAATTTACAAGTAGTAAAACATTTTCCAAGTCGTTGATCCAATTTTCCCAACAAGTTTAATTTAATTTGTTTGCGGTGTTTAAGGTTTTATTAGACGAAATTAAAAGTTTATAGCGAATTAAGTTGATTGCTTGTGGGGGTATTTAATAAAGGTGTATGATTTTATAAAATTGCTATGTTCATTTTATTTAAATCCCTTTAATTTTATGAAAACGATACATAAATAATGTATTTAGTATATAGGTAATCATGAAGTGGAAATAAATCATTATTTATTTAAATATTTAATGCAGATAATATAGTGCTGCTAGTGAGATAAGCACCAAATAAATGTATTTTATACCTCTTGTGTATTTAGGATTAGGTTATTATTTATTCCAACCAATGATTTGTGTTTATATTTGATATTTTTGTTTAAATTGCAAATTTTACACAAATAATAAATATGTAGGTAGTGTATTTGTCAAGTACTTCAAAACCGTTTTATTTTTAATGTACACATGATTGGAGTAAAATTATGAAACCATCAGAATAACCCTAAAGTGGAAGTGTTGATTGATGTGGGCATATTTTTTTATTTCTTATTACAAAAAAATGGACCATTATTATAATTTGTTTATTTTAATTAGTTTTTGTTGTTTTGAGTTCCATGTAGTGTTAGATTCTTGTAGTTTGTTATTTGTTAATGTCAGATTGATAAAAATAGGAACACTCATCAGGAATACCGAGATGTATTAAAGATTCTAGGTGAATACCACGATAATTCAGAGGAAGCAAGAAGAGTCTATAATTAGAGGTATCCTGCCAGAAGACATCAGATCCAATAAGAAGCAGCACCAGGCATATTTCCAACGAATTGTTACAAGTAAAGAATTCCATGGATTTCACTTCAATAAAATCCAAACCCTCTTTTTCAACCAACACAATGGCTACTACACAATTGAAAATCATGATTTAAGTTACTTAAAGAATCACCAAGTTCGTTTTAGTATAAACGTGTGGGCAGGGATACTTGATTTATTAAATGGAGAAAACTTTTTGGGCTTTTTGAAAATTCACCTAGAAGATCGTCTGATGATCTTCTTCTAGCTGCACTAGAAGTATAAGGATTTAGCTAAATGGTGCTCTGCCACATTATGCAATAGCAAAGAGAGAATGGTTGGACGAGTAGTATCCTGGAAGTTGGATACGTCCCGTGCTCTATGAAGAAGATTTGATTAACAGAATCCAAAATGGGCGCCTAACTGTAACACCTTGAACGTTACAAATGATTCGACAAAATATTATTATAAAAGCGGTGCACAAATTCTAGTAGGTACAAACATTAAATTCCCATTCTTTGTTTAATACCACAATTTGTGTATGCTCAAAGAGTTTTATCTTATTATTTCACAAATTAAATGTGATAAGTTTCAGTAAAATCCGAAATAAATTTAGGTACCTATGTTACTTCTCAAGAATGATGGTCGATATTTTTTTTACTATTTTTCTGAGAATCACTAGAAGTTCCTCAACAACGTACTGAAGATCTCTTGCGATATTTATTGGACACCTTGTATACGTCGGAAATGTAATAAATGGTATAAAAAAGACGATAGGTTCAACTCATAAGAAACGGCTTAATACAGCCCGGGAAACGTCTCAGAAGGCTATACCTACTTTATTGACCTTTGAAGATAAAAGTTATTTGGCATAATTAGTAGCCATTATCTCGAAAATTCTGGAAAAGGTACTGACTGAACAGGTAACTGATTATCTTGAGACCAAAAACTTTCTCAACGAAAACCAATGTGGATTTAGAGCAAATAAATCAACCAAGTATGCAATACTGGAGCTAATGGAGGACTGTAGTAGGGCACTCGAATAGGGCAAGTTCCTACGCGCTTTCTTTTTAGACCTATCGAAAGCATTCCATGGGATGCTATTGCGAAAGCTATACGCCTAGCATCATCATGGGCCAAATAGTTGTAGTCTAATGTTATCATACTTAACGAGTAGACAGCAAGTGCTATAACACCTGAGGCAAGAACCGTTAATATAGGCCTACCACAAGGATCTATCTTAAGCCCGATTCTGTTCTTAATATACATTAATGATCTTCCGTCAGGTCTTATGCCAGCAAAAACAATCTATTTGCAGATGATACAACTAACGAAGGTAATACAAAATTAGAAACTGAAGAAGCTAATACAGAAACAAAGATTGATGACTGGCTATTCAGCAACCGCCTCCTACTAAACAAGGATAAGACGGCAAATATCATTTTCACTATACGAAAGATGGAACAAAAAGTACCGAATTCCTGGACATACCTTCATACCACAAGATAACCTCGAATCTCCATGGTCCTTATGGAAAAACCAGAGGCAGTTCTCAACAACACAATCTTCTTGTTGAGAAGTCTAAAAAACACCGTTTCTACTGAAGTTCTGAAAAGGGCACACCTCGGCGTTTTTCAACCTCATAATACTTATGGGGACATTCATCAAGCAGTCACATAATCTTCTCACTACTAATATTTCCAATACGGATAATAGAGATATAGAGATGACCACAAAATGAATCACACTTACGAAACCAGAGGCAGAGAAATTCTCCTACCCGAGTTCACGAGGCTCTTAAAGAATAAAACCGGAGTAAGAAACCACGGCGTTAGATTCCTTAATGCGCTTTCCTCGTGGATGCGCAACCTGGATACTAAACACCTCAAGAGTAAAATTAGAACTATGCTAATAGCAGAACCATGCTACACTTTCGACAGCAACTACAAAACCATTGGGAACATTGAGAAGTGTACCTCCGATCCATATTAGACACTGCATCTCGTCTAGTAGGTTGTCAAGGAAGATCAGAAAAGCTTGTTTTAGAGCACTCTGAAAGCAACCCCTTTCTCTTATAGTACATATAACCTGTGATATTTTCTCTCAAGACGCCTTGTGTTATGCCCGCATAAACTATATTTATTTATAAATTGTTTTTGTTTACTTACTTCTCATGAATATGTATATAAATTAATTAAAGCTTATTATTATTGACATAATTAAACATTTAAAATGATACACACAAATATTTTTCTAAAACTACATTATAGGTAGTTATTGCTGTTTAACTCTTGAAATTTAATTTATTTCTGCTTTCAGCTGACGTTTCACCATTATAACGATCAAAGCATTTTCTAAAACCCATCAATTTTCGCATCCTGAGATATTTATCGACATGCACCTTATGTTTTTCCCATCGCCTCACCACCTAACACGTATTCCCTAATCTCTTTTGATTTGATACCTTACGAAGAAGCACGTGTAGTAGTAAAGCCTAAACTGCACCCAGAACACACGAGCCTTAAAATGTAATCAATTCGTGTATGCTCTGCCACAATTCATCTCATCTCGAAAGACTAATAGAGACGGGCGAGCTTCGTGACAAGTGATACTAATAAGAACGAACGCGCCCCTTTGCAGCATCCATTACGATGGATTTTCTTTATATTTTCGCAAGAAAACGCACAGTGAATGTTTTATAATGGTAACATATGATGCTCCCAACAAATTTATGACTATTTGCTACAAAACATCCTTTCATACAACATTGTTTCAAACTTTCAGAAAATAAGAATTTTATTATGCATCTTTTTCAACTTATAGAATTGTCACAAAGTGACAAAAGCGTAAATATTTCATTAGTAAATAACTATAAAATATATTGAAATTTCTATTGTATTGATAAACAAGGGTTTGGCTATTTGCAACATGTGGGTAGAGTAGATTTTCATCAGGAAACTTCCATAATTGGGAAATAAAATTCGATACAAAGCAATCGTGCGTCATCTGCTTGGTTATAATATTATCATTCGAAGAAGCATCGGCTGCTTTGCTATCACTTAAAACTATCTAGCGTATCCTTAGGGCTGTTTTAGCGTGGTAACTTGTCCAAGGGCAGCATTATGGCACCCTTATGACTAGTTACAAGGGGGAGTAGCGCATAGAAAATAATAGCTCTGCTTCGATCCTCGACCCAAGACGTTGTACATTACTGGAGTTTGCCTCCAAATTGTTATTTTAGCTTAGTGGATGCAAAATATTTAGATACAATAAACTTCCCTTACATTGAACATATTCGAATTTTTTTATTTCCTCATAAATTACCCTCTTTTGTACCAACTAAACAAAAGCTAATCCTACTCTCTTAGCAGGCCTTTCTTATTATAGATAAGATAAGCTAAAATTTCGGGTTTTACATTTGGTGAAAACCAATTAAGCCTAATAAATTTTATATGTGCCGATAACAGTGTTCTGGGCTAACATGGGAAATAAAGGTTCGGCTATCAGTTTCAAACGTTAACTCCTGTCTGCTTTTTAGGTTCGTTGCGTACGTGAGGAGGTTTTACGCTCCAGATTTTAGATTATTGAGATTGCTCATGATTGGAAACCACTATCGTGTTAAGCTTGGATTAAAGTGTTTTATTTGAATACGACTTCAATGTCAATATTAATACTATTTAGAAATGTGAAAAATTTGAAAAATAATATACGCTAAGGTTGTTTTTAAATCCACCCTTACCACCATTTTGATATTCAATGTCTAAGTATTTGTATAAAAAAATACATTTTGGGAAATATGATTATATATACATAGATGGCGCTATTTTGACATAAATTTTGTAACAAAATAGAGGAAGACGAGTAAAGGCTTTGTCGTGCTTCGAGTTTTTATTGGTTTTAGTAACTGCAATAACGTTTATACTGTTTTTGTAATGTTCACAAAAAATAGCAATCCATCAATGATATCAAACATGACCCGCTTTGAACATAAAAATTGGTATGGCACCACCACTCGAAAACTATTTGTACTAGAAGTTTGAAAATATAATAAAAATATGCGTAGGCAAATTTCATTCATTCCTCTTAGTTTTCAGGTTTTTATACAAAGTCGTTTAAATTAGAAGTGCAAGACTTTTGACACACCCCGTTTATTGTCAGTGGTTATCAGTGGTTAAATTTTATAGGTAAAATTTATTGAATCAGAAGTGCGGTGCGGCCAATTTCATGAGAAAACTGACATAAAAATCACCATGCGATGCCAAGCGATTTTATGATCAATTTACGAATAAAATCCTGCAACGAATTCGAGTAGATTCAATAAATTTTACCTACAAAATTAATACACGAGTGATATTCATCATGATTATACAGGGATATTCAAAATTACCGAAATACCTCAATATTTTTTAAACCTGAAACAAATTCAAAAAATGTTTCAAATAAAAATTTCACAAAATTACGTAACATTTATACATACATTTAGGTATTCGTTCCAAACTACATAAAATTTTGTTATTTCAAATGGAACACTTTGCCCAAATATACAGGGTGTAGGGTGTCCTGAAAATGGTGCAAGAGTTATCCTGTGCTTTGTTGGGAACCCTTCAGGAATCCTTAGAAAAATAGTTTAAAACATTCTTTTGGCCAATTAACTGAAATATGAAAGGACAAAGTTGGAAATTTGACTTCTTCATGATGAACAACATACTGGGGAGCTTTTGCGCCATTTTCGAGTCACCCTGTATACATGTATTCTTAATAATGAAATATTCCAGTTGTTGGAAATCTTTTAGAATATGCCCCATTTTTAAATTCGGGGAAAAGAAACTCATCTCCAATTATAGACCAATCCCGATTCTAAGTAATTTTTCCAAGGTCTTTGAATCTTAGTGAATTACTACGTTTCCATCGGGGATTGAATTGGATTTGAATTCTTGATTCTACTTGAAACCTGGATGGAAATGAGCAATTTATCGTTTCGATATCGTACTCGGCCTCAAGGTGGATATTGCTTTTTCTGGGATTATACCTATCTAGTTTGAGCTGAAAAATATCTAATCGAAATGCTTCGAAGGCTTGAATTTGGGCTGGATCATGAACACCTGATGATGCTTTATATTCATAACCCTAGAAACGTGGTTTCGCCAAAATAATTTAGATATTTTTCAAATGCTTACGATGGACGCACATATGTAAGTATTTAAATTTCTGATATTTTAAAACCCGATGGAAACGTATCCAGCAAATTTTTCTAATTCCACACGATTTGTATCAGAAGCTGTGGAAACAAGGGATCAGGTGGACGAAATTTATACCGATTTGACCAAGGCCTTTGATCACCTTGATCATACTTTAATAATCAATGCCCTAAAACCTTAGGGGCTAAATCCATCAATAATAACGTAACTCGCATAATTTCATCTTACCTCAAGAATGGACAATAACAGGTTGAATATAGTGGATTTCGTCTATTCCCTTTCCAATTATATTTCAAAAATTATCAATTGTCATAATATCATAAAAGATACATTTAATTTCAGAAAGTATCAATTTTATTTCAGAATCAACAATTGTGTTTTAGAAAACATCAATTCTATTTCAGAAAAGATCAATTGTATTTCAGAAAAATCAATTTAATTTTAGAAATTTCCAATTGTAAAAATTGAGGAAGCTAAGAGTTTTTGGCTGTGATTGCGCACGTTAGCCACAACAGCACCTATAATTCATCAAATATGTGCTTTGGCAATTTAACATAACACTAGTAACAATATTAGCCTTAGGTCCTTATTTATCAATGTTAATCCCAATTAAATAATGTTCTTAAATAAAATAGTATTGCTAAAAAACAACTTCGGATTTTCCCATGTATTATGGAGAAAATGTTTGATTACCTAGAAACAATAATCATTGATGAAGCCAAAAATAATAAGATAATTAAGGTAATGCAAAGTTTCATATGTAATTCCAAATAATAAGGTAGTTAGGGTAGTGCAAAGTAGCATAACTTCGGTGACAACTAACCCACTTTTGATGTCATCCCATTAGTTCCGCATTCGGCCGCAACAGGAAGATCGTTTAGCTTGAAAGGCTAATTATATGAAAGTTGTAATTGAAACATTTTTTGAAGTTTTTAGTGGTTTAAAATATATCTACAGTTCTCTTAATTTTGAATAGCCCTGTATAACGAATAAAAAATATTCAATAACTTTTTTTTAACGTATCAACGTGGAGCAATATTTTCTTAATCGACAAAAAATTTCCATACTTGATTACCTAACCAAATGGAGCATTTTTATTACCAAGGAATTCAATGAGTTACAATTATAGTGTACTTGCAAAAAAAACTAAAATTATGTAAACTAAAATAATTTATTAGCATAAAATTATACAATAAAATGAATGAGTTATTAATGCTTTGATATACATTAATTAAATATTCCTTTTAAATTATGGAATATCCTCGGAGATGTCTCATAAATTAACATTAACGTGGATGTACTTACTCTTTAATAGTTCTAAGTGCACTCTTGCAATAGATAATTACCTGAAACAAAAAACGGGAAATTAATATAATATAAAATTTTCTTAATGCAAATTATTCTATTTCCATGGTAATGAGAAATATTATTGTCTACTCAATCGTGAAATAAAGTCTTATTAATGAGGCTTTTTAAAAAAATATCACAAAAAAGTTTCAGTTTTTCAGATGATTTATAAAATATTTTACGAATTTCATTATAAATTGAAATTTAAATGAACGCAAAGCTGGAATCTCTTATTTCTTCAGGACAAAAAAATGATATCTACTAAAAAATCGATAACCAGTCTTATATTGAAGTTATAAAATGAGTATTCTGTTATTTTATAAATAGGGTTTTGTGAATAAATTAATTAGTTGAAGCAACTGTCGTAACTTTAAACTCGAAAATAAAATAAAATGTCCTCAATTAATTTAAATTAGAGCCTACGCCATTTTATCCTCCCATCCTCTTAACAAAGACATCATTGATATAATAATTATGTTATATGGTCGTAGGACCATTAATTTGAAGTTATTTAATATTATAGTGCGAAAGGGGATTTTAGCCAAGGGTTGATGACACGCGGAACACGTGCTGTGTCCTCCCAAAAACCTAAAATCAGCAAGGACGGTAAGGGAGGAAGCTAACAAGGGTGCATAAAAATTTGGCGACGACAACGTGTACAGAATGAATTATTACTACCACCTAATAGCACGGGGGCTAACTTCAATACGCGACAAATTTTCATAAACATTTCCGGGTCCCACTTTTTTGTCTACACTTCATTTGCAAATCAGCTAAGAAAATTGAAAGCCTGAATTTCTTTAGATAAAAAATCCATCTCTTTCCTTTGCTGATTTGTTCCTGTATTTTGATTAAATTTTATTTTATAAGTTTTGTGAAAATATAATTTCAGTTAAAGTAAAATTTATAAAAATGGATTTAAATTTACTACTTTATTACTGAAAATTTATTATTTTTATAAAAGTAATTTGCAAAACCGTTGTTAAAATTAAATTGGTTAAATAAATATTATGCTTCGTTATTTCGACAATAAACGACACATACGTGCTTATTGGCAAAATATTTCAGGGACTGAAATTACATTTGATCGAATTTGCATTAATTTTTAAAACTCAATTTTGGAATACCCTCAAGTACATTAATTTGTATAAATAAATACTGTTTTGTTTTATTTTATGACCCAAATTTTATGATGAAATAAATAATAAACTAAACAAATTTATATCTTCCTAAATACAATTTGCATTTATATGAGTATCAATATCAAATTTTCGTCATCGACTTAAAAAAAAATCAAATCAAATAGAAAATATAACAAAATTTGTAAATCTTAACAAGGAACAAAAGTTAAATTAAAAGAAATACCACTGAAAGTAAAGAAAATTCATCATCTTATCTTTTGGACTAAAATATCAGTATCGAAGGTTTTTTATTTTTTAATGTTTTTTTTGAACTATTTTTTAGGTTTAAACAATTAAAATAATTTTCGAGATAGCAATGTATCATTAACAAACACCCCTTAAATATCTTTAATAATTTCTTGATTCTGCTGTGGAGTAAATCTTGAAAGTACATTTATTTCCTTAAGACCAATCTTCCTTTCGTGACGTCATAGGAATCGCAAATGGCGAAAACTGATTATTTGCAATCAAATTTCAATATTTTGATAGTAAAAATGATGCATATGAATTTGGGACTGTATTGGGCACACCCCCTACTTTCTGTGCAGGAGCGCTTACAGCTTCCAGGCTTGAGCAAAATTTACCTTCAAAAAGTCCCCTGTAACTTTGTTATTAATAAACAAAAAAATTTAAATTTTGCACATACAAAGTTGAATATATGCTCATTCGGACGGACATACTCATTTTTTTGATATTTTGATTTATAATCTCTTAATTCACTCTTTAATTGTGTGTAAAATTAAAACTTTTTGATGGAACATATCTAACATAATTTTAACTTATTTAAAAATTGACTCTGTCCGTTCGAAAGGTTGATGAATGTACTTTACTATAAAAAAAAAGAAAATGAAAAATATTAAGAAACAACGCGTCCAAGGGTCCCCAAGCAAATGTCTAAAAATGCACCGGGATGATTGCTCTTAAACGCGCTCAAATTTCTGGGGACATATTTTTGAATAACTCGGCACTAAGTCGTATACGATATGACAAAGAAAGACTCGTATACGACAACTTGTCGAGTGGTTCAAGAATAAGGCTCCAGGATTACAAGGATAACACCACTATTACAGAAAACTACAATTATAATTTTTAAAGTAATTAAAGAACAAGAAATTGTAACTAAGCGGAGCATATTTCTGAGTGCGAATCTGTTTGAATCGATACTTAATCAAAACACATAGAAAAATACTTTTAGTCCCAAACTTCCTGCCCTTTCTTTTCTCTGGGGGAAAGAAGTAAACAAAGTTAACCCAGCGTTGTGGAAACAGCTTTGTCTGACAACGGTTGGCGTTGAAATAAACTTGTAGCAGAAAGGTCCGAAAAGTCGAATGCATTTGTATTTAAATTCGCCATGAATTCGATTATTATCGGACCAACAGACGCGGTACTTTGTTTCATTTGCTTCTTTTGAATTAATGCCTTCGGAGTTTCGGGTTCACGCAAATATCTGCCTACAAAGGGAATTTATAATATTTGAAAAGTTTAGTTATTAGCACATCCTGTTAATTTATGTTTTAATTTAAATATAAATAAGTAATTTTGCCGACGTGATCAAAATATTTATTATGTAATAAAATTACACCACTTTCAAGTATACATGTATTTTCACAAAATTAATTAATTAAAACCTTACATAAAGTCATTATAAATGATATTTATTTGAAATTTTAGAAGTATCTATTGTTTAAGTACATTATAGAGTTATGTAAGTATAAAAATTTATTTCTTCTTGGATTTTTATACTTTCAATGAAATAACACAAAAGTAAAAGCTGGATGACATTTTTTATATAAAAATAATCAAGCGTGTCAATAAAATAGAGTAAAATATTATATATTCTACGTACTAAATGAAAAATGATAGACAACGTCTAAATTTTTATATTCTTAATAAAAAATGTATTCATATTTTCTGTATTTCGCTTTAAAGCAACAAAATAAATAAACAAAAAACAACCCGCAGTCCTAAAACGGAATTCGTTAAATTCAGGTATTTAATTCTCGTGAAAAGATAAAACTTATAATTTATGACACGAATTTCGTTGCGGGATCGGAGAAAATGCACTAAACATTAAAGTCCTCTTTCCAGACGGCAGAGCAAAAATGAATTAAATCAGAGAGCTTAGGGGCGTCTTTTAAAAATCATCTTTCAGGCATTACTTTTACACCGTAACTGTAAATCGCACTGGTGGAACAGCAAATTGATAAAAAATTCATGCTGTCGGCATTTAGGGAAATATTTCAAAGATTTTTAGGCGAAAAAAAGGGTCAATGATCAAAGCGAGAGAAAGGTTTTCCACAAATCTTAAAAAAGCAACTGCTTTTATTAAAAATGCCTGGTAAAAACATGCTAAATCGAATTTACATGTATGTATATACCGTGGTAAAAGCAAACAAAATATTTAGAACCATTAAGGAAGTTTGTATTTAAGTATTTTACGATGAAATTAAGAAACCACATATTTTCTGAAACATGGACAAATATAACTTTTTGGATATATTAAAGCTTCTTATGTAACATTAACTTTATATACTCATTAAAGTTTAAAGTAACTTTGTGGAAACTTTAGATGGTATTAGGAAACTGAATGGTATTTAAGTCATAATATTAGTAAAATTAGGTTTCTAGTACTTTTCGGCACTTTTTTAAAGTTATGGCATGACTTACCTCTATTTTTTCATATTTTAAAGAGAAAAACTTGCAAAATTAAGTGAAAAAAAAACCTGGGGGTCAAGATACGACAAAGGAGCTAACAGAAAATTTAGGCATTTTTATAGTTCATGTTTAGTGGTAAATTTTACGATAATTTTTAGGTCTCACTATACAAAATAGAAATTTCGTAAGTAGAAACAATGTGGAATGTCCAAATGTAGTTTTCATACAAATTTTGAAATGGAATACTTGATGTACTCTCCATGGACTATTCCAAGAATTTTAGTTAATCGCTTATATTAAAAATTTAATCGCATAAAGTATTATGTTTCAAAATTGGATTGGGTTGGATATCCCACTTTATTTCTACTAACGAAATATGGATTTTTTATTATTATCAAAAAATTTACTTATCTAAAATTCGATAAACATAAAAGATAAAAAATTCAAAATTTCTTCTAAAAAATGACTTTAGGCTTTTAGCATAATTTCAGCCATACCAAGAAAACCATTTGGAATCTCGTCTTATTCGCGTCAAGCAGAGCTTTGTACATAAAAAAATAACGCAATTCTATTTGTCCAGAAAACATGAATTTTGAAAACTTTAATATTGTAGATGAGAGGTAGATTTCACTGTCAAAGTATCTTGGACAGAGTTGACTTGGACGATCCGCGCATTATTTCTTCAAAGCCAAGTTAACTTTGATGTAATATCCAAGTTGAGTTGGACGGTGCCAAACTTACTTGGATGCAAGTGGAGCTTGGTTCCAGATAAAAATGGCGTCAAGTGAAGAAAAACCGAAAAGGGGTTTTATTTTCTGAAGTTTGGACAAAAAACGTTTTAACAGTTCTTCAATCTGCGGATTGTCAGAGTCTATGATGGTTTATGCAGGGTGGTCGAGATAAAGATAATAGTCGAAATATCTTCAAAAGTAACAGTTTTCGAAAAAAACGTTTCAAATAAAAATTATTTGGTCTTAAAGGGGTTACAGAATGAGAACAGTTAGTTTTCACCTGGATGACTTCTTCGTGGTCATTCTAACCCTAACTCAGTTTGAAACCCATATTTTTTTATTTAAATCTGAATCCAGCAAAAATTTCTTCTTTTTTTTGAGGTTTGAGGTTTTTTCTATAAGCATATCCGCGATGAGTTCTATGCCTTGTAACACTAAACCGCCATTTTAACTGATGATCCAAGTTATGTCCAAATCATTTCTCGTATGAACAAATTTTTGCTGCAAAAAAAGGTAACTCCAATTTTGTCGAAAATTTTAAGGGAAGTGAAAATCTTCCTGCCGATACGTTTCCTTAATTGTTCTTACATATGGGGACAGTATTTTCACTTTTCACTCATAAATACATATACTAGATAACGTGACAAAAATGTGATTGTTTGTTGGAATTACCTCTTTTTTGCCACCAAATGGATGTTTCATCTACTTTAAGAAAAAAGATTTTAGAAAATCTAATTCGCAATTAGGAACAATTGTAAAGAAGAAACAAATCTCATTGGTCGTTTTATAGAAAAAGGAGTTAACTTCAAGGCGTCTAACGAGACAACTCTTGAATACAAGAAAAACTAACTTTTTTGCATTAAACGAAATATATTTTGACACATAATACATGTCCCCGAAAATGGAGTTACCTCCATTTTGTAGCAGACTCTTCAATTATTATTATTGACAGCTTGAAACTTGTCTTATTTCCCATCAAAAATGTATTTGGTTTTTGTTCGTTCCCATTTCAAAATCTTACCGAAAACCTAATAAAGGTCGACTTAATAAAAAAACATTGCGTTACGAATAGGATTTCAGTGCGTTAACTGTAAATGATCTAAAATTTACGAAGGTCCAAATTTATTAAATAATAATAAGTTGAATTAAATAGTAGTAGTGTTTTATTAAATGTTTCGAGTTATTAACTGCACATATTATATCAAGATCCGGAATATTTTCGCCCCTATTACAAAATTAATAACCTCATGAATCAATTTAAAAATTTACATTTATACACAACCAGATAAGATAAAACTTTCCTCCTTCAGAATATATTAAAATATACTTGAATATTTTCATAAAATCCTGATCCTTTTACCTTAGAACATTTTTTAACTACACTTTTTACTTAAAAAGCCATCTGTATTAATAATTCATTAAAATTCATGCGTTGAGAGGAGATGAAGCTGTACGCTGTACTCTCTCTTTTTGTTTGGTGATTATTAGCATTCTGCACTTAACCTATAAATTCGTGAAGATGGGGATGCCCAACCCGTACGCTCCGTACGTCTTGAATTAAATTATACTGACCCTCCAAGTTTTGGAACGAAAACGTGCCCTTATCATGGTGGCAGGGTCGAACAGATCCTTTATGGCATCTGCCGAGATCCTATTGAAACAGCTTCTTATCATTGTCATCGCTCTTACCAAGGAATGTTTGAAACTCATCTAGGAGTTAATTGAATCTTATACAAACTCCTGAATATGAAATACCTACACATATGGGAATTCTATACTCAATATTTTTCATTTAAGAAAGTACAATCAAAATTAATTTCAGAAAAAAAAAATAATTTTATTTATCGTAGATACAGGGTGAACCTGCTCTTTTATAACAAAACATTCCTCTATTCATACTGTAGTGTGCTTTAGCAGACGCAATACAACAAAAGGATCAATTTAAATCGTCGCAAAAATTTGGGAACAAACTGTATAATTAACTCCTGCTCGTAACTACCCTCAAAAATACATCACCTCTATATTTCAAGAACCCTTTGTAGTACATTAATGTGATACAAAAAATAACAACAGCTAGAATCTAGAATTTTCCTAAAGTATCACTGCTCGATTTATGAATAACACGTAAACTGAAATAATTTGTTATAAAATTAACAATTTGATCGTTCACCTATGGGACACCCTGTATATAAGAAAGAAGAGTTGGTTTTAACTTTACATTATGTTGAAAAGGGGTTGGTGGTAACTGTGTCCTTACGACTTTTATGGTGAATGCGCCGGGACTAATATAAACTAACTTTTGTTATGCGTTTTAGAATTTGAATTTAACAAAAACTATTCACATTCCAGTTATTGTTATATCCACTAGTAGAGAATTAACTTTTTAAATTTACATTAGGTTGCTCATAACTTGGGCTAAATGTGCGCATTCCTTATGTAAAAGTAACAAAATTGTTTTTGATAGTTTAATTGAAAGTAAATGAAGGCGTAACAATTAACTTAAGTTGTAATTAACTCTGGAAATTTCTAATTTCGCCATTGATTTTTGCGTTAAAACGAGCATACCGCACACCAATGCTCCTATTTCGTTTTAATGATGCGAACAAAACGGTATTTAATTTCACAACAGTAATGAGTTGTTAAGAGACCCCTGGTGTGACTGGCAAATTTTCCTTGGGGTTACTTTTCAGCAATCGTGCAAAAATAATGAAATGAAAAATTTTATGAATCCGCACGGGGTGAGTAGAACGAATTGCTTTTCGTGTAGATATTTTGGTGTGGTACATCTTTTTAAACTTCATACATGAGCTTGTTTATTTGGTTGCAAGCTGACACTTCTCATTTACAGAACGGAACCCTCGACTTGGGAGGACAGCGACGCCAAATGACGTACGTGCGTTGAATGGTTGAATGAAAGGAATAAGGGAATACCGAGGAAAGATTGATCCTCTTTATAGCGGCCCTAGTATCAAGCGATGTCTATTCAATGTGGTCGTAATTCTCCAATATGACCACAGCTATTGTTTAGAAGCACAAAACGGCTTTACTTTGAAAAACTAGATGAAAGGGTTAAAGTTGCTTACTCTGAAACAATGCTATTTATATTTAATTCACTTAGATTCAATCTGAAATTCAATTAACCGAGAGAGTTTTATAAAAGGATTGAATTTATTTTATGACCTGAAAATTCTTACAATGACTATTAAATTACAAGTTCAGACAGAATTCTAACAATGTTGACCACTTGAGTTCGGATATTGCTGTTTGTTAGTTTATCAGTTCGGCCTAAGTTGAGATGGCACAAATCTTATTCTGCCCTTGTCAAGAGTCAAATTTACATAATTGTTTGCGCCTGAAACGTAAAGCATATCATTATCCCTAAATATTGCTTCCGAGAATATCGAGAATTTAAGCACCAGGGATTTTAGTGTTCATTATGTAAATACTATGGAATTTACTGATGAATTACTTCATAAATTATTAAGCTACTAACTTATACACGTATTGAAATACTTTTCATTCAATGAAGACATTAAGACATTATTGACTGGACAAAATTTGTAAAGACTTAAAACTGTTTCTACAAAATTAGTTTGAAATGGCTGTACTAAATTTTTAAGGTAAATCAAAGTTAAATAAAAGTCACGCTTCCTTTGAATTTTTTATAGCCTGTATTAAAATATTTAAGTTTTGATATGAATGGACTAGTACGAAATAAACGTGAACTACATTTCTTGGGGTTTCAAATTGATTTTTCCCACCAAAAATGACGTCAGAAGTAGGTCAGTGCAATGCCGCCTAACTCAGTGACAAGGGAAAGTGGCAAGGTGGTTAGTTTCGACTAACCTACTTTTGACGTCATCACTTAGCTTAAAAATCCAATAGAGAATAAAAATTTTTAATTTAAAAAATCCAAAACGTTCTCTGGTAAATTTTTGTTCTTCTTCAGAGCTATAAAAAAAATTATGTTACATATTTTTAAAAAGCCTGATCATTAGAAAATACAATTAAAAAATATTAAAATTACATTTATAAAAAAAAGCATGGCTTTAACCTCACCTTGTTAATATTCAATTTTTCATAGTCAAACAGGTAAAAATATTCAATCAAAAAAATAGGTTGGTGTCTCTTCATTATCATAATTGGGATGTTCATAAATTTTGTAACCACTAACTTTTGATTTTACAGCAACACTAATCAAACAAATTTTCTAATTGGAGTAATACGTCACACCTGATCAATTTACAATTGTTTGACTAAACGATTAATACCAAATAATCAAAAAAACTCAAAATCTGTAAGCCTACGGCTGCTCCCGAGGTACCCGTCAATATTTACGAATTTCGTAAATATTTATATGAATCTATAAGCTACAGTTCCTAGAATTGCAAATTTCTTACAGGCCTGTAAAGTCTTACATATGTTTATTATAAACTCTTTAGAATTTAGAATGTTGCTTATTCCAAAGACAAACTGTGTTTCCTTTGGTTAATTCTCGAAGAGCTGCAGACGCTCAGACGCTTTTGGAATAAATTTACTTAGATAATACCAAGAAATTTAAGAAATTCCTTTTTATTGCTGGGATAATCTATGTTTTAATCGCTTCCAAATATTTAGAATCCAATTCTATCCCATTCTTGGATACAAGCATTCCAATATATCGTACATGTTTTCATTTATTCTTCTGAAAAATTTCAGGTGCTGAAGATACACCAAGTTGAAGTTCGAATTTATATTTACCAAATGGGGTGTTAAAGATACACGGTTCAATACTAGCATCATCTAATTTAATTTACCAAAACCCATTTTCATGCCAATAACAGAAAACCACTCCATTCCATTTAATCCAATTAATAATTCCTCAGGTATAGGAATAAGATGAGATTTTCTCGATATATGGCCATTTTTAATTTTTTAGGATATAGACAAAGCAAAGATAAATGTAGTCTTAGAGAGTTGTTACATCATATTTGGTTAGGAGCCTTAGCAACGCCATTTGGAACAAAATTTGTACCTGCCGTATTTATTTTTTTTGAGAAAATCGCTCGGATAGGTCAATTTTTATTTTTAAAAATCCTTTTTTTGAGATAAAAAAATCATTAGCGACGTTACTACTGATTTAGCAATGACGTCATCATCGAATTAGAAAAAAATCCCCCACTTTTTTTCTCGTTTTTGATACAATTATGTCACTTAAACGATGATATAGTGACATGAATGTGATGCGATTGGCTCGGTCCGCATTTTTCGAAATAAATACATATGTCGGATTGGTTTCACTATTTGGATAATTGAACTGAATCCAATCCGACGTGTTTATTTCGGAAAAACCAGACAGACCATTTATTTAAATCAGAAACAAAAGTGGATCAAATACGGAAGCTTCAGGTACCGCATGCTCTATATTTGATAATACAGATTTCCAACCATAAGGAAAATGTTTTCGATCCCCAAAGTAGGAAGCAAGAAGATCTGTGCCATTTACAGAAATATTGTATTTTGTAAGTATTATATCAATAAAGAGTGAGATACATAGTCAAAGGCCTTTGACAATTCATAGAACTTCTTCCCAAAACTTCCCCACATTCGATAGCCTCATCTACAAAATCAAATATGGTCAAATTGGGGTTAATTTTTTGTCTGAATGAATATTGACTTTGGATGAATAAATTGTTTGTTTAGAAAAAAGTAGAGATTTAAAGTTTAATCATGTTTTCAAATGTTTTCGATAAATTTGGGGTTATGGAAATTGAAGGGCTCGATGCAAAAACCAGGTAACTCCAACTCGAAACCTTGTACTGCCAATTCTTTATTCTTTATTGACCAAAAGTTCAAATTGGAGTTGCCTGGTTTTTGCACCGATCCCTTCAATTGGTCTATAGTTAGAATATCCCAAGTTTTATTGATTACCAGAATAACCATTAATATCATTAAAACGTTAGGATAAACACCTTTTAAAATACAGTCTTTAAAGAGATATTTAAGTGGACTAACAATAGTTGTCTTGATAGTTTTAATAATTTCAGTATTAAGCTCGTACACATCATTGGACCTTTTATTTTTCAAATTATCAATAATTGTATTTTTAAGATTACTTAAATGTAATTTCATTAAAATTGAAAATGCTATCAAAATTCATATTGCCGCTAAAGTTTAAGTTTGAGGATCATTAAATTATATGATATTTGATATGAAAATTATATTACGCAGCATGTTGAAGTAATTATTGGTTGCAAGAACCAGAGACAAACACTTGGCACCTATTGTTGAAAACGACTTCATATAATACATTGCTGTGTTTTGCTATTTCATCCACTGCATTATCACCCTAACACCAACATCTCCTAAATCCGAGATCCCGCGACCGCCCCAAATTAATGTTTAGGTGTAGGTACACTGAGATGCAATAAACTCTTATTAAAGTGACATCTCGGTTAACCACCCAACACCTGTATTGGGATGTGTTAACCTTAGCTGAATTTATAACTTTTAGCTGCGCCCATCGCGTTTAACTGCCTTATTTATGATTACAACAAGAAGAGTCATCCACAAGGATTATTTATTAACCTCTACGATATTTATGTGGAAAACATCATATTTTATGAAGACTTAAAAAGGCGGATATAAAAGGAGTAGTGGGTTGTTTTAACAAGCAAAAGCGTCGCAAGTGTTATCTATCTCATAAAATAAGAGCGAAAAATTTTACCACAGAATTTTTTAAAACAACCAAAACAAACACGTCACAGGATGTCTCAATAAGGGTTAAATTTATAACGCTTATTTTGTGATTTATGTACTTAGGGTTTGTTCCCGAAAATAAAAAGTGTAACAACTCATTTTTTTTTGGCTTCCATGTATCACTTTTTATCCTATCCACGTGAAATGAAATATTTAGTAATTAAATAATTTTTAATCACTCGGGATATTTTCGCACATTTTTTTAACTGATCTAAAAAGCATAATATTCCAGCTTAATGGTGGTAAAAATAAAAACAAACAAATTTTTAATGATACACAAAATATAATCCACCCTGCTTTTTGCTATTAATTATTCCAAGCTACATCGAAAACAATTATGAAATCACTAATGAGATTGTTGGAAAAAATTAAATACCACGCTCCATTTTCAAATATCGTAAAAACAAGCCAAAACGTGAGGACTTCAAAGATGACAATTTCGTGACACACTTTAAAATAAATATAATTAAAACAATATTTTCCCTCGAACTGCCTTGGGTTAAATTTATTTTAAAGTGCCAACTCTAAATGTTCTGGTCATAATTGCAATTTCAAGGATCTACACATAAATGACTACAAAATAAAATAAGTAATAAATAATAAATCAATTTGAAAAAAAAATGGGTTAAGTTCATTATTTCTAACATTTAATTTCATGAATGAAGAATAATAATGATTGATGAGTGTGTTCAAAATCTTGTCGGTATTCATATTAGTACCATTGAGATTGGAATTAATTAGAGATAACAAAATTACATTTCGTTTCATCAGTCTTCTGTGATTTAAATTAGCACATTGATTGAGTGTTTGTAATGGGCGTGTTTACACAGAAGCCTTAACCAATCAATTAAATAAAATCAATTGCTTTGGCAGCTTTTACGACAATTAATTAAATGTGTAAAATTTTACCACAAAGCAATTAGTGGTATTAACAATAGATTATAAACAAATTTAATTTAATAATAAGGAATAAAATTGCTAATATTTCGTTTAAAAATCATGATACAGAATATAATGCTTTTAAAGTTGCTAAAATTATATTCTTACATGCAAGCTATTAATTTCAATTAACTTTAAACATAATTTTACCTTGTAAGTATTTTTTTAGAAGAAATATCGCGTTGTTGCTTCTTCGAATATGTTTTGCCTCTTAGGCGACTTCCGTTGGCGCCGTTTCGCATGAGAAAAAGCACTTCCGCACTCTCCGTACGTTCGGAATTTACAATAATGGCTTGCAGAAAAATATTTACTTTGGGCCAGCATTATTCTAAACACAAATATCGTTTTCCAAGCCAGAATGGATGGATAGCTTTTGGAACTTTCATAAACTTTAAAATTAAGAAACTGCGAGATACATTCTGATTAACTCCAAAAATCAACAATTTGAGTTGTTTATTATAAATATTTATAAAGAAAAGTTGGATTAAAATTTATCTTGAAACGTTAGAAATGATCGTTTTAAATAGTAACCGTAATAAATAGTGGGTAATTATATGAAAAAATAATAAAATTAGATTTTTGGGAGAAGATTTAAAAATGTTGTACAAATTTACTTTATACAAAAGTTGGCAGGGACAAAAGGTTCAAAGACAAAAGACAGACATGGACAAACTACTGAGAAAAAAAGTCGAACATAGAAGACCCACTTAGCATAAGACCGACATGGATAATAGAAAAATGGCCGAAAAAAGGCCGACGCAAAAAAAGTAAAAAGGCCGAATCGAACGATGAAATGCCGACATGCATATAAGGTTGACGTAAATAAAAGGTCTAAACTAAAAGTAATAAACTTAAAAATATATTAAATATTCGGGGTGGACAAAAAGTTGGGCAACGCCCATTTATTTTTGAAACGAAGATTTTTTGAGAAAAATGTTTCAAATAAAACTTGTACGATTCTGAGTGAAGTGTTTTTAGGAATATTACCATCACCTTGGATAGGTAGTTGGAGGTCGCACAATAATCATTTAGCTTATTTAAAAAGCAATCCCCAATTTTTTGCATTTCATTATATTTTATGTTTAGGGGTTTACAAAACATATTTTTTATATTTTTTCGAGTAGTTTGGAAGTTAGAAGAGTTTACATTTCCAATATAAGAAAGTCCGGCAAAATCCATTTATTTTCAAATTGACGCATTTTTGAAAAAAATATTTCAAATATAAGTTATACACTAAGAAGTGACACATCATGAAACAATATTACTATGACCATGTATGGCAGATTAAAGGACACGTGATAATCAACTTTTTTTAAATAGCAACCACCCATTTCAATTGCATATTATTATAGTTTACTTTCAGAGGTTTAGAGAACATATTTTTTGTTTATGAATAAATATTTTGGAAGTTGCAGAGGTTTTTCCAATACAAAAAGCCTGTTAATGTTTTTTATTTGTAAAATTTTTTAAAAAAAGCTTCAATTAAATCTTGTACGATTCTTAGTGAAACTTGTGACCTTGAATGATAGATTAAAGGTCATGCAATAGTCACTTAACTTTTCCAACCAGCAACCACTTTTTGTAGTAGAAATTTAAAACCTCATTACTTCGAAACCATTTATTCAATAAAAATAAGAAAATATGTTCTTTTTACTTCTGAAAGTAAGTCAATAAAAAAAGCTACTTACAAAAAATAATTACAACGTGACCTTCAACCTGTCATACAAGGTCATGGAAATATTTCTACACATGTTGTCAGCATTTTGGCATAAAACATTTGTTATTGCTCAGAAAGCAGTCGGGATCAAAGGATATTAATATCAAGTAGATAACAAGTTAAGAGGATAGTCGGCAAAATGTGTAACTCCAATTCCTGTTCCTTGGAAATGCGATGTGCGTATGAAACATATAACTGTGCGAAACAGATGCCAATATAATTGAACCTTCTGTTTATATTGACATTTTACTTCCAACATAATTTAAAAACTAATTAATACATTTACTTTTTTTAGATTATCTTAAAAGTAGATTAAACAAAGTATCTTTTGTGTGGATTAATTTAAAAAAATACTCTTTTTATAAGGCTGTAATTTAAACCTAAAAGTTGCCTATTTTTTGGATGTTTTCAACAGCTATTAAGTATAACAAAAAATTAAAATTACAAAAAAAAGTTATACAAAAGATGCAATATGGAATTCTTAAACAATACAATAAAGAATTATTCGATTTCAATAAACCGTTTGTCTTTTATTGGAGAAGAACGAAATCGAAATTTACATTGGAAAGTCCTATACCTGATTTTACCGACTATCTTCTTAATAGCAAAACATGTTAGCAGCAAATATTTTATTTTAGTTATCAACATTGTTTCTAGCATGCGAATAGTAACATTTATTTACATAGGCTTAATGAATGTTGATAGTATTTTTGCTGATAAAGTTTTTGCTGCCAACAAGTTACTGTAACAATTTTCGTGGATGCGCACCTAAAGGTATTTCTTAAGTAAGGTTAGTTCGGTTTTCTTAGTTCTTTCGTCTGCCCCTTTTTCATGTTAGCCTTTCATCGTTCGGCTTATTTCTTTTCGGTCTTTTTATTAAAGAAAATAAAAATTTACAATATGCATATCTATATATTAAAAAAATGGATTTATATGTAATTCAATAGTGACAAAAAATAAAAATACTAGCTATTAATCACTAATATCAATGAAAAAGCAAAATGAATAATTAAAATGATTTAAATTAAAAGCGGAATTTATTAATATAATAACAAACTACGTAAATTAAAATATTTAACAAATTAATTATTAGATTATTTCAAATATTAAAACTTTACACATTTATAAATTATACAGGGTGGTGCTAAAGTTTGGTAACGGGGTTAATATTTTTAAGAAAATCCATTGAAAAGTTGGATTTTGATTTTAAGTATTGTATTTTATTGACTTTATTTTCTTGGCAAATAAATTCGAAAAAATTGAACGTATTTGCTAAGCTATTATTATGAGTAATGTAATAGTTATTTATGCACCTAAGTAGTAAAGTGACTGATTTTAATCCCGACGATGTTTTGTTTCTCGAGGCAAAGCCGAGGGAAACAATCAGAGGAGGGATTAAATTCACTTTACTACCTCGGTGCATATAGAATTTTTTGCACTTTTTTAATAGGTAAAAGTTTCCACAATAATTTAATTATATGGCTAATATCGGTTGTCATCGGACGGCGACGGGTATTTTTATTCGCCCGTCATAATGATTTATACAGCAACTTTCATAAAATATAGATAATTGTAGATTAATATTATAATTATTGTAATTGATTTTATAAATTTAAAAAAATAATAATTAACTTCACAATAAATAAAGTAGGTAAGTTTTGATGCAGGAATAAAGTTTACCAAGTTTAGAAGATTATGCCACATTTACAGATCTAACTAATTGATTGATTCGATTCTGTGTACACTTAAAACACCTTTAAATTTAAAATTTAGTATCAATCTATAAAATAATAAACCGTACATAATACAATCCCCGATCCCAGAATAAAAATCAAGTTCCGTTCCAAACCAAACCAAAGAAATTTATTAGAGGTTAGAATTCATTCAATATATTGGTGGTGTTTAGACTAGACTGAAGTTTGCAACGATTGTGATTTCGCGGCAAATTCAGACAAATTACAAGATTATGACTAATTTTAATTTTTAATGACAAGTTACGTGAGCGGGAGTAAAGTGATGACAAATGACGTGGGCGGGAGTAAATTAATGACAAGACAGGGAGTAAAGTAAAATTTGACAAGAGACAGGAAATGTGACGTTTTAGTCTCTATCAATAAGGACCAAACTAGCTCATTATACATAGAAAGTGCAAAAAAAATGTTTATATTTGTGCAAATCACAAAATATTATTTTGTATTCAATTTTTTTCTGATTTTTACAAAAAAAATATAAAATTATTCACAAAGTTTGCTAAAAATTTTATTTTTTTTTTCAAATTTTAATATTCTGAATAATTTTGAAAAATCATTTTTTTGGCAATTTTACAAAACATTTAAATTAGTGAAAGGTTTAAAAATTATTTAAAAGCCATTAAAAGATCTATCGAAAATAAGAAACAAAATTGCGAGTTTTAATTTAAAAAAATGATGATGACTCACTCTGCCAGCATTTATGACGTCATCAATAAAGTTTTGATATGAATAAAAAATGACATTTAAAAAAAATCCTCTTGTCCGACCGATTTTCTCAAAAACATTAATCGAGAAAAATATTAACCCGTTTTCAAACATTAAAAACACCCTTATATTATCTAATAAACTAAAATATTAATTTATAAATAATAAACTTTTTACTATTTTGCGTCTATAAGGAGGCTATAAAAGCACTCAAAACAGTTCTCTTATAGCCATAAACGCACTGTTGCGTTTATAGCAGTGGAATGTATCTTTTCGAAGTTGCTAGCACTGAAGTTTGTTGATTTTAAAATGGTAGGTAAGAGATGTATAGGTTATTTGATGATTTGACAACCCTGATATATTAGAGTTTTCAACTACCAGAAAAGTTACTAAAATTGAAAACTACAATATGTGAGGCGCAAAATAGAAAAAATAGTATAAAAACTCGATTCATAAGTCGATAGTAGCACTTGTTCATTAAAATATTTGCCGCTACGCGGCTCGTATTTTATGCGACTTATGAAACTAGTTTTTTAATACACTATTACGATACAAGCGTTTCATTGGTTCAATTGCCTTTGTTTTGATCCTCATATTAATTAAAATACGACTATATTAATAACAAAATATTAATTACAGTTTAGTATGAATTTGCCCTGAACATATTTTAATTTTTCCGATGAGTTTAATTAAATATTGTTGACATAAATATTTATATTAGAATTTTATTACTGAAATCAATAGTGTACATTTTTAATTTGATATTTTTTTTTGTAAAAAAGGAAATTCGTGAAGTTTTAGTGCTTTAAGCTAAAAATAAAACGTTGAATTGGTACATAATTAAATTTCATATACATTTTTTATTTATTTATTATTTTCTTTTTTTTTATTTTTTTTTATTTCTGATGTGTGAAAATTAATGGTAAATAAATTTCCGATTAAAAATCACAAAGTTGTTTTTTTACATCAATTTCCACGGAAAAAGTTCATTTTCATTTTTTATTTTTGTTTTATAGCTTTTATTAGGGTTTGTTTATAGTGAGGGGTTGATAAACGCATTTCAGTTAGCGTAGAGCAAAAAAGTATGGATCATCATAACACATATTTAATTTCAAGTGAGTTTAGTGGAGCACCACATTGCAGATAAAATAGAAAAAGCTCTGATCAACTCCTTGCTATAATCAGACCCTACCTTCCAAAAACTACTACAATATAAATATGTAGATAACATTTGAAATAAAAAAAATGAATATGTAAATGGAATTTTTATTAAAAGCTCCAAGGCTTTTTATTTTTCTTTGTATGATATTCTAAAATAATTCTTTTATAATATCCGAATATTTGTCAATATATTTTCTCAATTGGAAGAAAATTTATCAAATTATGACTCCTAATTTTAGTTTAAAATATCATGCATGGAAAATTAGGTATAATAAATTCTACCAATTTACAATAATGTAACATTCACATAAAACATTTCAATTTGCAAAACTATTTTAAACGAAATAGTATGTTACAATTAAGACTTGGACGAAACTTCAAACAATTTTAAACATAATACCACGAGAATTCGCTCTACAATGAGTGCCTGCCAGAACGGTTTTTAAAGTTAAATCGAATTTTCTTACTGATAATATGTATAAACTAGTGGTTTTATTTTATTATATTTATAAAATATACCTGGTCTTGACGTTTTTCAATAAACTATTTATAGTTACAGTTGAAAACTTATATATCCCACTGGATTACAATTCAAAATAGAAAATTGACTGAATTCGAGCTAAACTAAGCAAATACATCAGGGTATTGTTAAAATTTACTGTAGCAGAAGGAAACATAGATAAGTTGGTAAACTAAATAATTATCTGCATACATATACATATAAATTCGTCCAGTATCATTTCTTTTGGTTGAATTTAATGTTGCATGTTGCAATGCATATTAAAATATACTTTAAATTATTTTATCATTGAAATAAATTCTACTTTTCAGTAAAAACTTAATAAACTATAAAAATTTAACAATAATTTTTCAACACTAAAATTAGTCAATTAATGAATTTTATTTAAAATGAAGGAAGAAGAATAAAAAATAAATTATAATCAGTCCTGCTATTCAAAAAGAATAAAAAAATCTTTTGATATAACACGAAAACAGGATATAAAACTCCTATCCCTGAAGGAAGGCAGACATCGTAAGAAGCACTTGTTATCTACCGACGTGGTATTTACTTCCTTCCAAAAGGGGTGAAACACTTGGCGTAAGGGTGAGATAAACGCGTCCAGAAATAAACCTCTTTAAATAAGAAGTAAAAACGCTTTTTTAAACTCATTAAGACTACGCGATTTACAGCCACACAGTATATTTTGTAAAGTTTCTAAACACCAGGCAATAATTTGAGTTTTTCCTTTTCAATTTATATAAATCGCCTTGAAGATAATCGCCGGATTTACTTAAGTGTTGTTAGCGTAGATTGGCCCATGAATCAAGGTGCTCCAGATATCTCCCAAGTTATCTCTTCAAGAAGTATTGCTTCGGATTGTGGAAACAGTAGCTAAACAAACAGATGTCGGTAATCTGTTTTATGTAACTTGTCATATATTTAAAACCATCACAAATTTTAAAAAGCGCAATTATTTGTATAAATAATGATAACAAGTGTTGAGTTCTAAAATATGAAAAGGTATATGCAGGAGAAAAGTTTTTAATATATGTGTATTTGCGGAAAACACGGAATGCATAATAATATTTGATAAAGTTTTCCGGAGTACTTTTTTATTTAAAAAAGTAGGGAAGAAAAAGCCATTATAACTTGCTGTGATGAAAGGTGTCAGAAGTTTTCACACTAAATTATTGCATTCGATGTAAGATTCAAATTGCATGCAGCTACAAGATTGTAAAAACTTGTTTATTACAAATTTTTGATTCTTTAAATTACACTTAAGATAAGAATATAAAAATATATCAGAAGACCTTATATATTTGCATAAAACGAAAAAAGCACATCAGTAAAAATATAAACATTTAGGTTTTATGTTTTCAAATTTGAGCCAAGTATAAAATTTTATGTTTGTATATTTATTAGCAACTGTTGGAGCAAATTGAGAGAAAATAAATATAACACCAAAAAACCGAAAGCAAAATAAGAATCGTTTATTTTAAACGGTTGCGTGGAATTGAAATGTTTCTCATAAATAAGAGAAATAAAAACAAGTAATGCAGAGAAGAAGCGCCTAACATCAGATGATATCTGCCATATGCCACCAACGCAACATTTCCTTCGACATTACATGGGTATTGAAAAAGTTTCCGCGATGACATCACGGTTTAAGTACCTCTAAAAATAAAAGCCCAAAAAATAAGTAAGACATGCAGGAGGAAAGCAACTTTTAAAGTCTTTGAAAAGAAGAGTGTTACGTTTGATATCTTTATGAATTTAATATTCACGCGACCTCATAAATCAAATTTTCAGAAATCGCATCAGACATCAGAGCGGTTGTTACCACTGCTGAAATATTCTGATAAAATTTCACGCCCATTTGCTTTCTAATATAAAACCGTCACGTTTTTGGAGTATTAAAAATTCGTAATGAGTTTGAGGCGAGCGGATTACGTTTTTGTGCTTCTAAAAAGGTTGGGCTTTAACTTGAATATTGTGAAGCTTTATTTAAAGCGATTAATACATTGTAAAAGCGTCTTGAATATTTATTCGCTTAACTTAAGACTCTAATGAGTAGGGGCTCTTTAAATTCTTGGAAATTAAATTTTGTTACAGGAACGTTTCTTGGTAAATAAATTGCATTAGTGTGTACGCTTCGTACATGTTTTCAACGCGAAAAAAATTATTTTCACAAATTGTTAGCCTAGATCACTATTCCGTTGAAAATTTAAAAAAGAAACACTTGGTGGTTTTGATTGGAATCTTTATTTTCACTGAGTTTTCTATTTTACATCGAAAAACGTTTCGGCACAAGTGTTAGCCCTCTTCAGTTTTACAAAACGTACTAAATAACATATTATACAATTAATGGTCTAACATATGCATGTTTGAATGATTGAGTATAATTTTGATAATTGATTTGTTCTTGAAAAAGCACATATAACTTTTTAGGTTATGTATTCATCTATGGAGTATGTAACTAATTCGAACAATTGTTGTTATTCCCTTATTCTGAACGCCTCAATCATAGAGCTAAATTTAATGTATTTTGCTGTTCGTTCTATATTTTTTGGTTTTTTATTTTTGTATAATTTTGAAAGACGTGATTAATTCAACATATAATTTTTTTGAAGAAAAGTTTTATTGCACGTGTCTTAATTTAAAAAACGAGCCGCGTACCGGCAAGTTTTTTAATGGACGAGTGCAATAATTGACTTATGGACAAGTTGCTAATACTATTTTTTATAATTTGCGCCAAATTAAGGAAATTCGTAAATTATTCGACGTTCAAATATTTATTTTTATTTAACAGAGTTACTGGTGAACCCTAAGCTATTGCTAAAACCCCTGTTTATTAATTGTTTGAGGTAATGAAATTGTAGCAGGTCATCTCGTAATATTTTAAGGTTTTTCTCCCAGAACTGTTCTTCGGATAGATTAGAATTTTCTTGTACCAATTTTTGGTTAGTTTATTAGTGTCAAAGGGTTTTTTTGTACAAGTCCAAATATGGAATTTTTCAAAATATCAAAATCTAATTTATTTAATGCTTCAGTCAGTACAGTCTCCATGATCATTTCTGCAAAAATTGTGCTCATAGGGCATCCGAATACTTACTTATAAAACTTAGTATTGAATGAGACACATGAATTTTCAAAACTTTAATTAATTGACGCAAAGAAGATATCTTGGTCTATTGCGTTGTGTAATTTCAATTCATCCCAGTGTTTTTAATTGATTGTGATACTAATTCTTGGGGGATGTTTGAGAATAAGCTTTTAACATCCAATGAAGCCAACTGATAACCCTCCAGTAACATTATGTTTGAAATGTTTTCTTTAAGTTGGTTGCTGTTTTTTATAGCAAATTTGAACTTGCCTCTTAAATTAACATGTTAATTAGTATGTATTGTAGAAACTGAAGAGGGCCAAAACTTGTGCTGCAACGTTTTTGGATGTAAAAAAGAAAACCTAGCGAAAATAAATATTCCGATCAAAACTACAAAGTGATTGTATTTTTCATTTTCACAAATGTCATTTGGTTCAATTTCGACATTATAAATAAAATCAAAAAAACAGACTAATAATAATTTTACCAAAAGTATTTTTGGAATAGTTACCAAAACATGGCATTTGTTGTAATAAAAACCTGAAAAGCTACAAGTGGATGAATATCTTCTTCATTATGTTAAAATCTTAGAAAGAAATTGTATTGTTGTGTATTCCATGCCACAATCCATAAAATATCATTATGACTCCTAATTATAGTATATGATCATTAGCTACTAACAAAAAGGACCAATTTAGAAAAATCCAAAAATATTTCTGTTTTATCATGTTAATGGAGATTAGTTCAAAAATTCAAAATATTTAGCAAAAAAATGTCTTTATTATTTTGTCGGAATAAACCCCACATGTTGAATTAATCGTAATATAATAATTATCTTGAGTAAATTCAATTAAATTGATTGAACCTTTTCGCTGTTCTTCAAAGGAAGGTATCGAATATCGTTGTTATTATCAATACACGTCGTCTCCTTTCGGACCATTTTCCTTCACTTCTATTTAAACTCATGGGAGTTACGTTACACCGCCAAACATATTATTATGTTTTTATTGCCGCATTGTTCAAACGGTAGGAACCTGGGAATTTGATTTCAGTTTGCCTTTCGTTTGATTGTTTTCAATGAATTCTATAATACTATAAGGGCGGTGTGTATTTCTTTTTTTATGGATATGATTTGTGAAAATACCAGCCATTCCACAAATGGTCATCGCGTTTCATATTCATAGAGATTTAACCCAATTCGCAATTTCTCGAGTTTCTCGGTGCAAAACTGAGATTGGAAGGAATAACATTTAATTTAACGATGTGAAATGGTTTTATTTTATAAGGTTGTATGATATTATAGTGTAAATCAATTGGGCCGAAGTAAATAAGTGGATGTATTTGGAAAAAATAACGGAAATGATCCTCTTATAATGGTCGGGAAGAGACAATATCGTTTTCGTGAAGACCTTGTTACAATGCATCAAGCCAATGCAATAGGAACCAATATCGAAGTAATTTGATCAAACATGGGGTGAAAATATCAGTTTCATTAAATTGGCTTCCCTCGATATGCAGGAGATAGGTTATTCTATCTAAGCTGTAGAGTGTATTAAATTTAGATATAGTTTTACTTTATTAGGTACAAACAAATCCCAAATAATCTATAAAAAATTGATATTCCTAATAAGCCCATGTATAAAATAATATGAAGTTAAGTGCCATGACATAGTTCCTGAATAGAATGCAATGTCAATAATTTAGGGTAATGCAATAATTACTGAAAAATTTAGAATGCAATCCCTTTCAATTCTACATTTCTCGACAAAATGCATTTATCGAGTATTTTCTAGGGAAATGCCAAATGTTTACAAAAGAATTTCAATTAAAAAGAGTAAAACTTTGAATAAAAATTCCTACATAACAAAACATTGAGTATACCACATATTATACGCCTTTCGTTTACATTAATTGTTGTCAGCCTTCTAATCTTGAAATTTGATTGGATAAATCTAAATTTTTTTGGATATGTTACTTAAGAATTTTAAATGAATCATCAAAATTGTGTGAGAATCATGTGTATCTTTTTAAACAAAAAAGTAATAATAATAATTTCATACTTTTGATTCACCCTGAATGTATATTTCTAGGTATATCTTTTATTTATGTAGGTTATACACAATACAGAGATAAAATAAAGTATGGCAGGAAATTCTTTAAAATATTTAATAAGCTAAAACATTCCCTGAACATTCCTATATTTACATAGATATAATTCATTTGATTAATATTAAATAATTTCTCATTCCTCAACATAAACGAACTCGATAAAGGAAATTGGTGAAAACCACAATGAAAATTAATACGTACGTAGAACAATAGCATACTTTGAAAAACCAACCACATTATTTAAAATTACAGTTAATAATTTCGTTTGTCTGCAGAAAAACTTATTTTATATTTTACGTTTTTATTTAAATTAATTTTTTTAATTTTTCGCATCAATAAGTAACTTCTTTAAAGTTGTAGAATTTGAGATTATTTAACAAAAAGTTCCACATTTTTCAAATAAAAGTGAGAATAAATTACAAAAATAGAGCAGAGTAACATTAATATCACTGGAAATTCTATCAACTTTATGTGTCTGAAGCAAATTTTGATAAAATATCCCATACCATTATTTAGCAATATTATGAATATAAAAAGTAAATTTATTTAAGCATCTCGATATATAAAAAATGAAAAAAATATTTTTTAATAAAATTGGAAAACATCCCACACTTTGGAACAAGTGCCTACTTTATAAGCCTTCCCTGCGGTAACTCCATGTCATCCCTCATCCTAAACCACCCATCAATCAAATTTGTCAAAGCAGGAAATTCTCTTTTTAAAACATTATTTACATAAATTTTAACCTAAAAAACAAAAATAATTGAACCGAAACACCATTTTTAAACAATTATTAAAGAAATAAAACAATTACAATTTATCACAAAAATTAGCATACAACGCAAGAGAGAAGTGGATTAAATATTTTCATCCAAAAAATTTCATACTCGATGCTATGCAAATTTTTAATTAAAAAACTTGAAAGATACATTTTTCATCTTGAAATTTAGATTGATATTTTTACATCAATTTTGACGCACACTGCAATATTAAAACACAACCTGTTGAACTTAATTCGCATCACAAACCCGCTTTTCAGATTTTCTTTTATTATTCGCCTTATATTAAATAAACACAGTATATCATGAAAATTTATTTTATACTAGCGTTCTTT
Source organism: Stenus bimaculatus (assembly GCA_963971135.1). NCBI lineage: Eukaryota > Metazoa > Arthropoda > Insecta > Coleoptera > Staphylinidae > Stenus > Stenus bimaculatus. The sequence goes on from OZ020180.1 coordinate 72,018,625, forward strand.
TATTATATAAATATTTTTTTCATACTTTAAAAAAATGAAGATCTTAAAATAAATCCTTGTAACAGTATTACCACACTAAAAAATTAGATTTTTTGTATTAAATTTTCGTATCCAAGTAAATCGGTAAAAGTAGCCATCTGAAAAATCATAATTAACATGATTTTCATGTAATTTGCAGTGGTACTAAAATTCTTAGTATATTGCTTGCTTTCGTGGTTGTACTATAGAAATGCAATTTATAGTTAACGAAATTTTAATATAAAGTTGGGGTTTGAGATAGCAGTTTGCATAAATTGTTTTTGATACTTCAAACATCACTAGAAAAGATAGGAACGGAAGTATGGTGAAATAAAGCAATTACATTATCAAGCGGAATGAGAAAAATGAAACGAAGCTCGCCATTTGCTAATATGCAAATTTTGTGGGATGAAATAAATTTATGAATATTCCAGACTTGTTTATCTTAAATTGTATAAAAACACAATTAAGACGGCTTTAATTAATTTGATAAATATTTCATCCAACTCCTCACAAATTTTTGTAGGCAGATTAAATGAGCTTTGTTGTGGATAATTTAAATAATTTTTTGTGAGAATAAATAAGTGAAATTCGTTTTAAAATTTAAAACGTATCATTACGAATTTCTTATGAAACAAGTTTGAAATATTAATTTTTGTTAAGGACGGGAAAAAGTTTGTTACAAAGCTTTTTTATTTCGTACAGAGCTATGTTTTGAGCAGGTTGGATTTATTAAACCTTTACTTTAACTTTGTGAAAAATATTTTAAAAGTTAAGGAGAAAATGTTTTTATCGTAATAAAACAGTCTAGTGCTTGAAATTTATTAATTTAGTAAATAAGTTTCTAGTTTAGCTTTAAATAATTTAAAGTTTCAGCCAGCACCAACAGCGTTAAAAATGATCAATAAATTTATTTATTTAGTGATCCAAAACAAACATACAGGGTGATTCAGACCATACATACCATATATCTCAAAATCTCTTTATATAGGATAAAAAAATTCTCATTAAGGTGAACTCAAGTAGTTTTTAATTTCCGGAGCACACCGTAAATACCCGAAAACGAATAGGACATTAAAATTTCAAATAATAACTCGAGTTTGAAAAGTTTGTTTAAACGAACATAATTTGAATGTCATTCTAACACAATTTGTTAATTTGGGGTTTTCCCAAATTACGAATCTGATATTGGTTTTCCAAAAAACAAAATGGGGGATAATTCTCATAAATATTCATTTTTTATAAATTAGTATTACTTGGGGGTTTTAGGATGTATTTCTAATTAGTATTGCTCAGTATCTAGAGAAAAAAGTATTTTGTCATTTACAAAGTGGATGTTGATTTCGTTGATCAAAATTGATGAAACATCGAATTAACACAAAAAATTTAAATTTTACAATATTTATAATACTAGCAGCTAATTTTATATGTTTTACCTAAATGTGTTATTTAACATAAAAAAATTAAAACAGGGCAGGATCTCGCAGGACTTTTTTCTAACCTAAATTTTTATCAGCGTAAAATAATACAATTATCTACAAATCACAGTCAATTGTTTATCAATTCTTATTTTCATGGTTATCATATATCGGGTAGAAACGAAACACAGGTCACCTCCATAACTTCTTTATTTATAAAAATAAAAATTTGACTATTTTGCATGGTTCAAAAAAACACATCTTAAACGGTTTTACTGGAAGTGACATCAACTTGATTTTTTAAATGTAACACCAAACTGTTCATTATTTAAGACTATTTTTGAAAAGTATATTTCTGATAAATTTTTTAATTTTTTTTCAAATTTAAAAAAATCTCCCCTACATATGGGGTACCAAAATATTCGTATTAAAACCTTTTTTTTGAAAAACCAAGTGACCCGGCATCTTTGCATTTAATAAAATAGAGTTATTCGCAAAAACGTTACTCAAAAAAGTTCATAAATTAATATTTTAAAAACTGCTTAAATAATTTTACAAAATATAATTTTCCTAAGGTATTTGTATTATACCGGGTGGAAATGAAACTAGGGCCACCCCTGGCATTTCTTTATTTATGGAAATAAAAAATTAAAATTTTAGAATATTATATAATCTAAGAAAACAAGTCTCATGGATCGAATAAATTTTTAATTTTACTTCCGGTTTATCAGGAAATGGCATCCACTTTCTTATTTTAAATACAATCCCCTGATTTTTTCTACGTAAAATCCAACATTGGCTAATTTTAAGTATGTTTATGACAAAAAAATTTTTTTTTCAAAACTTTAAGAAAAAATGTTGAATTTTTTTTTGGTAAAAAATTTGAGTAAAACCTACAAAAACTATTTTTAAACATACATATGGGATACCACAGTAACCGGAAAAAAACCACTATTTATTTAGGGGGTGGCCCTTATATCATCCCATTTAAAAAAGTAAAGATATTTCCAAAAAAAGCTTCTTGAAAATTAAAAAAAAATAATATCTCAAGAACGGTGAAATAAATTTTATAAATTACAATTCATTTTACGTATTTGTATTATTTAAAAATAGTTTTTGTAGGTTTTACTCAAATTTTTTACCAAAAATAAATTCAACATTTTTTCTTAAAGTTTTGAAAAAAAAAATTTTTTTGTCATAAACGTAGGTTGACATAACCCTAAATTTTGAAATTTAATATGAAGATCTTTTTGGTTACAATTTAATTAATATAAATATGGAAACTCAAGAAAGCGATAATATAATTATTTAGGCGAGTCAAAAATTAACCAAAACGTAGATTGGACCAATTGTAGCTAGTACGAAGCTAGTACGAACAACATAATTGTATAATTTTTTTGTAGATGATTTAGAAGTCATTTCTTTATTTTTTGCCAGAAAGAAAAAAAATTGAAGAATGTACAAAAAAAATATAATGACCTAAAAGTACCTTAACTTTGGACCCCTCTAATTAATTTTGGGCTAGGTTGCAGAAGGTAACTCTCTGTCAGGATGTAGCCTAATCAATTTAGATTATAAATCTGAAAAAAAATTGAAAATCTAACCAGGGAAACTTGAGTTATGACTGCAGAACTAATGCTCGATTTCATGATTTTTCACAATTTTTTCTACCAAACTCGCGTGCCCTCTACGGATTCGCATTCATCATTAGGTCATAATTTACAAAGAAGCTCCAGAAAAGTGGGATGGTTTTTCATTCCTTGTTATTAACTCCAACGGAAAATTTATCGCGGGAAGATGCTCTTAATGTTTGACTGATTCAACCAATCTACAGTTCGACCAATTTAGGATTTGGACATTCACGTTTGGCCTAATTTACGATTTGGTAAAACTATGGATCGATTATTTTACGTTGGCCTACATTACCGTCGTTCATTCTACATTCTGCTACATTACGGTTTGATTCGGTCAATTTACGATTCGTTTAATCTACTTCCGGTTACTTTACGGTTCGGCCATTTTATTTTCGGTTACTTTACGGTTCGGTCATACTACGTTCGATTACTTTATGCGTCAACGTGTTATTTAACAATTTTTTCAATTTAGGATTAAAGAGGGGCATTTCGAAGGTCTTTCTTAGAACGTGTTAGGCTAAAACTTGCTGGAGCTTCGAACTTACAAAAATCAAAATAACCAGTTTATTTTTGAAAAATACTTACTCTCGGGAAATTATTCTTGCAAGAGGTTTTACTATTGGCAGTTTCTCCTAATTTACCTGAAACAAAATAAATAATATTTAAAATATACTCATTCCAAATTTCATCTTGTAGCAAAAGCGACGACTTGCAACAGATGAGAAAATTTGTTTTAAAAATACCAAAAAAAACATCATCAACTGTGTTCGTTGAATCTTACTAATTTTTAGGACTAATATTTAAATTTATAATAATAATACTGAAGTTCCTTTACTAAACTTGGTCCTGAATTTTTAATGAGGGATAACATAACATATTCCAACTTGATAAAAGAAGGTCATCCTTCTGCATGACCTCTTTTAGTTTTATAAATCTTAAATTCACTTGAACGAACAACAACCAATCGATTTCTCCAGTGAAGTAAAATATTATCGAATTCTTTTTATTCTAAATGCCAACAACGACCCTTGAGGTTACTTAAATTGAAGAGGTTAAATTTAATGAGAAAAATCCTAGACAGTTTTGTTGTTAATTATAGTTTGATACAGTTCTAAGAGCGAAAAAGAAAATTAATGAATGGTAAGATGCTACTTTGGATCTTATTCTCGCTCTTACTAAATTAGTCAAATAAATAATAGCGACAAATGGGAATGTAATTCTAGGTTAGAATAAATTAATGTACCTAATTTAATAAGAAATATTCAGGAAGGAAAATCAATTTATTACGCAAAAAATAAAAAAGTTTAGTTGCCTGGACTTAGTGTATTGTAAAGTCTAATTCTAAACAATGGAAAATACCTTCCACTTTAAAGGCAAATATCGCGAAGCTCGTTTTGAAGTTGTTTGCACTCTAGGGAACAGGTGGAAGGCGAATTGAACCGAAGGGCGAAAGGATATATTATAATCCATCCCGGAAATTTTCCAAGCATCAAATCGTTTAACAACGTCAACCTAATAACATACATTAATAATAGTTATTCTTCATGCTCTATTGGAGTACATAAATGCCCTGAATTCTCGCGAAGATAAAAATATATCAAACAACGGCCTGTAAGTCAATTTCGCGCGAAATATCGCTCAAACATTCCTCGCTACGTGCTGTCCATTATGTTCTTCCCATTGTGCAACAAAAATGTATTTTTCTCAAATCAGAGTAAAAAATGATACGCCTGGAAAATATCTGGACCAGAAGGTATTTGCAGAAATAAATTGCAAGATCTTCCGTTTGGTCGGTCTCGAGACATCTCTGAATGATTTAGTAGTAGATTGTAAATTCTAAAATATGAGAAGAATATTATCTTCATAAACCTGCAGAATTATGTCTCTTAAATTATATGAGGAAGGTAAATTGAAAGATGAGAACATTGATGATGATAACAGGCTTCATGTTTCCATATTAATTACCCGTGTGTTTATTGGGTTTAACCAGCTTAACTATAATTCGTTTGCCGTGGTGTAATTACTTTATAGGTACAGACTATTTCAAGCCGGTCGTATAAATGAAGTTTCTATATTACTCGTACTAATATGGAATAGTGCGCTGGGTCATTTAAAGGAAGGGTTTTAATGGTCATTTATTCCATTACACGTAGATAAACAATTTTATAATATAAGCTTATGAAAATTAAATTAAAGTATTTTTTGCAGATATAAATTTGACAACTAATATGTGGGAGTGATTAAAATTCCTCCAGAAATATGCATCGTTCATAAATAAATCTACTGTAATAAAAGGGTTTGAGTTTGAAAAATATTGCTTCCTACCACCCATTCAGATTAGGTGCTCGGTTTTTGGAAGGGAAGGAAAACCTTCTAAGACGTTCGCTCGCATAGCTGGTAATTGGACTATAAAAAGGCTCGTAAATGTGTCTTAGAGACAGGTAAGGGTAACTAGGACCTTAAATGCCAGGAGGGGGTGTTATCCTTGGCGTTTAAAAGGACCCCTTCGTGTAAACAAGGATTAGGAACTAGTTAAAGTGTGCCTTAGCATTCTTACTTAGCCGGCAATATTGAGAGAACTAATTTTACAGCTACGAGAATATCAAAAGCATCACATGTAAGAAGCTCGTTTGTATGCTGGCATCCAGAATTTTAACTGACAAATTTTTAGCTTACTGAATAATAAAATAATTATATGAGTTTTATCATTATTTTGGAATATTACTGTTATTTTTGGATTTCACAAAATACTTCAGGGAACAACTACAACAAGTGATTTCTAAAAATAAAGAATTTTCAATAAAAATGTTTCCAAAAATTCTTCGTAACATTGTAAAAATTTTAATTTGCTCCTCGAGAAGTGATGATGAAAAATTGAAACTCCACTAATGATAGATTTTTAAATTATGGTTAGGTTATATTAGTTTAGATAGATCTTTTAAATTATGGTTAGGTATGTAAAATCTTTTTAAACTCCAACTATTTCCAAAATTTGATATCTTCTTCAGAATTTACTAAAAAGAAGTTATCAGAAAAAATCTTGTAGGTCAATTTTAGCCAAGTTTTCGTTTTGTTTATAGGATTGAGCACAATATTTTGGGATATGAGCAAACCTTTTAATATAAATTCTGAATCTTGTGATGCAAAACTTTAAGTACAGATATCTCCTGTAAGTCCTTACAGATTTGCACAGAATCGATTCCTTAGTCTCGTATTGAGGAAACTCCTATTTTAACCATCATTGACCAAGTAATTTTTCTAAAATTAACTTTCCGTTTCACACAAAATTTCTTTAAAAAAGTAGCTTTTAAGATAATAGAACTAAGAAAAAAATATACCATAACGATTTTTTAAAGATCACCATATAAGCTTTTAAGACAGGAATAGCAAGAGATGAAAAATTTAATAAAAATTGCATTTGTAAAAGAGTTTTATCTAAAATGTTGGTTGACACAGATCACAGATGCTTTGGATTAATTTTGAAGAAGAAAAGAAAAAAAACCATCTTATATTAAACATTGTTACATTAAATAAATTATTGTAACGATAAACTTTGCAATAGTTTCTAAATAATGTGATCGATTTCCATCATCAGGAAAATTAGGAACGAAGAAACGACAGTAAAAAGAACTCTATGAAAACTACTACTTTTACCGTCGGTTTTTCATTCTCTCGTTCGTTCTTCGTCCTCTTTAAATTTTAAAAATACACGATTTGAGGTCTGAAAATCTTACATTTGCATTATCTTCAGAAGAGGTAAAACACAATTTTCACATCGGGGCGAGGCTAAATAAAAATATGGGGGGTTTCGAATATTAATCTAACATGGTTTGGAAAATTCTTTCAAATGTCAACCGTAGTGATTTTTGAAAAAAAAAATTGAATGACACTGGAATAGTAGTAGGAGTCAGACACCTGGCTTGTACTAAGGATAATATAAACTTTGTTGGGTTACGATCGGTTCTGTGGTAAATTTCTAATATCGAACAATGTTAAATTAAGGTCAATAGATAAGATGATATTGGTGGGAAACAAATTCCTTGATAGCAACTTTATCTTGGTTACAATTCCAAATTATACAACGCCTTTTAATGTCAGTTTGACCAGATTCGTATCCATCGAAAACAGTAAATGAGTTTACCCTGTTGATTCCAAAATACCTTTCTAACGCGATAGAAACCATATCCTATGATACAGTTTCTTCCTTTGGTACAGTGACTTCCTATATTTTAGTTTCAGTTTGATCAGATTCGTCTCCATCATAATCAGTTGACACTGCTGCTTTGGATTGATGTGTAAAGGTAATAGTAGAAATCAAATTCCTTGATATCTAAATGAAACTAGGGCCACCGCTAGCATTTCTTTATTTATGGAAATAAAAAAATAAAATTTTAGTATATCATATGATCTAAGAAAACAAATCTTATGGATCGAATAAATTTTTAATTTTACTTCCGGTTTATCAGGAAATGGCATCCACTTTCTTATTTTAAATATAACACCCTGATTTTTTCTACGTAAAATCAAACATTGGTTAATTTTAAGTATGTTTATGACAAAAAAATGTTTTTTTTCAAAACTTTAAGAAAAAAATTTGAATTTTTTTTTGGTAAAAAATTTGAGTAAAACCTACAAAAACTATTTTTAAACATACATATGGGATATCACAGTAACCGGAAAAAACCCTCTATTTATTTAGGGGGTGGCCCTTATATCATCCCATTTAAAAAAGTAAAGATATTTCCAAAAAAAGCTTCTTGAAAATTAAAAAAAAAATAATATCTCAAGAACGGTGAAATAAATTTTATAAATTACAATTCATTTTACGTATTTGTATTATTTAAAAATAGTTTTTGTAGGTTTTACATAAATTTTTTAACAAAAAAAAATTCAACATTTTTTCTTAAAGTTTGGAAAAAAAATTTTTTTTTGTCATAAACTTACTTGAAACTAACCAATGTTTGATTTTACGTAGAAAAAATCTGGGGGTTACATTTAAAATAAGAAAGTGGGTGCCATTTCCTGATAAACCGGAAGTAAAATGAAAGATTTATTCGATCCATAAAATTTGTTTTCTTAGATCATATAAGATACTAAAATTCTAATTTTTTATTTTCATAAATAAAGAAATGCCAGGGGTTTCATTTCCACCCGGTATATTCATATCTTTAGATTCAATCTATTTCTTCCTATATTTTAGTGTTAATTTGACCCGATCAAAATGAGTAAATAAGTTGATACTGCTGCATTGGATTGATGTGTAAAGGTGAAGGTGGAAAAACAAACACCTTGATATCTAAAACACTACTTGATAGAAATCATATCCTTAGATCCAATTTATTTCTTTAGTACAGTAAATTCCTATTCGCCTCCATCATAATCAGTAAATGAGTTGACACTACCTTAACTTAGTTAAAATTCCAAATTATACAAAGGTTTTGTAAGTCAGGACTTCAGATCCAGTTTTTCCTTTGGTACAGTAAATTCCTATATTTTAGTGTCAGAGTGACCAGATTCGTCTCCAGCACTGCTGCTTTAGATTGGTATGTAAAGGTATTGGAGGAAAAAAACAATCTTATTTCATAATAATAAACTTGGTTACAATTCCAAATTACACAACGCGTTTGCAATCGGATAGAAACCATAAAATTAGTGTCAGTTTGACCAGATCACAATACATAAATGAGTTGACACTGCTGCTTTGGATTGAAGTGTCATCAAATGGAAAAAAAATTCCTTGATATCTTAATCCAACTTCATTGTAAACTAGTGAAGAACTTGCGGTGATTTGGATAAATGATTGAGAAATAATGATTGTAAACAATTATACAACGCTTTTGCAACTCGACAGAAACCATATCCTTTGATCCAGTTTCTCCCTTTGATACTGTAAATTCCTGTATTTCAGTGTCAGTTTGACCAGACTTCCTCATAATCAGTAAATGAATTGAAACTGCTGCTTTAGATTGATGTGTAAAGGTAAATGGTAAAAAACAAATTCCTTGATATCTTAATCCAACTATATTGTATGACTGCCTATAGTTTAAAGTTTCAAGGGACTCTTTAGCTTTATGATATTACAAAATAAGAAATATAAACTTTATTATTATGAAACTATTTTGAACAAATTTTATTTACAAGGAAATCTTCCAGGGCTATATTACTCGTAAACATGCCTTAAGAAATTACCCTGTTGTTTGTGGAAGAAACCAACAAAAATAATAAAAATATCAATTTACCTTAATATGTAATTCATGGAAAATATAATAATTCAAAAAGTTCATTTTACATAACTTCAATTTAAAAACGCAAAAGTTATTTGAGATACAAAAAACATGCACCGCGTGTAATGAGAAATAAAGTTTCATTTTGATATATCCTGAGGATATATCTAGACGTAACCCCAACACACCCACCCCTTATTGGCTAGGTATTCCATACACAAATATTTAAATAACTTTCTTTATTTAAAAAACACGGGGAGAAACTTGGGGATTACAAAAACAAGGGGTGAGCGTAATAACTTTTTATTTGTTTTACTTTAAATTATTTTTGCTTTTTAGTCTCTGTTTTTGTAGTGTGAATATTAGATGGATGCTAAAAAATGAGAGCTTCTGCATCACTTCACTAGCGTCTTGTTAAATGCAATTAATTTAGTAATCTGTGCACCAGACTCAAAATCACAATGCAATGCTGCTCTCATGGAACGCCTTCAACTTTTTAATAACCTGCACTACTAAGGATTTCCTTTGTTTAAAATGTGCTTTTACAAAAAATGAGTTTCAAAAAATTAGATTTTAAATTTTAAATATTTTTTGGTTGATTCCACTTCTTCTAGTTAAACTATAACTTTTATTATTACTATCTAATTGACCTCAAATTATATTAAAATAGCTTAATTTAAAATAAAATGTAATTGGTTTATTTACAATTAGAATAACCGTATTAAATATAAAATTACAAGACCTATTTAAAATATAATTAATTAAATGCAATTAAAATGTAATTTGGTTTCATTAACTTCACCAAAAGTACTAATTTTCATGATATATTTTTGAAATAAATCTCATTAATTAACGATTGGCAGTAATTTTACATTAACTATCAACCAAAATAATATTTATTATCACTAAATTAATATCAAAGGCTTTATTAGATAAAATCCAATCGTAAACGTTGGTTTAAATTTATATCTTAAAATTTTCATATAAATGCAAGGGTGGAAGGCGAAGTTCACTTTCAGTTATATAAGTGAAAAGTACTTAATCATGGGTGGCTCTCATTAAATTGTCATTGTTATTTCTCAACGGCGGCAGTCAAACCCCTACAGTTAAAATTCTAAACCCCTCTTCCCCTCTAAAGAAAACAAATCTAATTATTTTTGTATTACTATAAGTATACTCGCGGGTAAAATATTTGGAGGGGTTGCGTTTGCAAATTTTTACCCTCGGATTAATAGAAGCTGCGACTTAAGGACTACTAATTTCAAATAATCTCATTTCAATTCATGCGCAATTTTTTAATGCAATCCCACAAAACGTGCCTTTGTTCTTTTTTTTACAAAGAAAACAACATTTTTAAAATTAAGTTAAGATAACATCACAAAAATATCAATGTACAAACTAATAAAATCCTAAAAAACCAGTACAAACTAAAAAAAAAATATTATTATTGGTGGTTATATTATTTAACGTTTAGAAAGTCTTTAAGGTTAGGTTAGTACAAAATCAATTTAGTAAACTTAAATAAATCAATTATAATAGCCGATTAATTAATACTAGTAAATTATCATATAACATAAAAGTAACAGAAACATCTGCGCAAACCCGTGCTGTTCTCGGTAGAAGTCCTTTATAAAAAGCCAGAAACCCCTCGTTTTTATAAATTTTCACAACACAATCCCGAGTGGATTTATACATATGCGCATCAAGGCCTTGCATCCTCGTTTTGACCACATCGATAGGATTATTTAGAAATACAGAACTCGACCCAGCTACACATCCCATTAAACCAGTTGTTATAGTAGAAATTGAAACATTTTTATCACCTCCAGTGTAAACTTCTTTTAGAGTATCCATAATGGAAAATCTAATTGCTTGATTGCTTCCTTGCTTGAATAGAGTAGGAACTAGGCCTTTATAAACACCTGAGACGCCTTCGGTTCGGATGATTGTATGTAAAGCATGAAATGATCCGCGATATTTTGGTTCTTTTAATCTTTGATCATAAATCATTCTCGTTTTAACTGCTTCCATTGGCGTTACCGCAATTAAAGCTTCCAATATACCTGCGCAGAGGCCAGAAAATATTTTTTTGGGTCCTGAAATTTTTCCATCTTTATTACTAATATGTGACTTTACAGATTCGTATACTCCAAAACGGACCGCGGATTTAGGAACTGCACCTATGACAAGTACACCTAAACCTTTGTACATGCCCAAAACACCATGAGCTTTTGTTGTTTTCACCACAACATCTATAATTCCAGTGAATTTTCTATTTTCTCCTTTCATGTCCAATTGTAGCTGAGTTTTTACAAATTCAATTGGATAAGTTACGCTTATTTCTATTGCTCCGGTTATTGCACCTGATACTACACCTTTTATAAGGGAGTGTTCCATAATATTACCATTAATACATTTTTTATGGGTATATCATGGAGTTCATTGATAAATTTCGTTTCTAAACTAACGTCAATAATACTTCCAAATGACTTCCAATTTAAATGTCATATACAGGGTATTTCCGAACGCTTGGTCAAAAATAGAACAGGTAAAACTTATTGTCCAATGTATTTATTTTTATTTTATTGTGATAATATACTTAGAAATTTAAAAACATATTGCTGATTTATTTAAATTTTATATCCACCGCCATGGATTTCATCAGATTGATGTCTTTTTTATGACAAGGAAGTGTGTTTATATATTTTTGATTTAATAATGAGAATTGTCGATTGTTTGGGATTGAATTTAAAGTAGAACGGAGACTGATGATTCTTGTAACAGTTGGAATTTGAATTCCCCGTTCTACTTATTTGTGATTCATTTTTTGAGTTATGAACGAAAAAAAAGGCTAAAATATATGCCACCAGAAATTAATATCTTAAAAGTTATGAATCCTACTCAAAAAAGACGTCGGTGTTGGCTCCTCTAAAAGTATACAACAGAAAAAATATTTAAGGCTTCAAAAAGCATCGTCCAAGGTGAGGTGGAACCGGCACGGACAATAGGCCAAAAGAAATAATGCCGAACGATAAATGGCCAATTTAGACAAATGACCGACGCAGAAATGAGAGCGAAGGACCTAAAAAAAGTCGAACAATAAAATACCGCATTGGTATAAAGGCCCACGCAGAATAAAAGAAAAAAGGTCGAACGAAAAATATCAGACAAAGGTAGGAACGAAAAAAAGCCGAATGATTGGAGAAAAGGCAGACTCAGAAAAAAGAGCCCTTTAAAACACGTTTTAATTGATTTTTTTATGAAGTTTGGAAAATATTTTTACCTTTTAGGTTAAGTTTTTCTGTAGGCCTTTTGTCAACATCGCCCTTTTCTCTTTGTAGGTATTTCGTCTTTTATCTCTTTTTTTGTTTGATTTTTGTCCAATTAGACCTTTTTTCTTTCGGATTTTTGTCCATGCCAGCCTTTTGTCTATGTTGGCCTTTTCTCTGCTTATTGTCAGGAAATCTATCTAAATACATATGCAAAAAATGTATATATTTTGATCCTACTTATATTAGCTCCCAGTTTATCAAAATTCTTCAGCTTTTTGTCGACTAGATTGGGATAATTCTGGTACTTTGTGGTTCCCCAAAAAAAAATTTATTACTGATACAAAACTGGTCCATGCTTCCAATTCAACCTGAGTTAGGTGATTTGTGAAATCAGTGTCTTTTATACGAGTACGGATTAGTGATCCATCAAAGATCCCTACTTTTAATAAGTGGATCTCAAGATTTTTCTACGAGTTTTTTGTGGTTATTTATCTTTCTATCATTGATGTTAAAAAATCAGAGAGCTTGAAATTGTTTATTTTTTTCGAGAATCGGATTTTGTTTCCTTCCTTTTGAAAACTATTAAGATAGCAATTAAAAGGTGGACTCATTTAAAAAAAATTAGTCAAAGGCCGACTAGGACAATAGACCGAAGGAGAAAAGGTCGAATGGCAAAAGACTGACGTGATCAAAAGGCTGAAAGAAAAAAAGACGAACGATAAAAGAGGCAGAAAGAGAAAGATAAAAAATATTTCCGAAACTAAGGATTGTATGAAGAAATGTTTCAAATAAAAGGTATTTGATTTGATAGAAGAAGCAGAGTGAAGAAACTTAATTTAATGATATCCATTATTTAAATAAATTTTGAAGTTTCCGTTATATTATAGCATTTTTGACAAAAAATACATCGTTAACCTTTATTAGGTACCAAGTCATCATATATTAACATTTTATTTGAAAAGAAAATATACAAATTTTTGAAATGAAACATTTTATTATAAATTTTGTGGCTATCAACTTATATTATTCGGTTTCTATTCATCGGCTTTTTATCGTTCGTCCGCGTCGGCCATTTATGGTTCGTTCATTTCTCCTTCAGCCTTTTATCCAAGAAGGTTTTTATAGTTTGACTTTTTTCTATCGGTCTTTTAGTTACGTTGGACTTCTGCCCTAGTAAACCTAGTAAGCCATTTATCGTTCGGGTTTTTATCTTTCGGTCTTTTATTCACAACAGTCTTTTGTTCAGTTCCCATATTTTACTAAAACCTCAAAAATTTGAAAAATTTACAACATTTCTAGTTCAACATCTTTAAAAATCGTTTTATTTTTAATCAAACGCCTTTTAAAAAAAGTACTAATCATAACTTACAAAAATTTATAAACTTAAAAAAATTAAAATTATGTTGTCTTAAAGAATACAATTTATTTTAAAAAACACTAACATGTTTTCGGCCGTAAGGCCATCTTAAGGCTTCTGATAAAACTGTGTATTCACAATAAAAATTAATAATCGTAACTTACAAAACAAAGCCTGAAGATGGCATTAGGGCCAAAAATATTTTAGTGTTTTTAAAAATAAATTATATTTTTAAGACAACATTTTAATTTAATTGTTATTAAAAAAGAATACGAATATTGAGTCCAAAATCTCTACAAATTACTTCACAGTATATTAATTCGTCTAGTTTTGGTAACATTCTTATAATTGATTTATCTGTATAAGAAATTCCTAGGCTTTTGCAGCTTACCAAACTAACAATTTCAGTCCTCTAGAATCTAGATTAAACATTTGACTCTTACAGTAGTAAAAATATTGTTTAATATTTATTTTCTCATTCTCACCAAAAAGTAAATACATTCAATCGACACTAAATTTAAAACCAATAGAAGCTGTATTTTTAGAATAAATTAATATTTTTTGAATGTCGCGTTTGGAAACGTTCCAGTATTTTAAATAAACACAATTTTATGACCGCATTCGTATTGATTTGTGTATAACCCATATTTCAGTTTATCTCACTTACTTACAGTTTTTAATAGAAAATTTTCTACATTATGTTTAAAATAAGTTTTTCTTTTGATTCAATATTAAGGGTCACTGGCGTTACTCCAGCTGCACGAGGTTATAAACATTAAGAGTATCTAGGAATTCCTAGACACCCGCGATAAATTCTCCGTTGGCGATAATAACAAGGAATTGAAAATCCATCCCATTTTTCTGGAGCTTCTTTGCAGATTATGACCAAATAACTGATAGTTAATGCGAATCCCAAGAGGGCGCGCGAGTTTGGGAGGAAAAATTGTGAAAATCATGAAATTGAGCATTAGTTCTGCAGTCATAACTCAAGTTTCCCTGGTTAGATTTTCAATTTTTTTCAGATTTATAATCTAAATTGATTAGGCTACATTCTGCCAGAGAGTTACCTTCTGCAACCTAGCACAAAATTAATTATAGGGGTCCAAAGTTAAAGTACTTTTAGATCATCATATTTTTTTTGTACATTCTCCAATTTTTTCTTCCTTCTGGCAAAAATTAAAGAAATGACTTCTAAATCATCTACAAAAAAAAATATACAAAAATGTTGTTCGTACTAGCTTTTATGACTGCAGAACTAAACCACTATATTCGCCGTTTAGGAAATGGCTCTTAAATATCCAATTTAAATAAATACTAACCACAACAGTACATATTATTTATGTTTATGAGTTTTTTGTTGCTGCTGCGTTTAAAAAATTATGAAACAATCATGAAATTGAGCATTATGTCTTCCACTGTATCTCAAGTTTTTCTTGACAGATTTTCAAATTTCTTTCTGATTTGAAAACTAGTTTAATTAAACTAAAACTGGTCTACTACTTTGGTGTTGCAATTTTCTGCAAAATTATTTATAAGGTACTTTTGGGTAATTATATTTTTTATAGATTCTCAATTTTTTTCCAGTTGTCCAAATTTGGTAGATTCCCTGTAAAACCCCAAAAAAAAATATTGTTTGCACTAGCATATCTAGTGATAGCCTTTAGGTGCTATTTTTGCCAATTAGGAAGTTTTTGAATATACAAGCAAATAAAGTTCAATCAATATTACAATATTGAAAAAATAGTAATTTCCACTCGAATGCTTTTAGCAACATACTTGTAGTTTGTTTACGTTCGGAAATGTGTTTTTTACTTTTAAGTTGTGTAAATTTTTCGCTACATTAAAATATGCATGTTTGTGAAATTTTCAAATTAAATGAGAGTTGAGAATGTCAGAGGAAAATATTTCCGGTTGAGCGGATATAGCGGTGGCTGAGCGCCTCGATTCCGGTCTAAACCACCGAACAGTTGATTAGCCCTCTGGGGGTCGCTAAATTCATCCACCCCCTTGAATACACGCACCGACTATTAATACGGCACTCATGGGGCTTGAAAGAGAACATAAACACATAACTATGCACGACTTTCTTTTTATTGCAGTCATCAGTTGAAAGACCCAACTTTAATCGACCACCCTATAAAGATTATGGTCAGTTCAGTGCTTTAATTAAAGTAATCGGCTCATCAAACATTTATTATCTAATTACTATCCATTTGTCTTAAATTAAACCTATTATTATAGGTTCTGATTAATTTACTTCTGTTTCAAGTGTAAATTTCGAATTTAAATCCTGCATTGCGCTTCAAGTACAATTCGGTGTAAAAAGCTTTTGCGGTTTGTGAAGCTTTGGTGAATACATCAAAAATTGATTGAAACTTCCAATTGAGCAAATGTAAAAATAAAATGTTGTTAGTTATACATTGTTTTCCTCTACAGCTATGATGAAAATTTGAATTTATAATTAGCCGGTTTTGTGTTTATCAACTTTACAAGGTAATAAATTAACATAAGGGTTGTTTTAAACATCATTATTATAGATAGATATAAATTTTAAACCAAATTTTAATTCCAATTGGCTCCATAATTTACAAGATTACTGCGAATTTAATGGCTTATTTTTAATATAATAAGAGATTTAGGGTGAAAATATTCGATTAATAAAATTTAAATTAAATTCATGATGATACAAATTAGAGGTGTACCGAATATTCGGTAACTATTCGGCAGGTCGAATATTCGGCAATTTTTTTACTATTCGGCGGAAGGCCGAATATTGATGCCAAAAAATATTTTATTGAAAATGGTACAGTTCTTATCAATTTCAAAGCAGTTCCATATTTTACTATGCTTAGGACCAGGTGCACCACTTTAACTTAAACCCCTAAGTGTAACTTAAATTCAAAAATTCAAAGGAATACAATAGAAAATCTATCACATAATTTTTTTTAGGTATTTGTAGGGGATTTGAGGAGTATGTATGAATAAATTAAAAACAATATGCATAAATTAAAAAAATATGAATAAACTTAAAAAAATATGCATAAATTAAAAAAATATGAATAAATTTTCGGCTTAAACATGCGCCTTCCAGAGCCGTATATTAACCAAAATTTTCCCAAAACTTTCCAAAATAACTATTTAACCAAATATTTTTTAAAACGCGTCTATCCACTATCCACGGTGTTTACTTTGGATTAAAATTTGAAACCGGTAACTTTTATAGTTTTCGAGAAAAAAAATGAAAACCGATTTCCATTAAAAATTTTTTTTCGTATTTTTTCAAAATCGACTCCGCAAATGAAAGATAATAGAAAATGGATGAAATGTAGGAGTTTACTGGTCTTCTACACCCCACAAAAAAAATTTATTCCCAAAATCTCACAAAAATCCAAATTTGTTTAGGTAATGTATCTAAAAAAATAATTACTTCTCATAAAAAATAATTTAAAAAAACGGTTGGATTTGCCTTTATGCCTTATACCATTTCTGATTCTACGTGAAATGGACAAATTTTTCTAAGAGTTGTTCAACTTTATTTTAGTATATTATTTTCTGTCAGGGTGACTTTTTAAAGAAAGATCAACTAGAATTTTATGCAAACAAAAAGTTTTCGCAAAATATTTTTTTTGTTTGATAAAAGATAAATGAGTTTATAAAAGTGCTATTACAGTAAAACCTCTATTAATGGCCACCTTCGTGGAACGGTCACCTCGATTAGGCGGCCAATTCTCTGAAAATATACTGAACTAATGCTTAAAAGTACATGTTAATATTATGAAAAAAATAGTATAATCAGGTTTCTACGCCTTTTCGATGAAAAGTTATGATTTTTTTTATAGAATATGACATTCTAATAAATGAGTGTTTTTAAAAATTCATATTTCGCTAATAAAACAAAAATTAAAAAACAAAAACAAGTTTAAAATAAGTTTCTAAAAGTTATCGATATTATCTTATTAAATTTTTTAAAATTATTTTTTAAGGATCATTACCATTTTTTTCTTAGGACGTACAATATTTTTACATTTCATCCATTTTCTATTATATTTCATTTGCGGGGTCGATATTAAAAAAATTCGAAATTAAAATTTTTGAGATATTTGATATTTTTCATGGGAATCGGTTTTTATTTTTTTTTCCTCGAAAACTATGAAAGTTAGCGATTTCAAATTTTTATCGAATGTAAATACTATAAATAGACCCATTTAAAAAATATTTGGTTAAAATCGGTTAAATAGTATTTTCGGAAAAACGTTTTGGTAAAATTTTAGTACAAATACGGCCTAGAGGTGGAAGTCTCTAACGCCTAACGTAACGAGAACGGTGAACTGTTTACTACATTACTATGGTTACAGTTTTTGTCTCGTTTCCACATTATGAATGTTTTTACGTGTAAGAAAGAGACATAAAATATCTAACGAGTCAACTCTCAACCGCGATCAACTCGTTGGGGTTACAGACTTCCACCTCTGGACTGCGCAATTTTCAACCGAAAATTATAATTTTTGCGGAATTTGGTGGGGGAGGCGAAGGTGCAAATTTTAGGCTATTAAACGTCCCGGTGGTGCTAATTTTCGAAGATATTTATTATTTTGTGAAAAGTGAAAAATTTCAGACCGAATTCTCCACAAACGAAAAAAGAATAGTGACTCTTTTTTTGTTGTAAAGTGAAAAAAACTTTCAGAAAAGTGGTATTACGTGAAATAGAATTTAAGGGATTATTTAGACGAAACGCATTAAAAATTTTTACGTTTTTAACTGGGATCTTAAAAAAAAAATTGCGTCATTTTCAAATTCGAATTTCAAAAAACCATATGCGTGTGCGATTTTGGTTCGAGAAGTAAAGTTGCTCCCAGCTGGAAGTAGGACAAAGAATACGCGATCGTTATTACTTTTGTCCTACTTCCAGCTGGGAGCAACTGTACATTCTATTCAGCTTTTAAAATTAAAAATCGGTTAAAAAATGGCGCGACGGAAGCTACTTACCCCTAAAATTAAAGTTTTGGCTTCATTTACGCATAACTTTCCTACCCCTTCGAATTAAAAAACAAAAAAATAGCCTATCCGGTGCAGACATTATTCCTCTTAAAGAAATTGAAGTAAAATATAAAAAAAACAATAAAAACTGTCGGCGGCAGTGGTACAAAAGTCCGACCGCCTCGGGCAAGATTGTTGAACATTTTACGTTCGATTTTTTTCGGAAGCTCCGAGTGAAAATTTAAAATTTTTGTTTTTTTTACTTACAGGTATTAATGTTATAAGAAAAATAAAAAATATTCGACTCACATAACTGGCACCGATCAAAAGTTGTGATTTTTCAAATTCGGCGTCGAAAATACGTGAAAAACAAACCGCGAATTTGAGGGCGCCGAAAACAGAGAAAAATTGAGATATCAGAAAAAACTTCCGACGTTACACAAATAGTGGTATTGGGATTAGGTATAAAGAAACAGCGATCTCGATATACATATAGGTCACACAATTGGAGCATTTTTACAGCCCGAAAAAAACGCTAAAATTGTAGCTTTCGCGTCTTGGCGCCGTGACGCTGCATCATTGCGCCTGGAGGCGTAAAAATGATTACGATCTATCCCCAGGATTTTTGAATAAAGGGGACAAATTTCGTCGCTACCCTTTGAAACCGGATTTTAAAGTTGAAAACCGGAAAAAAATTAAGAAAAATCAACCATCTTCGGAAATTCTTAGGGTGCTTCAAAAAATTAAAATTCTTACGCCGCCGGTTAGAATAAACATTCCCCTTTACAATGCAACTCGAATTTTTAAAATTGGACGAAAAAAACACACACAGGGTGTCTAACAACTTTAAAATGCAAAATTCCCTGACCCTTCCAGGAATTTCAGACAACTTTTTTCTTAAATTCCAGATTAAGGTTTTATCCTCTATGTGTTAAAGAAAAAAAAGAATATTTTTGAAATTATTACGAATAATAACACCTTGTTTAATCTGACTAGTTTCAACGAGAAAAAAAAATATGTTTTTAAGCTAAACATTTGAAAATTTTCAAACTAACCCAACCTAACCTACATGAACACGCCGCAGCTGGCGCATAGGTGATAAAATTATAAGAAAGAAATGAAAAATAATCGAAATATTAAGAAATATTTTAAATTTCCAGGTTTAAAAAAAAATCACTGACATTTCCCTGATTTTTCCAGAATTTTCAAAATCCCTGACAAATCCAGGTTTTCCCTGTTTTCCAGGTCGTTAGACACTCTGACACATTTGGTGACTCATCGCAAAAAACGTCCGCACGACCCATTTCATGTTAAAAAGGGGTTGTATCTCCGACCCCTAAATAACATTCTGTTTTAGGTGTTTTTCAGAAAAAAATATAAAGAAAACAACAGTATAAAGTATAAAAATAAATGATAAGTACATACAATCAGGGACTAAAAACTGAACGAAAACGAAAACGTTAAACGAAATTAACCGAATTTTTTTCAGGAACGAAAACGAGAACTTTATTTTTATTTTCCGTTCAAGATTAAAAACGAAATTAATAATTTCATTTACCGGTTTTAACCGGTTTTTTTTATTATTTGTATTTTCAATAAATTTTTAATTTTTACACTTGAAGCAGATGACTGCATAGCAAAAACAAACAACGCATGCTAACCTAACTTGTGAGGTAAGCACGTGTGTTCGCGCTATCGAGTTACAAAAAAGTATAAGACAAAAGTTTTTTCATTTTTTTCGATGCATATTTTTGTTTTTTTATATTTGTTTTTGTTTCTTTGCTATGGCAACCAACTTTTTTTTAGATAGCAACCTATTTTTTTCAATTTTCAATAAATGTGTATTTTTCTGAATATCAGGGTGCTATTTTATCTCTATAAAAAAATTAAAATATTAAAAAAAATATATTTTTATAAAAAAAAAATAATTATTTTTACTAAAACACAAAAAAATACTGTGATTAATTTATTTATGTTTTTGTCAAATTTATATTAAAAGTTTTTTCCTTATCTTAATGTTTAATTTGATGTTCTTGGCTTATTTGTGTATTTTTGCTTCTACTAAAAATTTGTTTTTTTTATTATAATTTTGTTTCTTAAATATTTTTTTTGAGATAAAATAGCATCCTGAAAATTAGAAAAATACACACTCTTCGAAAATTGAAATAAATAAAAAATGTCCTATATCTTAAACTTTTTTTGTATCTCTTCAAAATAAGAAAATAAATCGATTATTCCATACTCCATACCCATACTTTTGTTACATCCTGTATATTTTCAACATTATTTAACTAATTTTTCAATAAAATAACACCTGCTTTAATTATCAATTATTATTAATTATTAATGCGTTACATACAGGGTGTTTCATTGTAGACTTCAAATGTCGTTTATTTGATAACTAAATTCTTTCAAAAAAAATAACCGAACACGTCGATTTATAAATAAAAAAAAAAAAACGGTATTAACCGGTTTTTTATTTCTATTCACGAAAACGAAATTTTTTGGCTGGAAACGTAAAAAACCGAACGAAATTTTTCGTTTTTGTTCAGAACAGAAACGAACGAAATATTTTTCGTTTTTAGTCCCTGCATACAATTATATAAGTATAACAATTACGTAGTTTTGTTTATTTAGATTTCTTTCCAGTTTATGAGATAAATGGTAAAGTAATCTAAATAAGTAAAAAAGTATGGAATTTTAGAAAAAGTACGAAGGTGTGGATATAATAAATTGTTTTAAAAATAAAATGGCTAAAAATGTTAACAAAAATGTGAGTTGATCAATTTAATCAAATTATTTTTTGTAGTTTTATAAAATATTCAATGAAAAAAATAACTATGTATATGTACTTAAATCTATGTGTACTTTAATAAAGGTGATTTTAATTAAAAACGCTTTATTAATTAAAACGATATAAACCGAAGCCAGTTTTAATTAAAATTACCGTTTTTTGTAATGCAATATGGTTTAAATGAAAAAGGCAGGGAAACAAGCACGTAAAGGAAAACGTTAAATGCCACCTAAGATAACCCTTAAAATTAGCATAGAAAACGTTTAAGATTAATTAGGGCGCCTGTGATGTCATTACAGTGACAACAGGTAATTAAAACATAATTAACTTTTCGTTGCGAAAAAAAAAACTGATGATATAAAAAATTTAATATCCGCTGTTGGAAAATTATGTCAACAAAAACCATTTATTTGTGCTTATTGCAATTTCCTCCTCATGATTTTAAAATAAAAATTTAAATTGTGTGCTTGGGAAAAAAGTTTTTGGTAGGCCATCGAGTGTCCAATTCCTATTCATAAAATTTAACGGAAACAAGTAATTAAAGCAATTAAAAGAATTTGTTTCTTTTGCGTTTATATTGTGGGTGTTATAAATATAAAGCGTGTACAGCAAATGTCGCTACCCATATTTGGGTTGACCATATTTCATAACTTTTATATTTAATTAAACCTCATCCCGAAGGGCTCCAGATAAGGCTTTATACCCAGCTAATTACATTTATTATAAAGACTGGAGGAAAACGCTACAATTAATTTGACCTGCTTTTAGAATATCCGACGTAAAGCATGATAAAAATTTATTAAATTTATCTTTACTGAAATGTAGGTAAATAATACGCAGGTAGTTACCAAAAATATCTCAAATGCGTTGTAAATTTTATCACTTTGTAACTTTATAAATGTTTTGAAAATTCCAAAACCAAAATATGCAAAAACAATTTCATAAAAATTAATTCTACTTTTATGATCTCACTTAAACTTTTTTAAATTTCCTATTAGGTTTATTATTTTTCCTGAAAAAAAAATTTCCCATTCTAAAAATTATTATGAAAATTTCGAAAGAATAATCTTTATTTTGTGAAAAACATAAATTTTAAAATTTTCAGAAGAAAATGAAGGACCTAAATCAGAAACCCGTTTGATCTTTTTAGTTTTTATTTAATATTTTGAAAATATGTAAAAAAATATTCTTCAAGCAGTTCTTTTATTCCGAAGCAATTTGTGCGATGTCACTTCCCTACTTTTCAAAAATCCAAAATTACAGAAAATTTCGCAAAAATAGTGTTACTTATACATAACAATAATTTAACTGTAAATTGTAAATCGTCAAAGAAGTAATTTTTATGGGGAGCATCATGTCGTTAATACGAGCTACAAAAAGTTCTTTTACTCTGAATAAAACATGCAATTTTTTCAAGCGCCAAGCCCAGGCAAATTAGGATTAAATTATGAAAACCTTAGTAACAAGCTGACATATGGAACAATTGTTCATTTAACCATTATTAATAACATATTAAAAGTGCCCAAATCTCCGCCGCTTGCGTTATTCCTTATTTTGAAAAATATATTACCTTGAATAGCTTTTCATCTATAACTCTTGTAATTTCAATTATATGATAAAAAATCTCGGACCGAAAAAACATTTTTGCATTAAAGATGCCATAAATTTGATGTTTCATTTAAGAAATGTGAATTTAAATAGGTGTCAGTAGAAGTTACCCCCTGGGTTATCCCCCACCAAAAAATCTTCATGGCTTGTGGTGAGTCACAGTGAATCAGTTGATCATGAACTTCGGTTCGGGTAGTGTGCTATTTATTGGAAGTTTAAAGAGTGACTGCATCAATCCAATTTCAAAATATCCTGTATAATGTCTTGGTGTAATGTTACAGTGGATCAGAAAGGTTTTTTAGTTACTTTACTAAGTCTAGTAAAGAAAGACAAGATATAACCATCTGCATTTTTGAGATTTCAAACAAATCTTTTTTTAAGAACTAAATTTTACCTATCGATTTCCGAAAAACTTTCATGAAAAAAACATAAGAGACCTTTCTTATAGAAAAATTAAAGCTTCTTATTTTTGGTGCAAAATATTTTTATTAACCTATCTACCTAACCTAATAAATAACTAAAAAAATTTCGACGCATTTTTGCGAAAACTCAAAATCAACGGCCTTTCAAAAATTTTAAAAGCTTATTTTATAGAGTTTTGAGTCCTGAATCTAAAACAACAAATCGCTTTGCCGTGGGATAAGTAGTTTTCGAGATATGACGTTTTGAAAATTTTTTTCGAAAATTTTTTTCGAAAATTTTTTCGCTTCTTATGTTCAGAATGACGATTCCAGTAAGGTACGCTAAAAAAATTTTTTGCAACTTTTTGTATTTCATTACTTTTTGTGTCCGACCGTGAAAATCTAACCCGGGCCTAAAATTTTTATTTTTGGAGCGATTTTCTTCGTTTTTTTAAACGACGTACAATTAATGAAATTTTGTCGCTTTGTATAATCCAAGTTCGTGGTACTGTAACTTTATTTTTGGCAGTTCAAAAATTGCGAAAAATGTCAAATTTTTATGTTTTCTTCGCTTTGTGCCCAAACGACTCCTAGAAGACCCCATATATCAAAAGGAAAGTCGGAAGCTCTTGAAAAGGCACGTCCAACGACATATTGCACGGTACGAAGTGACTGTGAAAGGGTCTATAACTTAAACAAAGCTAACCTAACAAAATAGGAAACACATGAAATCACTATATTTTAATATAATTTCATTATAAGTATAAATTGTTAAAAAATGTTGACAATTTTTTTTAAATTTGACAAACTGAAAATTTGACATTTTGTGACAATTTTCGAAAATTTGAAAACTTTTGGCAATTTCCAAAAATTTGTAAATTATCGAAAATTTGTAAATTTTTGGAATTAAAATTTTTGAAACATTTTGAAAATTTTGTAAACTTTTAAAGGTCTGACAATTTTAAAAAATTTAAAAAAATTTTTGTACTTAAAAGATTTTTTACTAAAATGCTATCTCAAATTGGATATATCTCAAGAACCATGCAACGTAGACGAAAAATAACCATTGCAATGTATTCAAGATGTCGACATCTACAGGAAATGATCTTTTTCTGCGAAGAATTCGCAAGTTAAATTTCCTCGAAACCATAACATTTCTTCTAACAAAAGATTTTATACCGGTGACGCGTTAATTGATAGAACGTTAACTGCTAGAATGAGAAAATGCTAGAACGTAAATTGCTAGAACCGTAAAGTTGTCGAATCGGAAATTGATAAAATCGGAAACTGCTAGAATCGGAATTTGCTAGAACCGTAAACTGCTAGAACCGTAAATTGATAGAACCGTTAAATGATAGAACGTTAACTGCTAGAACGTTAATTGATAGAATCGCTCGGGCGGCTTCGGCCCGCGCGGCTTCATCTCCGCATATACAATAATATGTCCGACGTGACCGAAGCCGCCCGAGCGATTCTATCAATTAACGTTCTAGCAGTTAACGTTCTATCACTTAACGGTTCTATCAATTTACGGTTCTAGCAGTTTACGGTTCTAGCAGATTCCGATTCTAGCAGTTTACGGTTCTAGCAGATTCCGATTCTAGCAGTTTCCGATTCTATCAATTTCCGATTCGACCACTTTACGGTTCTAGCAATTTACGTTCTAGCATTTTCTCATTCTAGCAGTTAACATTCTATCAATTAACAGGGCACCTTTATACCTATAACATTTTTTTGTCAAAATTGAATTGAATTTCTTCTTTTTTTATCTCATTGGAAATGTACCAGAACGAATGAATCTGCAAAAAATTTTCACCTCCGACAACAATTTTGGAAGTAAATGTAAAATTATAAAAAATTTGAAAAAGCGGAAAAAATCTAACCCGGGTCTAAAATCTTTCGTATGGGACCGATTTTCTTCATTCTGGTCTTAAACGACGCCTAATTTTTCAAATTTTTGGATGTATTATGAACCATTTCTATTGTCCTATAACTTATTTTTTTATGGGTCAAGAACTACAAAAAAAAGCTTTTTTTAGTAGTTTTTTGGCATTTGCGCAAAATTGGTCCGTGGAAATATCCTATCACTGGAAAGCCCACGAAAAGATGCTTCAAATGACACCTTGCATGCAAAGATCCAGTTGATCAATTGAAATTACAAGAGTTATAGACGAAAAGCTATTTAATAAGGTCATACATTTTTCAAAAGAACGGCCGACGTACATATGTATACTTTTAGTATGTTATTAATAAAATAATGCTTAAATGAACAAGTGTATCACATTTCAACTTGTTACTATTTTTTTCAGAATATGCGATGTACGTTGGAAATATTAGAAATAGTAAAAAAAATTGAAAGATTAATCGAAATAAGAAATTTCCACAAATTCCAACTATATTAAAAATTTATACGCAAAATGTTTGGTTCATAGTCAAGTGTTGTAAGATTTAAGGATCAAGTCAAAAAAATTGGTACAAAATGAATCTTGGAAAATTGGAAAAAGTTTTTGGTTTTATCATACATCGAAAGAAAGAATAAACATCAAACATTTTATGAGATCAAAATTCAAACTGTAGAATCCACAAACTAAAATAAGAAAAATCGTTAACAAATAGTATTTCTGACAATGATCCTTGCTTTTTTCGAAGCTTCTTTTGATGTATGACAAAATATTTTTTATAATTTTCCATAATGTCCTTAATACAAAAAAAAATAATTAAATTTTACAACGTCTGATGATGCTGTAAAACGAAACATGTTGCATATATAAATAGTAAGTGACGATTCTTAGGAATTACTTTATTTTCTTTCCTTTAAGGATTAATCAAAGTTTCGACAAGAATCTTCAATAATCAAAATTTTATATTTTCTTCTATTAGATCTAAAAAATGTGTCAGCTACAAATTCGGTCGAAACAAGAAAATTACTAAATAATTTAAAAAATACTTTTTTAATATATTTTTACATTATTTCTTGTCATCCATAAAAATTTTATATCTTGTTTTATTATTAATTACTTTTAACCTCACAAAAAAAAAAACAATTTTAAGTTTTAAATTTTCATCTGGATTTTAATAAAACTCACCGATAAGTAAGTTGCTGTATAAGTCTCCGAATTTACTAACCTGAAATAAAAAAAAAAATTAGTATTTTTTTATTTAAACTAAAATACAAAATTAAAATTAAATTGTGCCCTGGTGAACTTTTTCGTTTACACAACCCACTATGCGATCAAAGCTAGCATAGAAAACGTTTTAAGTTTCAGAGCTCCAGGGAATCTTCATGTTTTTATTATTTGATCCCAAGTTTAAAACTTAAAGTCACTTTTTATAAAAAACTTATAGTTTTGTATACCTATGTTGCGTATTCCTACGACTACCGCCATTATAATTAAAATTACTTTCATGATAACTTTAAAATTATCTTTCATATTAAAAGATTTTAGAGTGCAGCTTGTTTCATCTACAACTAAAACTTTTTTAATTTTTAACAGATTTACTTCAAATTGGGTAGAAAATTTTAAGATTGGTATTGTATTCACAAAAAATTGTTGAAAATCATCAAAAAATTTAACTGAAAGTGTAAGCTAATTACCTATAATTTTTATTTTGGATTTTATAAAAAAAATGCAAACAGACAATTTTAATATTGTGCCAATGATAGACATATTAAAGGGCTTAATTGAATACAATTATTTAAGCTAGCATGTATTACTTTAATTAAAGAATGAACGAACAAAGCTTATCATTTTAACTTTTTGGGCTAATTTCATTAAAGCAAAACGTTTGGGTATTCGTCAGCTTGAAATGAAAAGTGGATTAAAATATGCCTCGGCAGCTCAGGGTAAATTTATTATTAAAAGCTTTAAAAAAACCTTTTAGAAAAACGAGTAAATGCGAATTCTGCGAAAATTAATAATCAAAAATCCAATTATTTGATTGCACCAAAAAAAGAAACAATTTTTCGCGTAAAACACTTTATCATATTATATTATTTAAGTGCTTCCTTTTTATAGTTATAGCTACCATCATTTTAATCATTATCATTTTTTAATGAAGCATAAAAAGTAAGTAGCTTTTATCACCCTGAAAATAAATTATGTTTATAAGTTTTCCGGTGTAAACAAAATTTTTTGGAAACATAATCCCTTTATCTTCACGGGTGCGTACATATGGAAGTAATTTAAAGGGGACATTAAACAACCTTGAAATGAGAAATTTCAGGAGGCATTCAGCAACAGACCTCAACCACTAAATCAGGCGAAGGGCGCGCTGAAAGATATATGCGGTATTTTGGTGATGAAATTTTTAAAGAAACATCACCCTTATCTGAGGACACTGTATTACCCCAATAACAACATAATTTCTCTTTTATTTTTAATACACATTTTCCACAAAGTTTTAATATTATAAAGGTATTTTTCATTTTACAACATACAAGGTTACTAAAATATAATATTTACCTTAAATTTTAATTAAGTTATTAATTAACGTTATTAATCTTCGAAAGTAGGTACGTATTAATTATAATTAAATAATTTGGAATTACAATTTTATAACTTGACACAAAGATCAATGAGATACAAAATAATGAGCAAAATTGTCACCCTGCTAATCGTATTAATAACGCCGTTGATGTAAAAAATAAGAAGTTGGAACATTGTAAAATTCGGTAAAATTCGTGTATGTGATGATCCTATAGAAAGAAAGTAACTTAAAAAAATTAAAACAGAATTTTATTGAAAATAAATCTGTTATTTTTCAATTAAAAGTTTTTCAAAGTTTATCTAAATTTAAAAAACTATTAAAAAATGGTTACAATTTAAAAAATACTGAAATATGTTATCATATGTGGTCAAAAGGTATGTTTATCAAATTTTGGTAATAGTGTAGGTAATATATTTTGTATTGAAAAATAATTCTTTTTTGTCTTCAAAACAATCTACACAAATTGGAAATAATCTCGAATATGTTAATCAATACCAATATTTAGTAAATACAATTATCAGTTACCAGGATAATTTACACAGGAACAATGTGCGTGATTAAACATTACGCCTGGCAGAACTATCAACAATTCACTAGAATAAATTAGTGGGAGTGAATACAATGTTTTATGTAAATTTTCCATTGTAATATCAAAGAAAACATCATTTTTAGATGTACATATTGTAAAATCCTTCACCAAAAGCCCAATTCCCAAATATGCGACTCAGCAAAAGGGGCACAGGAAGGAAGATAAGGAAAGGAGGCCTGACACAGAAGTGTGAGACATTTAATTACTGTGCCTGTTATCTAAACTGAATTTAATAATTCTTTGATGGTTGAGAAGAATTTTTAATCTGTGACTTCTTAAAAAACTGAAACAGAATGTATTTTCATTAGAGCATCTAAATTAATAAATATTTTATGAAAATTTTTATTATAATTTCAGTTATTTTGAAAAATAAACTGATATAAAAGCATGAAGAAAATTGGTTAATTCAATTAATAAAAATGAAAAATCAACATTGATGCCTTACACATTTTAAATACGGAATTAATTAGTACTTACTGACTCAGCACACGTCTACATGCGATTCGGGAAACCCTAAAAACCGATTGCATATCAGACAGCCCAGAAGGAATTTGATCCCTGGACCATACGAATGACAGCCATACGTGATACATGCTACACTCCAAGTCGACGTGACTTAAATTTGAAAAATACAAAATTGTAATTTAGGTTTCTTCGAAGGATCTTGATCATACATTTTAAATATCAATATGGTACAAATAAAAAGTACAAGGACATATTTTATTTAAATTCAAGGTGAATTATTAAATGCATGATAAAAACAATCAATGCATGGTAAAAATAATAGATGTAATGTAAAAATAATAAATGATAATTTTCGAATAAAATTACAAACGCTCAGTATAACAACAATTTTTTGAGTTTAAATATTTGATCGATAAGAATAGTCAATGCCAAATCAATATTTTGAAATAGATAAATACTTACAGAAATAGAAAGGTTTTCACTAAATTTCGAAAACGATACAGTAGCAGTAAAATACGACAGTCTTTCGTCACAAAAAATTGAATTCATTAGGAAAGACATGTACGTACTACTAATAGTTCAAAAAGGTTGTATACCGTTTGATCGACAATAAACTTTCATCGAAATAGCCATTTCATCGAATGCAATTTCATCAACACTCCGTTGCATCGGCACGACTGTTTCATCGACACAGACGTTTTATCGACAGGACCAATTGATCGACACGGACGTTTCATCGACACTATTCTTTGATCGACACAGACGTTTCATCGGCATTGCCATTTCATCGACAGTCCGTTTCATCGACATTACCTTTTCATCGACATACAATTTCATCGACAAACATTTCGTCGACACTACCTTTTCTTCGACAAAGACGTTTAATTGACACAACTCTTTCATCGATACTACCTTTTCATGAACATACAATTTCATCGACATTACCATTTCTTCGACAATGTTGTTTCATCGACTACATCTAAAGAAAATATGAATGATTAAATAAAATGAGAATAATTTAAAAAACGTTCGAAAATATTTTTAATGTATGTTTCGACAAAACGATATTCGCGATGAGAAGCATTGGCGACGACACATGTCTTCATCGATGAAGCGGAAACTGTAGTCAATGGAACGACATTTTCCAAGAATTGGTAATGTCGATGAAATTGTTTATCGAAGAAAGTATTTGTACATAAAAAGGTGGTTTCGATGAATCGGTTGTCGATGAAAAAGTAGTGTCGATGAAACGTCGTTGTCGAAGAAAAGGTTTGTTGATTAAAAGGTAGTGTCGATGAAATTTTTTCAGAGTCTTTGAAATATTTATTCGAAAAATATAAATTTTATACATTTTAAACTGAACGTTTCTTTTTCAAATTGAGATTTGTTTTAATAATAAAAAAGTTATACAGGAAAATATCAAAAATTCGCTTGTCTTAAAATACAAATTTTGCAAACAATATTCAGGGTAAAATAAAAGTAACTTACAAAGTTAATTGGTTATAAAAATATAAACTTTTAGGGGTGAAAGTCTCTCGGGCTTTTCTGCCTGCTTTTTTTAATTACCGCAATATATTAACTTTACAATAAAACAATATTAAAATGTAATTCAATAAAACTGAAAAAACATTTATTCAATATTAATATAAGTACTTACATACACGGTGGCCCGCGGGAGACGCATGGATTTGAAAATGGAATAAAACACAAACTGTTACGAAATAATCAATTTTTTTTATTTTTTTCCTGATTTACTTATTAATATGGGAAATTTAAGTGTACACGGTTTTGAACAAAGTGTCCCCCAAATGGCGCCCCTTACACTCCAAACACTGAGTAAGCCTATTTCTAAAATTCTCGTGCACTATTTGTAGCATTACCGCAGGGATTTGGGCTCGAATGTTATTTTTGAGAGATTCCAGGGTTCTGGAACGATTATTGTAGACCCGGAATTTTAGGTATACACACAGGAAAAAATCACAGGGGCTTAAATCAGGAGAGCGCGCCGGCCACTTCAAATCGCCTCTCAGGGAGATGAAGCGCCCCGGGAATATGTCTCGCAAAAAGTCCATGCAAACCCTTGCCATGTAGGCTGTGGTTCCGTCTTACTGAAACCAAACGTCTTCCGGTTCCAACCCTTCCAATTGAGGCAAGAAAAAGTCCTGGATCAATGTCAGGCAACGTGCAGAAGTGACTGTAATCGCTCGATAATTTTCCTCAAAAAAGTAAGGGCCGATGATCCCAATTCTTGAAATTCCACACCATACTTGGCGGAGTGCAGGAACTCCCTGGGATTCAAATTACTCCAGTAGCGCATATTTTGTTTATTGATACATCCTGTGAGGTAATCGAAAAATAGGTCTGCACACAATAACCACGTTGTTAAACGGACCAGTCCGTTACAAGGCCTAAAACAGCGTGGAACATAAATTTCCCATCCTCCTGTTTCGAATCACCCCACTTTCAGTATTCTACGACCGATAGGAAGATAGCAATGACTTTTTCAAATCCATGGGTCTGCCCCGGGCCACCCTGTATATCGTGTATATCCTTCATATATAAAAAGGTATTTTAATCCACCGCATATTTTATATCTAAGTTGCATGGATAGTCAGCAAATACTGATACTTGCATTTTTGGTCATAAAAAATTTCCCACACAAGTTCATTTAAAATTTCTTTTTTTTTTGGGCTTTAGAAAGTCTTGTAGCTATAATTTGTTGTAAATTTGGTCTTTGTGGGGTAAACTAAATTCTATAAATCAAAAAGTGAAAACTTATCTATTTGGTGCCCAAAATTGAAAAGAAAATTCATTTGGTCTCTTAAATTCTGAAAAAATTAAAATGTTACCATTATCCGCAATAGGCGAGAGAGAATGGAAACTTTTTTTTTATTTTTGGTTTTTTCGGTAAAAACAATCAACTTTTTTTATTTTTTGATTAAAGGGAAATACATAACCTAAAAAAGTTGATAATTTTTAACAAACGAAGCGAAAAATGCCAAAAATACAAGTTTATATTTCAAAAATGGTAATTGCCTCTACCCTGATCCATTGAGGATGAAGGTATTTCGATGATTTTTCATTTTTCCATAATTTAAGAAACCATTTGTCACTTTTTTGCTTTTATTTTTTCGTTTAATTTGTTAATTATGTAAGATATTAAAAAAATATTTGAATAAATGTTGTTTCTTTTTAAAAGACCTTTCGAACAATACCATACTCGACCTAGGTTGCCATTTAAAATTCCAAAGTTACTTCCGGTTTGTTTTGGAAATTATGAATTACTCCAAAAGATTCTTTAGGTTCACTTTGGTAGTAAATTTTTTTATCTTATCAATGTACGACAAAGGGTTTTCGAAATAAAGTCGTGGTACTGGTGGTCTGGGACACCCTGTATATTCAAAAAGAATATGTTATCACTTTTCGTTTGATAGATTTTTCGAAAACAGAGAAAAGCGCGCAATTTTTACGAAGTGTTTTTTTTATGTCCATTAAAACTGTTAACTTTACCCCACAAAGACAAAAATTGCAAAGTACACAAAAAAAATTAAAAAAGCTTCAGCAGAAAAAAAGTTATGTCCAAAAGCGTAAGTATCGACGGAATTTTGAAATCATCTGCTAATTTTGCTGACTACCCACTTAATCGCAAATTATTATGTCAGAGTTATATTATACAGGGTGAGTTTAAAGTAAAGCATAAAATTCATAACTACCTTATTATTAGGAATTTTCAAAAACGATGAAAAACGTTTCGCTTCATTTTTGAAAAACTTTATTTTGAACTCAAAAGAACAATTTTCCCGTTTAACATGTCGTCATTATGACTTCACCAAAAATTCTTTAAAATGGGTTAATATGGTTTTTATCGCATAACAACTCCTACTAAGATTGTTCTACAGCAGTACCAAAACTTTTATTGACATAATATCCTGCATTGCAAAAATTAAAAAACTTACGGATGAATTAATTTTAGCTCTCAAAAATAACTTAGATCCTTAAACGAGGAATATCATTGTTTTATGTAAAAAAAAATGGTTATATAAACCTAGCCTAAACGAAAAGTAAACACTGAAATCACATGTGGTAAAAATAATTGAACCAACAAAGGGCGAAAATTTAATACCCTGCATCATCTGTTTCGCACTGTTTACAAGTTGCATATTTTTAAAGTAGGCTCTATTTAGAACATAAAATAAAATTGGATAGGTACTAAAAACTGTAAATTATTTTATTTAATATTTAAATGGGAGTATGATAATAAACACTTATTATTTGCTTTGGTATATTAACTTGTGTATACACATACCGTTCTATTAGTGTTTAAACATACTCTAAAAGACCCAAATTTATTTTTCAAAAATTAAATGGTTAATAATTTTTTAAGGTTTAAGGTTTCCACCGATAAATTTATTATAAATTATTATAGAAATAACTAAAGAAAATAAAAAATACAAAAGAAATTTGATAATTAATGAAAATAAATAATTTTTCAGCACTCTTGTGGGTAATTTTCACTTTTGTGGGACGGCAGAAATCTAAATAATTTAACACATCTCTTTAAAACTTAAAGAAAGGGGTAATCTTTCCCCTCTTGCCAGAAGCAATATTTTTCGTTTAAAAAATAACGAGACATATTTATGAACGTGCATTCTTTTGATTTTTTGATTAGTTTCATTTAAATTTATACAAAAAAATTGATAAAATCATTAAAAATACAAAAAAGGGTGCGCCAAAAATGGTGTATTTTAAAATGTGCGGTTATAATTTTTAAAATATTTTTATATAACAGTCCAGAAAATTTATTGTTTATTGTTGTGGTTATTTTATTATATTTTCAAGGTAAAATGCTTCAAAAATATTATTATTTGAAAAAATCAGATCTTAAATTATAGCAGTTGTGGAAAAAAAGTATGCGAACTTTTATTATTTTGATTATTTCCGAAATGTCTCTGTTAACTTATACTTCGTCTTTATTAAATAAATATTTTCAGTTGAAACAAGATTTGTCTGGGTTTTATTTCTTGAAATTTTGTTCAATAAATTTCATTATTTTAAATTTTCACATTCAAGTTTTTGATGGAAAAAAGTATGGAAACTTACTTTTATTTTTATTAAAATCTCTTTATTTTAGATAAGTTGTTCAAAACAGTCACATTTGTAAGTTTGCAACGTCACGTCGAAAACTTAAGAATACCATTGCCAGGATGAATAAAATTATCAAGATATCGGAAACAGATCCTTGTAAATAAGCGCTCGATATTCAAGAGGAGTTTTTGGACCAATTCAACATATCAACATTCACCTGGCTTCCAAAACCATCACTATATTATGGTATGAGATTTGGGGGGTTATGTCAATTACGCCATAAGAGGGCAAAATAGATCATTTTCGGTATAGAAACATTTTAGAAACCAAATATTCTTCAGAACGAATACCACTGAAGTGGAGATTTCAGCAGGATAATGATCCATAGAAATATGCCAAATTAGTAAAACAATGGCTTTCCCAAAGAAATGTCAATCTACTTGATTGACTGTCACAATTTACAGATCGAAACCTCATTGGACATCTTCTTGTTACATTTTCTCATTCTACAAAGGAAAAAAATAATGTAGATTTACAAGAAGTAATTGAAGAAGAATGGAATCAAAATTCTCTGGATAGAATTAGAAGATTGAATTCCCAAAGGTTGTCAAGCCTTAGTAGATGCAAAAGGATAAGCAACAATATATTTACATATTTTGTTTTCTTCTTTTTCCAGCCCTGTATACTAAAATAATCATTATAAAGGGCGTTTGCAAGATAATTTCATGAAAAATTGGCACTTTATGTTGAAAATATTTCATTGTAGTTATAATAGTATCAATATAAAATAAATTGCTTGAAATTTATTTGGTTGGATTTCCTCGGTTTTATTTATGGTATTATTTTAAATTTCACATATTATAGCTACAAAGATATTCAATCAAAAATTCCTTTTATTTAGAAGTTTTTACTTACTTCGAAAATAGAATCAATAAAACCTCAATATCGTATTTGAAAAATACAAAGACGTAATGTATTTTTGAATTAAAGACGAATCGAAATAAATTGATAAAATAAAATATAAATTACGTTTCAAATTGAATTTTTAGAAAAGGAGCGAAGTGAAAAAAATTCGATTAACTTATTTATAAATTTACAGTGAAAATAAATGACTTTAAAAGAGAAATATTGTTTATAAGAGACGTGAGCGGTCGATTAAGGTCTTTTTTTTAATAATTAAATTGGTTTATATTTTCCCAGTCGCTATTTCACGTCGGCCTGCATTTTCTTTTTATCGCCTCTATAAAGGTAAAATACTGAGTAAAATATATACCCAGGTACCCAAGGCCTGTCAGAGGAAATCATTTATTCATGTCTTGGGGTGAACAAATTCGCATCTCCCTTATTCGGTCACGTCGAAACTAATGTTTATACCCTTATATAAAAATAATTTAATTTAAATTTATCTCCCATCATAAATATTCCTTGTTATTTATATAAAATACATTTTTGATACTCAAATCCATAATAATTTATATTTTTTTAAATTCATGATTAAGATTATAGTATGAGATTTTGCCATCATCCTTTCGCTTAAAACTAATGAAACGGCCAGGCCAAAGTTTATTTTGAAATTGATCGTCGACAATTTAGGCCCCCATTTTTGTTTGAACAGCTTTATTGACCTCTTAAAATTGGCTGGGTTGGCAAATAGTATTTCCCCATGAAATACTACATTGATTCATTTATTTTATTTACTAAACCCATATATGTATAAAAAATTAAAACTAAAAGAATTACAAAAAAACAACAATTTAATTTAAAAATACTTTAAATTGCGCTTATATAGTTTCGTAAAGCTTTTGATGAATTGCAGGGCTTTCATTTGAGATAAATTAACAAATAAAAGCTAGCGTTACGACCATTATTTTAGATAAACATCCGTTTCGATGCAGCTACGTTTTACAAACGCGAATATTTCGAAAAATGCAATACGGATCGGAAGGGGTGGTTTTTGTAGTTTTTATTTTCAACCAATTCCTCGTTTATGCATTTAATTAAAACCGGCAAATTCATAAAATGTCTGCATATTCTGACAAGGGTTAATTTGCATTTGCGGTATTAAATTTATCATGGAATTTGCAATGAAGTGAATCGTCTTTAGTGATAATAAAAAACGTCGTTATTATATTGCCACGATTTAGCCATGAACGTTTAAAGTGCAAAATAAATAAGACGTTAAAGTTAAATTAAAACTTTGTAATAATTTTATTAATGAAAAATGTAGTAAGCATTCATTTTTCATTGTGGGAATTTCCAATTGAATTAGCACGTTCTGTTAAAACGTGCCTTTTATTATTTTTACATCGCCTCTTCTTCTTCTATGAATGGCAGTAGTGGGCAATTTTGAGTAAAGGGCAGTGGGAAATTCTTCTGCAAATATGTGCTATACCATAAAACAATAAAGAACTTGGGTCGGAATAATAAAAGGCGCACATGATCCTATTTTTGGCAGGCACGTCCGGCGTAAAATCACGTTTCACACTTTTATACCTGATATTTCCGAATTCAAGCGGATTATCTCAATTGACACCTGTCATTGGTTGCTGGTTGGGCAAAGAGAATCTCCCTGTGCATGGGTTATCGCCTGCAAACATACATGGTGATTACCCATTACAACAGGAATGTTACTAATTATTTAGAGATAATATTGAAGTAGGAGTTGTGATATTAATAGCGAACTTCATGAATGAGCTAATTATTTCTGATAGTCTTATTACTATGTGTATATTAAGTAAGGGCCCCTAGTAATTATATTAATATAACAGTTCAATAGTACCTGAACTGACTTTAATCCCCTTGGGTAATCTATTCAGTTAGCTATATTATTATTATGCATAATTAACTAAAATCTTGTATATTATATTTTTAAATTGTTAATCAAAAATATTTACAATTGTAACCTGTTACAATTTTTAATTCCTACTTTAATAAGTTTTAAATTTAGTTTAAATGAACCACCGGGCTAGTATAAAAAAATATTTTATTTTAATATTAGGTTATCCAATTTTTATACCAAATTTAATAAAAATGTTAATAAAACCACAACGTTTAAAAAAATTTAATATAACAATACAGTATTTTTTATATTTTTATTGATTTGCTCAAATATAAACAACTAATTCAGCACCTCGCATATCATAGTTCAGCGTAATGTAATTCGGACTAAGGGCGCATTTAGCCTGTAGCCTCGCTAAAACAGTACAGTATAATTCAGAAGACATTTGTCGATGATCGATGTGGTGCGGATTGAAGCGCGAAGCCTGGCGAGCATCCGGGCTGCGGGATAAATGCAACAATACAAATTAATAGGTTTGTTTCATATGCGAGCAGCGATCATCTTTGGAGATGTGCGAGCAGCAAGGCTGCAGGCTAAATGCGGCTTAACGCAATGCAGCAGAATCGTAAAATGGCATAATCTAGAAACTGTAAATCAACATAATGCAATGCAGCAGACACTATCAACGAATTACAAAATTACAATTTTTAAAAACTTTAAAGGTGGATAAGGCCTAGATTCACTCACTTTTCAATCAAAATAAAAAATGAGTGGTATTTTATACCGACCTTTTCGACAAGATTTAAGACGATAGTCGGCGAAATTTTGTGAGCGTAAAATGTGACTCTACGGAATACCATTTTTTAGACAAACCAGTAAATGAAATTCTGTTTTTTTTTGTAGTAGTAGTTCATTAATACTTGGCATAACATGTCTATTATTTTGTTTTTGTATTTTTTATTGAATTTTTAGATTTATAGACAATCAAATCTGACCTAAAAATGAGCAAGTTTTGCTTGCTGTTTTAAACCTTATACTCGATATAATCGGAAAAACAGAATAACACTTTTGTGAAGTTGTGTATTTAGATAAGAGAAAATTTTACAAATCTCAATTTGAAGGTCCCTTGTTAAAGAAAAATGGTATTTTCTAGGACCAGGTTTTTTTAAAAGTGCCAATTTTACTGCTGCCGTATGAGTATTTGGTGTGACTTACAAAAACAAAACCAGAAGAAATTGGTAGCCACAAGACTCTTCTGTGTACCAAAAAAAGAAATTTTAAAAAAGCTTTAATAGAAAAAAAATTATGAGCAAAACCCCAAATATCAAGCGAATTTCAAAATCAAGCGCTCGCATTTGCCGACTATCGCCTTAAGGCAGCTTAATACACAGGGTGTCCAGAAATTAAGCGGCAAAATGTTGGGAGGCGATTCTACAATTTTAAGAGAAAACCTTTCCTTGAAATATTCAATAGTCACTAGTCACTAAAATAGGTCGATTAACCCTATATTTTAAAGAAACTATCCAAACTTATCAAATGGCTACTTTTCATTAAATAAACAATAATAAAAGTCGAGTATTGTAGAACAAAAGTAGCGAAATTATTGAATGTATAGTTAAGTGTATTTTTTCGAAAAAAGGCAAAAGTGATAAGAGTACCATTTTTGTCTAAAATTCAATAAGGAATAATATTATGAATACAAATATACTGTTAACCATAAAAAGTTAACGCTATTTTTAAACTTAAGAATTCTTAAAACTACCCTTTTGGAGGGTTCAAAAAATCTGAAAAAAATCATAAAATTGTATTATCAGGGTATTATGCTTTACACCAAATTTCTACCACTCTACCACAATACGTTTTCAAATAAATGACGAAAAACCTACTTTTAGACACAATATTTCAAGGGCTGTAGCTACCTTACGAAGCAAAATCTAACTTATATTTATCGGAAGTTTTTTCCTTAAAATTAGTTGTAGAATTGCCTCCTAAAATTTTGCTGCTTAATTTCTGGACACCCTGTATAAATTAGTTTATGGGTTTCTACATAATTGCATTATTAGTTTACTTTATATTAAGGGAGGATACCAGTACAGCGCCAGCGGGTCAAGAGGTCAAGAAAACCGATTTTTCTGTTGCAATTTTGGGTCCTGATTCTGAACCGTCATTATAGGATTTTGAGAAAGAAATCTAGAAAAACAATTCGAAAATTTTAACCACGTATTTCTCGAAACACCCGTTTTGAAACTGGTGGACGTTCTCGAGATGGGTTGCCATTTGATAACTGCATTCCTCAAACGTTTTCATGTGAACCTCAAATAGAGATGGATTCAATATATGAATATCGATTTTTGCCGTTTATATTTCAAATTTTAGTGAAATTTTCAAAAAGTTTATTTTATGTGGATTTTGAAGGAATTCGCCCACCGATTGATTTTTGCACAGACCTATCAAGAAAAGTCCGAAACACCGAGAAAATATTTTTATTATCTTTGTAGGACTAAAAACTTCAAAATCAGCTCAGATTTTCATTCTTGTACACCGTTTATTCACAAACTCGCTCCAAAAATCTTCAAATTTATAGGCCTCTGTATTGGTATCCTGCCTTAAACTAACCTAACCTAAATTTACAAAATAATATGAAAAATTTAGACAAAACCTACTGTAAAAGTTCTTCAAAATTATTATTCTTCTTATGCGATGTTATCTTTGTGCTTGGCAACAAGGTCCTGTGGACCAGTCAAACAAAATTGACTTCAATTAGAATCATGAAAACTTCACTGAGCTATTTCTATGTAAAAGAACTAAAACACCAAATTCGAAGATGCGACCATTGTAAGGGAATAACACAGGAAAAGCAAACATAAAGATAAACACATAGAAAATTCAAATCTAAGTAGAAAAACAAGCATGTATCTTGCCACTTCATTTTACAAAGACTTTAATTTCGAAAACAAACTCAGTTCAAAACGACCTTAAAACAGAAACATCAGAAAATAAATCATTTTAGTCTCTTTATCTGCCAAATCATTATCTAAAATGCAAACAGTTGTGTTTTTTTTTACCAAATTTTGACTGATTTGCTTGAGCAAATTACTTTCTTCTCTTTTTAGTTCTATGGAAGAAAATGAGATAGAATATGACTTGCTCAGATTTGCTCGAGCGAAGTTGGTAAAAAAACACAACCAATATGACTAAGAATGTGTCATGAGTCAAAGGACAAAATTCCCTCATTCATTGAAAACTTTCCAAAGAACTAGTAGAATCAGTAAAAACCATCACCTTTTCAAAACCATTAGGTTTAGAAACATTTATAGGTACTAAAAGCCCAAAACGTTCAGCAGAAAATATGGAGGTAAAATTAGGTAATTTTTGGTAATTAGATTAGGAGGGGATAACAAAAACATATTAACCAGCCGAGTACACAATAGGATCAACTGACATATTTGTAAAAATATACAAAAAGTTTTTTAGCTCTTCAATTATAAGTACAAATATTTTTTTAATATTATACGAACTTTAACGTTTCGTAAGATCTGCTACATTGAACTATGCTGAATTACGGTTTCTGGATTATGCTATTCTACGATTCGGGTGCATTGCGTTATTCCGAATTACGTTATCTTGAATTAAGTTTTCAGGATTATGCTATTTTAGACTAGTTTCGACTAGTTTCGACATGTTTCTAAGCTTAAGAAGATAATCGGCAAAATCTTTGAAAAGCTTGCAATAATTGATTTTTAGGTATTTGTAATCAAAAATTTAACAAAAACACAACTTCAAATTTATATTAATTTTTCATGTGGAATTTTTTTTCTTCGTGTATAATATACCGGGTGGAAACGACACACGGGTCACCTCTAGAATTTCTTTATTTATGAAAATGTTGTATGGTTCAAGAAAACACATTTTAAGCACTAAAAAGTTTTGCAATATCACTTCCGGTTTTACATCATCTTCTTTTGAAAAACCAAGTGAGTCGGCATCTTTCTATTTAACAAAGAAGAATTATTTCCAAAAACTCAAAAAAGTTCATAAATTAATATCTCAAAAACTGCTTAAATAATTTAAAAAAATACAATTTTACTTAGAAATTTGTATTATTTGGAATGAGTTTTGGTAGTTTTTTTACAACTTCGAATGAAGAAAAAAAATTTTTTTGTTTTCATAATTTCAAAAATAAAATTAATAAATTTACCGCAAACATTCTTTTTTTATAAAATAATTTCATACTTTGAACAAAAAAAATGGGTGTTACATTTAAAAAAATAAAGTTGATGTCACTTCCAGAAGTCATTTAAAAAAAATTTTTAGTACCTAAAATGTGTTTCGTTTCCACTCGGTATTATAGGGTCGTACTTTTGTAAAAATGATAAAAACGCAATTTTCCAAAACTACGCCCTTATAATAGATAATAGGTACATGAAACAAAAATCTATAATGAAAAATGTTCAAAAATCAATTCATACTAGCGAAAAGTACTGCTTTTCAAACTATTTGCCGACTATCTTCTTAAATCTGCTTTGTGGAAATAGGAAGTTGGTGTTTTGTTCTCGTTGGGTTTACGTTTACGTATATGCCCTCTCACAATAAACTCTAGACTGTAAGTAAATCAGAAATTGAAAGAAACTAGCAGAATCTAATTTCTTAGTATGAGTATAAAAGAAGAAATTTCAAGAAATTAAAGAAATCTTAGCCAGTCTTTTAAGGCAAAATGATTTGGACATAACGCCATGAATTTTATAACCCCAGAAACCTTTCATTAGATCCTAGACCACGATACAAACTAACCAAAGGCAAGGAATAAGAAGAAATCTTGCTCTCAAAACATAATTGTAGTTTTAGGACTTTAACTCAATTGTAAATAAGAGGAAAAGAAAACAGAACTAGAACAATATCCAGTTTTGGATTTGTTTAAATTAAATTAAACATTTTACTTTAAATCAGATCTGACGCAAAAAGTTGTGAAAAATAACAACATTTAGCGTCAGATTAGTTATTAAACAAACTTTTAGTAATGGTAATAAAGTACCAATTTAAAATTAATTTTTGTTTTTGATTAAAAAAAATAAAATACTAGATAGTTTCAATGTTCGAAGGAAAGTTTGGCATAATTTTACTGAAAATGTATGTGGAATAAAATGAGACGTCAAACTTTTTTGTGTTCGATAAAAAAACATAATAGTAATTTATTTTTTTGTAAATATTATGATTCGAGATGCGATTAAAAAAAGTATGTCTTCGTAGGGGTTACATGTATTCCAATTATAATATCATGAAAATAAAAATTTTGCTTTTAAATAAAAGTAAAAAAAAAATCTCGGAATAAATGTATTTTAATTTACCTTCTGACCCCTAAAAATTCTTTATTTCTTTAGTCTTAATTGGATTGTCTTCTGTGTACTGTAAATTAATAAAATGTTCTTTGTTTTAAAAGCTTTCACGAACATCTACAAGTGGTGTATAAAAATTGTCATAATATTTCTTCTATTATTAGTAAAAAAAATTAATAATTTAATAAATATATGCACCTAATACTAATATGAATAGTATTTCAGCTAAAATGTATTTTAAAATTATATGTATTAGAAAATGCATTGACCTACAAATGCACTCTTTTTATGGGAACTGGTTAGGCATTTCAATTATACCGTATAATTTTACTGCAAAAATACAATTAAGCCATTACTTTATTACATGTATGATAATATTCACATGTCCTTGCTGCCTGTTAACAACACCAACGTTCAAGCCGATTAAATTGATTAATTAAAACGTTAGACGCATTAATGTTCCTTGTTTCCTAATTTAACTGCAAAATTTAAAACTAAAAACCATTACAACTTAATTAACTTAAGAAATTATTTCCATAAAAAGATTAATGAATAATTAAAGCTTAAATGGCTACAAAAAACGAAAGCCCACACATTTATACATCAAATACACAGATGCAGCCATTCATAACGCACAAAAAAGAAGAAAATGAACAACGCCGACAATAAAGATGCATTTAAATGGTAAGAAAAAGCAGATGTGTCTTAGAATTATAAAATAATTAGACTTGCATCACGAGAA
The DNA here is from genome assembly GCA_963971135.1 of Stenus bimaculatus. Classification (NCBI taxonomy): domain Eukaryota; kingdom Metazoa; phylum Arthropoda; class Insecta; order Coleoptera; family Staphylinidae; genus Stenus; species Stenus bimaculatus. The sequence continues at coordinate 72,061,809 of OZ020180.1, forward strand.
GAGAAACAATTTACGACGATTTCAATTTCTTCCTCGTTTATAGAACTGTTCCTGGCGTTTCGAAGGAAACACTTTATTTTACCTCATTTTTTGTCATGTTGAGTTCTGCTGAATCACCAATTAAGATAATGTTACTGCCTACTACTTCGATTTATTACTTTGTAAAAACGTTTGTATTATTAAAAATGTAGAATGTACAACTTTGAAAAAAAAAACTAAATAAGTGTTTTACAGATTTAATATTAAATTTGCGAGTTTTCAAATTCGTGTAAAAACTTTGTAATAAGAGGTTGGAATTTTGTTAAAAGAATGTTATGTACTGTTTAATTTCTTCCTGATATATTACAAACTGCTTTGAGCGACTTGGAGATAAAAAGTTTGTTCCTCATCTCGAACGTGAATACTCCTTGATACAATAGGAAGAACAAATTACATCCACGTGGGTGGAATCGATAATAATCCCATATTCATCTCAAAGAAACGAAAGGACGAATATTCGCAACCAGCGTCATTTAACATCACAATGGTTAGTACGTGATCATAATACCCAACAATGACATCATGTTCTTTTAAGACCTGCTTCAAATAGGAGAGGTTAAAATATTAATAACAAAGAGTTGGAATAAAAACAAAAAGCTAATAAGGCTTTGTGGAGTCAAATTAAAAATATGCTTAAAAAGCATAAAGATTATTTTTAGCACCCTACGTTGTTACAAAACGTCGTTCTGGGATAGAATTACAAATTTATTAGGCGACACCAACTTTATGATTTAATATGGAGATACTAATTTATCGGATTGCATGGTAATGACTTTTTTAAGTATATTCGCATGTAATGATTATAAAACATTGGTCGTTAAGCAAATTGGACATATTACATTGGAAAGTTTTTAGATACCTACATACTATTCAGTCTGGTACACGGCCTATTTTACATATTATTATACGAATTATCGATTGTTTTTACGAAGTTAATATTTTATGGTGAAACAGATTTATGAGAAATATGTTGTTATTTAACATGGAAACTACTTAAAAGTGAAATAAACTATATTAAATTTGACATATATAAAAATGTAATACTAAGTTATGTCTCTAAATAAAAAACTACAGGGAACTCATTACGTAAACGGAAACGTTATAATGTAAAAAAGTTTAAGTTTAACACGTTCATACATAGGTATAATATACAGACGCGACACCAAAAGTTTCATTCGAATATCTGAAATTATATCTATCAAATATGTTCCGTTTGTTTATTAAGGAATTTTCAACTACACGTTTCTTATACAGTGTGGAACATAGTTTATGCCGCATATAACAAGTAGCGCGCGAGGCGTGTCGTTGCATAATCTATGTTCCGAACGGTATACTCAGTGGTTCTGAAAACATGATGTGATGAACATATGGGCACGTTTTTATCAAACTTGTTTGAAATAGTTGATTTGTAAACAATAATATAACCCCAAATTCGATTCGTGGTAATGGAAGTGAAAAATATTTGACAAAAATGTTTTTTAGTTTTAAAGTTAAAAAATGATTTTTCCTTCTTATGATGGAGCGCAGTTGTGCCTCTGTATGCAATATAAATAATTAAAAAAATCTCATGTGGCTTTAATAAATACTTGAAAATAAATACATATTTTTTGTACTATAAGATTTCATCTTACACCAACACCAAGTTGAACGATGACTTATAAAAATGTACATGTTCCTTGTTAAATAAATTAAAAAAATAAAGCATCCTGGTATTCGTTAAACATAGATCGATAATTTTTAAACTTACATCTTGTTGGTTGCCTCTAAAAAAACTCATGAATAAAGCACCATTGGTATTCGTACATCCATTAAATAGTTATTGCACACGCATATGTCATGTTTTTAATAATTAAGTTGTAAAAGTGTGATTGTAAATACATATAGATATAACGTTTCTATTTTACTGTAAAACTAACAATTGGTCCTGAGGATGACAGGAGAGTATCGAAACATGTTGACCTGTTTTTAATCGTTAAATATTGTTTTTACGCAAGAATAAAAGCACCAAATCAACTTCGAGTTTGTCTTGATTTCTTATTATATTTTTTTATTTAAATCATTTGTACTTTAAATTTTGTATTTGCCCAGTACCATTTTGTAAATACAAGGACCTGTTTAACGTATCTGAGTTGCTCAAAGTTAAAGACAGAATCGTAGGTTGAAATTTGATAACAAAATGATTTTATCCAGGGTGTCTCACAAAAAGCATTAAATTTTGCAATTTTTAAATTGCTGTAACTTTTTAGGAGAAAAATATATAATTTGAAAATGACATTTACTAGTTTAGTAAGTGTGGAGACGTAAACTCCGGTTGTGAGTATTTCGTTTATTTTTTAGCTAATGTACATCATATTTTATTTATCGTATCGGGAATGCATTCTAAATTTCCTAGTGAGGGTACAGTTATGGGAAGAAAAGTCATCTAAAGTTACGAGATGGTTACGAGCTTTTTTCCTTCACTCACTATAGTCTTCTGAAGTTGACAAACTATGCTCAGGACTACTTGTCATAGAAGTAACTTGGGAAGGCGTTTCCCCCTGGTTTGTGGAGAACATGAACAAGTTTTAGAAAACTAAAAAACACAACCGTAATAGGTATTATCATTGTTTATACAGGGTGTCCCGAAATCAAGCGGCCAAACTTTGGGAGGTGATTCTACACCTAATTTTAAGAAAAAAACTTCCTATAAACATGTGTCCGATTTCGCTTCCTAAGGGAGCTACAACCCTTTAACTATTGTGACTAAAACTAGGTTTTTTGTCATTTATTTGAAAACGGTTGGTAATAGAGATTTGAAATTTGGTGTGAAGACTAATACGTTTATGATATCATTTCTCAATATTTTCAGATTTTTTGAAAGCTCTCAAATTTTTTGAAATTTTTTTTTGGTAAAAAATTTGAGTAAAACCTACAAAAACTATTTTTAAACATACATATGGGATATCACAGTAACCGGAAAAAAACCCTCTATTTATTTAGGGGGTGGCCCTTATATCATCCCATTTAAAAAAGTAAAGATATTTCCAAAAAACGCTTCTTGAAAATTAAAAAAAATTATATCTCAAGAACGGTGAAATAAATTTTATAAATTACAATTTATTTTACGTATTTGTATTATTTAAAAATAGTTTTTGTAGGTTTTACTCAAATTTTTTACCAAAAAAAAATTCAACATTTTTTCTTAAAGTTTTGAAAAAAAATTATTTTTTGTCATAAACATATTTAAAACTAACCAATGTTTGATTTTACGTAGAAAAAATCTGGGGGTTACATTTAAAATAAGAAAATGGGTGCCATTTCCTGATAAACCGAAAGTAAAATGAAAGATTTATTCGATCCATAAAATTTGTTTTCTTAGATCATATAAAATACTAAAATTCTAATTTTTTGTTTTCATAAATAAAGAAATGCCAGGGGTGACCCTAGTTTCATTTCCACCCGGTATACAGGGTGTCCCATCATGGCCTACTGAAAGTTATATTTTTTTAAATGTAACACCCAGTATATTATGACATTTTTGGATTCCTTATCAAAAAATAATTATACTTTGTACAAACTTTTATGGGTCTATCATCACTCGTTTTGCTGATATTTGCCATTTAAGCCAAAAAAAGATCAATTTTTGAAAAATCACTGCTCTAAAACAGATCAACATTTTGGTTTGAAATTTTGTCAAAAATTTTTCAACATCGTCTAGTCTACAACTATCATGTCAAATTTAAGTTTGTGATATCTTTTATCAGACTGCCTTATGAAACGCAAATTGAACAATCAAACGAAATTTTCAAATGGAACACCCTGTATATTTTAACATCAATCGATGCCATTTTTTACAAGCTTTCTATTGATATAATGCTTGTATGGTCGCTTATCAAAGGTTTAAGAGATATTAATATCCAAACTAAGAAACAGTGAAAAATAGACAAAATAGTGCTCTTGATGAATTTTGTTGAGGATTTTTTTTTATATTTGCCTATTATTTATTTCTGTCTTTCTCTATTTTGCTTTTTTTATAATGTTGTTTTATTTCAATAGTAGTTTTTGTTGTTTTATTACAAAAATAAAATCGAAATTTGCAATTATCAATTTTGGTTTTCTAAGTCTCAGTATGCTTTGAAAATTTAGCAACTGATATTACCAAGGAAACCCTTATTTTGTTGAGTTTTGTTTTAACGCCTTTTTCTGTACTTTTGGCAATAACTAAACCGATATAGTGAACTCTTCTAAAGAAGAAATGGCAAATATGCTGTAAGCGCTTGGGGAAGCTGAAAGAAATCCGCTTCTAGCTATCAGAAGAGAGCGTAAAAACGAAATTCAACAAAATAGGGGTTTCCTTGGTAACATCAGTTGTTAAATTTTCAAAACATACTGAAATTTAGAAAACCAAAATTGATAATTGCAAGTTTCGATTTTTTTTGTGTTGTACAGCAACAAAAACTGCTTTGTAGTATAACAATATTATTAAAAAAGCAAAATAGAGAAAGACACAAATAAGTTTTAAGCAAATTAAAAAAAAATCCTGAAAAAAATTCACCAAGAGTGATATTTTGTCTATTTTCACTGTTTCTCAGTTTGGATATTAATATCTCCTAAATCATTGATAAGCGACCATACAAACATTATATCAATAGAAAGCTTGTAAAAAATGTCATCGACTGACGTTAAAATATACAGGGTGTTCCATTGGAAAATTTCGTGTAACTGTTCAATTTACGTTTTATAAGGCATCCTGATAAAAAATATCACAAACTAAAATTTGACATGATAGTTGTAGACTAGACGATGCTGAAAAATTTTTGACAAAATTTCAAGCCAACGTGTTCTTCTGTTTTAGAGTAGTGATTTTTCAAAAATTGATCCTTTTTTGGCTTAAATGGCAAATATCAGCAAAACGAGTGATGATAGACCCATAAAAGTTTATACAAAGTATAATTATTTTTTTGATAAGGAATCCAAAAATGTCATAATATACTGGGTGTTCCATTTAAAAAAATATAACTTTGGTTCAGTAGGCCATGATGGGACACCTTGTATATATCGAAAATATTTTTAAATTGTGGGGCATGCATGAATTTATATGTTGGTGAAAACCGCAAGTCGATATATTTTATAGCAAAGAAGCTATAGACCGTAGGCATATGACTGGGTCACCCTGTATAAACAATGGTATTATTTTGAAGAAATTTTTCAAAATTAGGAAAAAAAAATTTTCTTCTCTGTGATTTTTTCAACATTTTAACAAATATTGTTGTATAACTCTTGTAACTAATTGAATAAGGATGGTTTTGACTTTTTAATGATATTTTTCAAATCACTACTCATATTTTTGTTTTTTTTTCGATTAACTTTGTTCAAGTTTCTAACCCCGACGTTTGGTGAACCATGAACGAAACATCCTGTATAATGTTTAACAGTTCCTAATCCTGTATAAAACTGAAAAACGGTTCGTTCTTTTAAGCTTTAAAAACTATGTAAGCTTACTTTTTCTTTAATAATTACATTTTACTTTACAACTTACGTTTTTATAAAATAGATTTTATTTCCATCCCAATGAGACATTTCCTATAATCAAGCTTCAACATAAATGATCGAAATAAATCGAGGCATTAAAGCTAAAAGCCCACTTAACTGCAATTTTACTGAAATCTTTGAATTGGACCACATGTGGGTAGGTTAAGTTAAAATTTATACCCATCTCAGGCCACCAATTGAATAATCTCCAATTGGGATTAATTGAGGCAACGGTTGCAAAATCACCACCCACTGCGGATTTTAACTATTCCATTTTAAAACCCGAGTATTGTAATTTCATTAAATCCAAACCTGAAACAAAAAAAGCAAATAATAAAATTATATTAATTATTTAATTAAAATTACATTAGGGAATATACTTATATGCAAAACTTATTAGTAAAAACCTTTTAAGGCTAACTAACAAAAATGTTTTTAGAGATTGTAATTTCGTTTTTAATTATGACATATTTTTAGTTATTGCATGCATGTTTTTAAATATTTACATTTTTATAAAACTTAATAACAGCAAGATTTTTCCGTAATAAATTTTAGGAATTAAAAATACTAATTAATTTTTTCTCTGTTTACGTGTATAATATGAGATGAAATAGATAATAAACGCGTATGAGAAAACACGGGTTTTTAAACGAAGACAATCCTTTTTTTTATATCCTAATTGCAACAGAATAAATTTGGTTTTACTGCAAATTAAAATTTGCTGGATAATAAAGCAAGACGATTTTATTAAGTTGAATAAAAAACTTCACCCATTTATTTTAAAGTACTGTTTTAATTTAGTCGTATATCAACACTATAGAAAGAAATTGGGCAATAAATAATTCGCATTTAACATATTGTAAATGTAAAATACAGGAACCAAATGTTACCATGCATAAGGAAAATAATAAAGGCATTAAATATCAGGAACTTAACGTTAAACGTGTACTAAATCCAAATGTGGTTAAGTAATAAACTTAGCGGTGTGAAATATTGCTATAATGGGGTGTAGATTGTTGGGACAATTTAACTAAAATATTAACATCAAAATTAATACGATAATACTTTTAATATTTATTAAATAAATGTGTTTTAACATTATTTTTATCAGGCGATTAAAAATAATATAAAACGATCCATTAGCAGCATTTAAAAGTTTTATGGTTCAGGCTAAATTGACAAAAAACCGTCATTTGGTAAAATGTTAATCTAATCGCTGTTATAAATCGTAGCTTAGTTTTGGCAATTAGCGACATTAGCAGGGATTTTGTGGAAAGCTGTGAAGACGAAAGAGGAAAATTGGCCGCCTGTGTTTCACTATTAGCTTTTACCGTATTCTCACAAATTGGGATTTAACTGCGCGTATAATAATCAACAAAATATACACTTCAAAGCTTCTTAAATATTATTTCATGTAATCACCTAAAAGTTTAAACATTCATTTCTATTTTTTTATCATTAAAATTATTATTATACAAAAGGAACAACTCTGTTTATTGTACAGGGTGTATTTAAAAAAAAATAAAAAATAAGAAGGCGAAATTTTTTCTTAAATTAAATAGTCAACTTCCTAAATTTTGAACGTATTTATCTTCTACAATTATTTTAAGCTATGTACCAAAATATTGACTGTCTGAAAAGAGGTATTTTCAAAAATAGTAAGGGTTAAAACATAGTGCAGCACCGACTCAAGCAGCGATCCAAGCACCGACTCAAATAGTAAATGCGTGGAGGAGTCGGTGCTTGAGTCGGGAGTCGGTGCTGCACTATGTTCACACTATAAGAAACAATGTGTCTGTTTTTAATGAATGAGAGCTTGGATCGCTGCTTGAGTCGGTGCTGCACCATGTTTTAAGCCTAAGTAATATTAGAAATAAAGTAATGCATAAAACAGGTTTTATGGCGCATATAACTAGGTAATGAAAAATTTTATTTTCATAATAAAAAAAATATGGAAGCGTTTCAATATTATACAAAACAAGTACCAGCAAATACAAATTGGATGATTGCTTGATATTGATGAAATTTATAAATTAATTTAGTTAACTCAAAAACGATTAAAAATTAAAACAAATCCGTCTATTATTTTCATAAAAGCTACGTGCATACTTTGTAAAAATACTTTGTTTAACAGAATATATAAATTTCAACAATTACACGAGAGACAAGAGATCAAATGTATGTTACACAAAGGTACATATGAAATTTTTGCATGACCGATTTATTTCAATGACTTAAAATCGAGTAAATATTCAGAACTTGGAAATGGAAATGTGCAATTCAATAATTATAATCATTACAGCTAAGCGAGCTGAACAACCTTTATTATAGTGGCGTTTATTATTTTGTACTGTATTTGCTGAATATTCAGTGCACTGATAATTAAGATATATTTGGCAAAAACGAACTAAGATTGCAATTTCCAAGCTATCTTTTTCACCGACAATTAATTTTAATGACCGTCATATTTCATACTTGAATTTTATTATTTTTGTTCATAATCACAGCTTTAAATTAAAAAGTAAATATAAAACAAATTTTCAGTTAAACCAAATGGCATTTTATTTCACTAATACACAAGTGTTTTATGAAAAAAGATGATTTTTTCAGTTTTTAATAATTTTGAACATGCACATTGTTTTTATATTAAGTCAATTTTTGTTTAATTATTTGCAAGATTTTAGCTAATTTCTAGTGAATTTTTTAATTTTAGTGCATTTTTTAGATTAAGCATAAGACCGTTGCTTTTTGTTAAAACAGCTTTTGATTTCATTATTAAAAATTCTGAATAGAAGTGGAGAAATACAATTGATGCTTTCTGAAATAGAATTGATACTTTCTGATATTAAATTGATAATTTCTAAAATTGAATTGATCTTTTCTGAAATCTCGTCTGAAATACAACTGAAAAAGGTGTAGGTTTAGTTAAATTTTTTGAAGTAGTAAGTATATACTTACTTTTCACATTTTTTTGTTTAAAATGTCAAGTTACATCCATCTACTTTTAAAAAAATTAAGGGATTGTCATGTTTGTATTTAATTTCAATGAACTTCTAGAGAATTTCCAACTTTTTCCTTCGAATTTCAAGTTTTTTGTTTAATTTTCAGTAAGGTTTAATAAAATCTTGGGAATTTACACGTTTTTATATACAGGGTGTTTTTTAAATGGTGCTTCTACTACAACTAAAAGTTCGGCACTGCAAAATTTTATAGTTTTGTTTGAAATTTTAAAATCTTCTTACACAAAAAAGTAGACCTATTGAATTTTGAAAGGATTAGTGTTTCAGTAATTTTGCGTTTTATAATCCTGTTAAGACTTAGTAAGGTCTCTTTTGGTTCCCTTCTTGGAATTAGAATAAAATAGAATTTTTATTGATGAAAATGACATCTGTTAACGGCATGCAAAGATATTTTTTAGCTTGTATTTTGTGCTGACCGTTGGTACTTTTTTGGGCTGACCTTTCAGCCAGATGTTAGAAATGGCTTTCAAGATTTCAAACCAATTAAATTCAAATAAGGAAAATTAAAATTAAAAACTCTTAGTATGACATTTTGTTGGTGTTTTAATAAAAAAAAACATGTCAGAAACACCAAATTTAAAATTTTAGAAAACGTTCAAAATGGGCGCAATTTTATAAAATTCAAAAAATGGTGTTTCTGACTGGTTCATTTATTTAAAGCACCAACTGAGAGTCTTACTAAGATTTATCAATTTTAATTTTGTTTATTTATTTTAAATTTTATAAAATTTTGAAAATTTTGGCAAGTTTACTGGACCGTAAAATTCGAAATTACAGAAACACCACTAATCCTATCAAAATTTAACAGGTGTACTTTTTTGTAGTAAATTGAATGAAGATTTTAAAAAAGATTCTAAACAAAATCGTAAAATTGCAGTGGCGTACCAAGTAAATTCAAAAAACGGGATTCCTTGACCCGTTTCTACGCCAGTGGATTGTAAATTAAGAAAAAAGTAATAGCCAAAAATGGCACCCATGAAAAAAACACACATTCCAGTGTTCAAAATTACTTTAAGTCTTGCTTCTTTGTTTGAAGTCATTTTTTAGCCGAATAATAGTAAAAAATGGCCGAATATTTGGTGCATCCTAATTTTTATATTTTATTTTCTTAGTGCCATAAAGGTACAGGTGCACCGAATAGTAATTTGGCTGAATAGCCGAAAACCTAATATTCGGTGAAAAGTTGGCCGAATTTCGGCCGAATAATCTGCTTCATTGTTTGAGCTCGGCACACGTTTTGTCTGAAAATATTTTTGCATGAATTTTCCAATTTTCTCAGATTTGTCCTTAAATATGTCAATTTTCTATTAAAATAAGTGACACTAAGCATACTAAAATATGGAACTACTATGAAATTGATACGAATAGGGTAAATTCATTAAAATAAAAAAAAGTTGCCCGATATTTGCCCTGCCCAATAGATACCAAATGTAAAATTTGATATTATAAATTTATGAAAACAAAGAAAATAGATTTTAAGCTCTCGATGAACGATGAATCACAAAAGAAAACTAAGCAATAATGAAAATGTGTAATGGCTATGTTCGTTGGATGGTAATCGAGTTGGATGATTGTGAAATCGGTGCTAAGGAAAATCTGACTTCGTTTCTTGCCGATTTCACAATCATCCAACTTGAATAATAAAAATTAAAAAAAAAATAAGTCGTGTGGATACAGAATTTTAATTTGAAATTGTGTTCCCTCAACTAATATTGACAAAACTTACACATTAGCTACTCTAGTCACCGTGTGTCTAAAATGACAAAGAAGAAATATATTTTCAAAAATTTGTTAGTTCCTAAGAACACCACTTTTTGCAGATGTTTCTTGTTCAGTAAACTATCATAACATTTTCTGATTTCAATATCCTTTTTATGTATGGTCGAAAGGTTCTGAATTTTCCAATCTATGCTGGAGGGTTATATTAGTAACTTCTAACCACAACCCTCCACCTAGTAGTAGTAGTCTCTACTACAACCCTTCAGCATGGGTAGGAAAATTCAGCTTCGCTGATTTGATTCAATGTCGGGTATGTTGGAATTCCTGATTGCTCCTAGTAGTTTACATTTTTGATCGGTTTATCAAATTTCAAGAGTTTGATAAAATCAATTTTTAAACAAGCTTTTAATTAAATATGTTATTAGTAATTACTCTATGTAGTATACTTTTCCAAAAAAAAAACAACTGTTAAGGTTTATTTATTATTAAAATTCAATCTCTTCAAAAAAATTAATAAAGTTTTTGAGAGACACCCTGTGTTTTCATGAATAATAATGTTTTGTTATACAGTACATTCAAGCTTGCACTAACAAATTTTCATAATTAAAACATTAATTATGTAAACTAATACTAGACTAAAATAACAATAATGAACTTTTTCTCAGTGCATAGCAAAGGAATATCGCATTTCGTAATCAAAATTTTTTGTTGAGATGTAAATAGGTCGTCAGTGTATTACGTTTCAGTTTCCTTTTTGTGATGATGTTGTTTACAATTTACATAGTTAACTCCACCATATTTAAGTATTATTTTTGGAGTGCTCAGCTGTTATGTATTCAATTTTGCAGAAAAGGATTCGAGCCTTGTTTTCTCACCAAACACGCTTTAAACTAACATTAAAGTAAAGTTAGTGTTTAAATTTGTTAGTAAGATTGATATGGGAAACAGCTTTAGCTTTAAGTGTCACGGACAGGCTTACATAGTTTTATATAAGCGACCAACTTTTGGGGTTTTATAAAGTGTAATGTAATTTATTTTCTTCAAACTTTTAAGTCTAATAAAATAAATATTTTAATAAGCTGCATGTTGCAAATACTTGAGGCTAGATTTATAAATAAATGTCCTAAACTTACTAACTTGTAAATTAAAGTTGAAAGCTATTACCACCGAGATTACCACATAGTTTCATGAACATGGATATTTTCAATATTACCGAGAACTTTCAAAAATGTGAATAAGAAACTTGTGTATAATAAAAAAAAAGTAGTTACTTATGCATCTTAAAAAGTAAAAATATGTGGTTTATGTTTTGTAATCATCAAAGCCATAACGTTTCTCCACCATGTCTTGAGACCAAACTAAATCTTAAGCTGCGCAGCATATTTGGTTGCACCACGCAGAAATCTCGTCTTATTCGCGTCAAGTAGAGCTTATACACACCCTTGAGCATAAAAACATAACCTAAACCGTTAAAGCAATCATATATGTCCAGCAAACATGAATTTTGAAAAAGTCAATATTTTTGATGAGAGGTAGTTTAATTGAAATAATTTGTTCTAAGATTAAAACACTATTGTTACAAGACAACTTCAGATATCGGCTGTTAAGGATCCTGGTATCGTGGAGCAAATATTGGTATACTTAGAAACAATTATTGATGAAGCCAAAATACAATTGGTGCTGATTGTGCTTGTGCATGACAACACACTACAATCGATAATGCAACTGCTGTTGTTAATTGCAAAAATTTACTGAATGAAAGACAATGTTCTTTTTGAAATACAATTAATTACTTCTGAAGTAAAAATCATACTTTTTGAAATTAAATTGACGAATTCTGGTTTTCAAATGATGTTTTCTGAAATATAATTGATGATTCTGGAATACAATTGATACTTTCTGATTTTAAATTGGTTTTTCTGCAATATAATTGATTCTTTCTGAAATACAATTCACTGAATTACAATTGATGGTTTCTGAAATAGTATTGATCTCTTCTGATATTCATCTAGATAAATTTAATAAAAAATAAGTGTTTCGTATAAATGAATATAAATTGGTGAAATTCAACTTGAAATTGAAATACTACTTACACGAAATTAAAAGCTTGATAATTTGGGTATCATTAATATTGATTTAGTTGTTGATCTTAATAAAATTAATCTCAACCTCTAAATTTGTGCACAAAATTGTTTACTTAATAAAGGGGCATATATGTAACCACTCCGACCATATTAAAGTCTGATTGGCGATGCTATAAATTAATATTAGTCTTCGGGATTGGCATTAATATAAGGGGAAAGAACCTTTTAATAAAGTCAATACCGACACTCCTATTAACTTGTTAAAATGAGTAACTTGCTGAGAAATGCAAAGAACCATTAAAATTTATTAAGCACTAAATAAATAATTTTAAGCAAACTATTTTTAATTAATTTATTCGTCGCTCATGTTTTATGTAGAGCTTTTAGAGCTTTTTTCTTTCGGGTTTTATTCGTGGGATGTATTATTATGTATTAATAGCACACTTTGTGAGGTTTTTTTAGGACTCACCAGAGCGGCCTTCCCACAACTTCCACATATCCCACAGGTTCTGAGTTACAAGCCGTTACAAGCGTTTTTAAATAATGGAGGTATTTTATTTTCAAGATACTTTCTTGAATTCTCCAGAGGTTTTACTGCTCTTGCTTACAAAACATAGTAACCTAAAAACGATATTTTAGCTCATGCCATGTTTTCACACAAAAAAAATACTACAAAAAATATAATTATAATAAAACCAGCACACTTCACCAATTTTTGTACACTAGTAATTCTTTTATTTTGTTCAAAGAGATTAAAAAATCATCTTTAGAAATTTTTTTGAAATCACATGTGAGACAAAGCCTAATTCGTTTAGAAAAATGCGCTAAATTTTTAATTTCGACAAATGGCTCTATGTATTGTGCGCATTTTAATAGAAAGCTTTAAAGGGGTGGATTACAAGTTATAAGGAAAAGCTGACGCCAGTTTTCCTTTAAGCAAGCCAGTCACGTTAAACTATATCCACTGTAGCTTTTTTCATCGTTTTATTATGTGCTGTTTTGCCAAGTGCTATAAACTCAAAGACACCAAAGAACGCAAAGAAATGAAATGCGTTCTAAATTTTAAAATTATTAAAGCTTTGTAAAATAACTTACAGTCCGTGACAATGTAAAATATAGTTCATTTATGGCCGTTTTTTAGTTTAGTTTTAAGTGTGATTGGGTGATTTTGATTGCAATTTTATGTGATTTATTTATGGAAAAGAAATTGCAGGTGATAATTTACACTATACAATGAGTGATAATCGAGTAAATCCGGACTATAATTTCACATCCAGCACAATCAGCAATGCTTTTGTCAATAGGATAATTGCTTTATTAGAATGCAGCATGAAAACGCATAAACTGGGATATGAATTTCAAAGCAGTCTTAATGTAATGTCTTACTCGTGTGCATTACAGAAACAAAGCTACTTTACGACTGCTACTTTTTAACTTTAAGTATGTACATTAAAAATAACTAAACAAAGGATTTTATAAATATGAACGTTTTACGAAGATTTAATACAAGTGCCTAAAATACTTACAATTATTGACTTATGTAAAACTAGCAATTTATTCCAGCAAAAAAAATTTCCGTAAATATGAATTTTTCTTTTTGAACTATATTATGCCAGAAGCATATGTGTTCAGTCAAGCATTCCCAAACCTTTTCACTACTTGGTTTCTGTTCAGTTGAACTGAGCTTGCAAAAACTTCATTATTGAGGAACAGCACGGTACTTCTCAGAATAAATCCGTAATAAGTAACCTTCTGATTTATCAAAATCATCAGCCACTTGCCTTGAAGAGGAAGTATCAGTGGGCTTATTCGAGATCGTGTCGTCGACGACTTTCATCATTCTAGTCTCGTCGATGACACGATCTCGACCGGTAAAAGAATAAGGTTGACTCAATTTATACTGACTTCTCCAGGGCGTTTGATACATGAATGAGGTGACCAGATATTAAAATGCCAAATCGGGGCAAGCTCCTTTTTTAGTCTCTGTAAATTATGTTAACGCTTATTAGGTATTAATAGTTTAAATCTCGAAACAAAAAATTTCCAGGCATTTGGTGAATCTAAATGAAACAAGGAAAGAAGAGCCCTGTATACCAAATACCATCAATGTTACACATTGATAAGACTTAAATCAATAAAAAAACAAAAAATTGCACAAACATCACAAATTATAAATAAACGAAAAGTACATTTAAAACATTAAATAAACAATCGCACATAAATAAACACTAAAATTATAAATCACAAAAAAAACTAAACAAAAGGTACATTTGGTGTTGACGAACATTTTTAGGATTTGTGCTGGAACAATACCAAATTCAATCAGTAATTTTGTTTGTTGACAAGGACCAATGATATAGGACGTTATGTACAGATTGTAATTATTTCGTTTTCGCGGATGATATTAAAATTTCCAAGACTTAGACGATATTCATTCCTTGCAAAATTATTTAGATAATTTAGTGAAATGGGCAAGTGAAAATGGTCTGTCACTAAATATAATATTAATGGCGAATATTTAAATAGTTTATATATTCTTAAGGATTTAGGGATTTTATTTGAACACACTAGAGCTCAATTGTTCCAAGGAAGCCGTAGATGGTGCGATTTGTTTTGAGGATCTCTAAATATTTTTCTGTATTTTCAATGACATTATTATATTGTGCTTTGGGTAGATCTATCTTGGAGTCGATAATTTGGTCTCGATTTTGCTCGATTCTTATTCACTTCTTAAAGTTACTACCAGTCCAGAAATATTGCAAGTAATCAAGTTTAATGTGCCATCTCGTAAACTTAGAACTCTGTATCTTTTCTATGAAAAAACGCATACTACCAATTACGAATACCACAGTCCTTTAGCTCCAACTCTAGCCACAAGATTTTTTAATAGCACTGTTCCCAAATATAAATATTTGGTGTATCTTTTGACTATTTTAAAAGCGCAGTTTCTATCTTGAAACTTCTTTGGTATTCAGACTCCTCCCTTTACCATTTTTTAAACAAAATATTAAAAAAATGAAGGGCACACATATTTTGGATTTTCTCAAATTTGATTTACAAATGGTGCGTTTGACGCGTACTACTATTCTAAAAATAAAAAAATAACCTTATAAAAAGGCCAAGACCCCTCCATTTCGCCATTTTTTTTTATTTACAACACCATACATGTTTTATTTATCCTTTTATTCATAAATTGGATTCGTTTTTTGCAAAATTTATTAAAAATATGGGTCTTACGCTTATCTTGATAACATTTTTGTTTTGAGGGTAGTTTTTATCCCCAGAAGGGAGCAAAACGTATATTTTCACATTTTCTCCTCATATTATGCTTAAATGGTTATAATTCAAAAAGAAAAATTCATAAAAATATATTACTGAAATCTATTTAACGAAAGTCAATTATTGTGCATAATTAAGACAAAAACAAATTAAAGTATGATTGAGATATTTCGAAAATTTGGTAATATTTTATCTGTAATACAAGCTTCCTTTTAAAATGTATTATTACCTTCTTAATGTTTGTAGCCTGGGGAAGTGGAACTTGATACTTTTAAAGAGCAACCTCATTGAAGTTTAATTTATTTTAAAGACGACTAAATGAAAAAGGGCAAATTATTAAAACGAAAATTCGATATGTTAAAATTTAAAATACGACTTTAAAAAGGGGTTAAATATAAAGAAATATTTTAAAATATTACAATTTTGCAATTTCATTCCTTTTTGCAACAACTGTCATAATTTTCAATCTTATAATTATCATTATTTAAGAACTCATATATCAAAATCCGAAAATTGCAATATTAGAAATTCGATTTTATAAAAAAGGACTGATATAATTCGGGAGTTCTAAAATTGTAGAATTGAAGACATTTTTGTGGTTGATCTTTCTTGTTCATATCAATCATTATTAATAATATAAGGGCATCAAGAATCAAGACCGAAACCATTAAAACATGAAACCGCTTGAAGTTCTAATAGTTTTAGGTTTCTATTTCCGTTCAAATTTCCGGTATCAAAAATGGATCAATTACCTTTTATAAAATGCTATCCCTCGCTTTCAGAATTATGCCTATCGGAATTATTATTCAACAATAAAGAAGTATTCTCTGGATGCAAGAACTCCAAACACTTCTCATAATCGTCTTTTCATAACTAGTGTTTTTGTATTTTTAAATAAAAATGTATTTAATATTTTTTCTTTTTCATCTTAAATATTTTTTTTAAGTTTTGTTATAAATGCTTCTTTGTATTTTAACACTTTTAATTTTTTCCATATTTTACTACTTTTTACGACCTAATTTACCTGAAATATGAAAAAAAAATGATTTGAAAAATCAAAAAAAATCTGACTTAAGTATTCTATTTGTAATTTACCGGTGTGAAGTTACATTTAAATATGTTAATTTTTATATTCATAATTTTTGTTTAAATTTGAGCGTTCTCAGTAAAATTACAAGAAGTTCATTGAAAATCATACCCCAAATCAAAAAAATTGGAAAAAATTGAAAATAAAAACTCACTTTCTCAGAGTGTATTTTTTTAATGTAAATACTCAATTTTTTTATATTTTGTTAAATATACAGTCCTAAATAAAACTACATAAAAAGTTTTTTCCAAATCATACCGGGAGTCAAAAAATGAAATCTGAAAAGTCAGTAATTTCTCCAAATTCGTTGACTCCTGGTTTGATTTTGGAAAAACTTTTTATGTGAACCGAAACTTGAAGGTCATACAAAAAAAATCAACATTTTGTCATGTTGGTACCACTACTGGCCCATCAGCAAGTCTGATTCACCTCTACCTGCACCTGCAGGATAATGGGAACACCAAAAAAAGATAAAGTAGGTACATAAAAAAACTGTTGTTTTATGTTGGCTGAAATTTGCAAGAAGAAAACAGGACTGAAAAAGTGACTGGTTTTTTTTTAACTTTTTGACTCCTGGTCCTGAATTTGACAAGATAGCCATACGATTTGCAGCCACAGTTTTTTACACGTAGTTCTCCATAAGAAGAAAAAGCATTATAACTTTTTTATTTTTTATTGTACAACAAAACTAATTATACCACTAGAAAACTCAAAAAAATATCTAAATTACAGTACTACTGTCAATGATTGCTTCATTATAAAAAATCTTAAATTTGCAATTAATCAGATGACTACTTTAAAATATCAAATGTATTTCTCCATAAGAAGAAAAAAGCATCATAACCTTTTTATTTTACATTGTACAACAAAACTAATTACACCACTAGAAAGCTAAAAGAAATATCAATATTACAGTACTACTGTCAATTATTGACTCATTATAATTAACCCGCAATTTGTATTTAATCAGGTGAATGCCTTAAAATATTAAAAACACTTAAATGGGTGTAACTTTTGTTTAAGAAAACCTACAACTAAAATAAAACAATCAATAGAATCTGTATTAAATTCCCTACATTTTCATATATAAAACAATGCCAGCCACTAATTAATAGCTTATTAATTAACCAAAAATAGTAATTTCTGAGTAATTTTTTATTCTAATGATCACCAATGAAGAGCCATAAAAATGTTATTTAGTTCATTTAATAGGAAATTTAAGTAGCAACGGTATATCACACACGAGATCACACAATGCATAGCCTTAGTAGGATAAATGAACATTTTGTCAAAAATTTCCAAGAAATTAGTGTTTTTGGTTAAGAATATAGTCTATAATTAGTGGATAGCATTGTGTTACACATCATTGTTTTCAAAATTCAATACAGATTCCATAAGTGGTTTGGTTTTTTTTTCTACTAACATTCTATCAAAAGTTAGTGCATTATACGTTAATTAATTTTCGCTGTGTTTTGATTAAAAGTTCAATTAAACAATTATCCTGATGAGGAGAGCATTGTTTAATACACCGTTGGAAAGCTCATTAAATTTCCCATCAAATAAACTCAATAACTTTTTATGGCCGGTTATTGGTAGCCATTAGAACCGAAAATTACTAAAAAATTAGAGTTTTTGATTAATTAATAAGTAAATAATTAGTTCAGTGCTTTCAAAATTGAATACTTATTTTGAAATTGGTTTTAGTGTTTTTCTACATTTATTATCTATCTCAAAATTAGTTAGAAATTGGTGTTTTTTTAGTTAATTAATAAGTTAATAATTAGTAGCTGGTATTTTATTATACATATATGGAAATGTAGAGAATTTTATGAATCTCCATTCATTGTTTTATTTTAGTTGTAAGTTTTAAAAAAATTACATATATAAGTATTTCTGATTTTTTAAGGTAGTAATCTGATTAATTGGAAATTAAAGATTTATTATTATGAGGCAAGAAGTGGCAGTAGTACTGCAATGTAGATAATTCTTTCAGCTTTCCAGTGGAATAATTAATTTTGTTATACAATGTAAAACAAAAAAGTTAGAATGGTTTTTCTTCTTATGGAAAAATACCTCTAAAAACTGTGGCTGGAAATTTTATGGCTAACTTCTCGCCGGTGAAAAAAAAATATGTAGGTTTACTTTGGAATGTAAATTTTATAGTTTACGATTAAAAAAAACTCTGAGAAAGTGACTTTTTATTTACATATTTTTTCTAATTTTTAGACTCGGAATATGATTTTTAATGAAGCATTTGTATATTTTTACCGAGATTTTTACTGAGAACTATTGAATGTATTTTGATTTTAATATAATAAGAATCAAAATTTTGCCCATTAAATTTAAATTAAAAAAATGTGAATATAAAAATGAATGCATTTAAATGAAACTTCAACCCGGTTGTGATTTTAACAAATTTTCATATAACCACTATCAAAAATATGACCTAGATATATCGGGTAGAAAAAAGTCTACCAATCCTTTTAAAATTGAAACGAGATTATTTATATTTTATATAAAATACGTGGTAAATACTTCTTCAGAAGCAAAATAAATAGCCTCGATTAAGTTTTCTAAAGCCGGTACAGAAGGCTTTGATCACTCAAGTGGTTGTTGTGCTTCCGAATTTAATCTTTGGCGATACGTCAAGAGTTTAAAATAGAAAACATTAAACCTATTTTAAGCAAGCAAGATTTTAATTAATGCGACATTTAAGTAGATTTAGCTTCTTGTAATTCCTCGAGACATTATAAATATAATTATTATGCAAAGTGAATAAGTCCCATTTAAGTACAAATAATTGTTACCAAAAATTATTAAAGTAGCCCAAAACAATTTAATATTTGACGTGGCACCAAATGTTGCAAAATTTTTATCGCCGTGTGAACGAGGCATAATCGATACTTTATTTAATAACTAAATTCAATGATTATTATTTTTGTATGTTGTGCAAATGCTTCGAATGTAATTAAGGACCACCGTGGTGAAATGATTCCGTTTATAATCATAATATAATTTTCAGCACAAATAAACTTTTCATCTGTGACCATTCATTATATTAAACAAACAGCAAACGGAAATAAATAATCTTTCTTGACTTAAATAAATAACATAATAATTTCTCCAGACACATCTCAAGAACTACAAAGGAAATACCGCATGTGGGAAATGATTAGTAGATTAACTGTTTTTTTTGTGTTAATGCTGACTAGGAAACAAAGCCAAATAGCTGG
Organism: Stenus bimaculatus; assembly: GCA_963971135.1. Lineage (NCBI taxonomy): Eukaryota > Metazoa > Arthropoda > Insecta > Coleoptera > Staphylinidae > Stenus > Stenus bimaculatus. Next base: position 72,081,781 of record OZ020180.1, read on the forward strand.
GATTTATGCAAAATTTTGCTCCCATCGCAGTAATTTATGTAAACCAAATAAAGCAACTACATGGACTATATAATAAATTGTTTCGGCTGGTGTTTTTATCAAAGAGATTTAAAAAGTTGGCTAAATGATAAATCAGCAATTTTAGAATATTGCGTTTTTATTTAAAAAAATGGGTGAAGTTTTATATAAATAATGGATGATTTTTTCTATCAAAACTTTCTTAATACACTCAAAATTCTTGATGCTATCTATATTGTTGGCAATTTTCGTCATAAAATATAGTTTTATAATTTTACTAGAGAAAACTAAAAGATCATAAAAGCTAAAGAACAGGAACCCCTTATATAACCTAGGCAATGTCGTCTTAGTGGTGCCTCGGGGTTCTGTCCTAGGACCTTTGCTCTTTCTCATTTTCATGAATAATCTGGCGGCTGGGGATCCCTGAATCAGAGCTCATACAATTTACCCATGATAACACAATTATAGAAATGCACGTCAACAGAGAGGGATTATTGATTGCAATGGAGGAAATACAGTCAAGGGCTGAATCGTGGGAGGCCCATATTGGGGGACTAGTTTAAAGAAATTAAAAAATTTACCATAAAGAAATAAAATAAAATAAATCAGGGCAAAAATAATACATTCATCACAATTCCTATAAAGAATAATAAAAAAAAAATAAAAGAAAAAACAAAGTCACTCATAATTGATGTGGCAATTTTTCTTCCGAGTTTTGAAAACAGTACACAAGCATCACAAAACAACACCCCATAAAACAATTGTCACACGTTGTTAATCGTTATATTCAATCTAAAAATGGATTTTTTTTTGGAAATTCAAATAATTAAATAATAAATATTGATTTAAGAAAACAGTAAGTAACAAAAAGTAAATTAAATTGCAAATGTGAAAAATGATTTACTGTTACTTCCTGAATACTTTATGATTTATTATCATAATTCATAATTAAATACTGGGACAATTTTTATGAAGATTTATTGATGAAAGCGACAATGAACTCGTTTCCTGCAGTTTTTCTATCCAACCATTTTTTCTTATGTTGTAGAGCAGTCGTTCCGGAATGGTAAGCATGGTTTACAAAAAACTCAACCGCAGACATGATTTTTTGTAAACTACACTGTTCACATAGGTACCCACGATATTTAATTAGCTTTTAAGTCTGAAGATATGTATCTTGTTTTAAATGTTCGCTTGGTGTTTTGTATAAGTATTAGGTTTAATTTTAATTAGCTTGTTACTATTTAGTTGTCCCTGAAGATGGCGATAAGCCGAAACGGGTGGAAGAGTTTTTACTAAGAGATAATTATGTTTCCTGAATTATTAACTGGCAGATAAAATATGTCTAATTCAAATTATAAAATATGTAAAATTGAAAGTAATAAAGTACAAACTACAAGAAAAAATTTAAATTTGTAATTTAATTTTTATTAATTTCGGTTAAATAATTTCAAATATTTAATTATAAAAAACTTGAAATTTTGAAATAAAAAAACAAACTTAATTTAAAAACTTCTAAGCGTTTCGAATATTTAATGTGAAATAAAAATAATGAATTTTATTTAAACAAAGATGCTGGGCCAGTTTTTCAAAAAGTATATTTTATAACGATCATTTTGGTACCCCATATGTTGAGCCAAATCAGTTTACCCGTGCCTATTTTTAAATTTCTAGTATGAAAAAATAAAAATATTGAAAATAAGCACGAAACTTGGGTCACCTCTATAATTTCTTTATTTATGCAAATAAAAATTTAAAATTGGACTATGCGGTATTGTTCAAGAAAACATACCGGGTGGAAATGAAACTAGGGTCACCCCCTGCATTTCTTTATTTATGAAAATAAAAAATTAGAATTTTAGTATCTTATATGATCTAAGAAAACAAATTTTATGAATCGAATAAATCTTTCATTTTACTTCCGGTTTATCAGGAAATGGCACCCACTTTCTTATTTTAAATGTAACCCCCTGATTTTTTCTACGTAAAATCAAACATTGGTTAGTTTTAAGTATGTTTATGACAAAAAAATTTTTTTTTTCAAAACTTTAAGAAAAAATGTTGAATTTTTTTTTGGTAAAAAATTTGTGTAAAACCTACAAAAACTATTTTTAAATAATACAAATACGTAAAATAAATAGTAATTTATAAAATTTATTTCACCGTTCTTGAGATATTATTTTTTTTAATTTTCAAGAAGCTTTTTTTGGAAATATCTTTATTTTTTTAAATGGGATGATATAAGGGCCACCCCCTAATTAAATAGAGGGGTTTTTTCTGGTTACTGTGATATCCCATATGTATGTTTTAAAATATTTTTTGTAGGTTTTACTCAAATTTTTTATAAAAAAAAATTCAAATTTTTTTCTTAAAGTTTTGAAAAAAAATATTTTTTTGTCATAAACATACTAAGTAAGAAAGTGGATGCCATTTCCTGATAAACCGGAAATAAAATTAAAAATTTATTCGATCCATAAGATTTGTTTTATTAGATCATATAATATACTAAAATTTTAATTTTTTATTTCCATAAATAAAGAAATGCCAGGGGCGGCCCTAGTTTCATTTCCACCCGGTATTTATGCACTAATTTTCACTTCCGGTTTTACCGAAAATTGCATGAACTTGGTATTTTTTAATGCAACACCCCATTTGTTTTATATAAAAAAAACTCTTGATCCAAAAACTTTAAATTCTGAAATAAAAAACAAAATAAACTTAAATTAAAGACTCATAAGCATTCCGAATAGTTATTAAGTATATTACTGAATATTAGGCAAAAATAAGTAAAATAAAAATAATCAAAATTTTTTTCGATTTTTTTTTATTATTTGAAACCGAGTTTGAAATCTTTAACCGCAAGGCTGCAGGAAACTGAAATGATACTATGAATAAAAATCGAGGTGCACTGCCTTTTTACCGAATATTTAATATTCGACCAGCAGGCCAAACGATTATTCGGAGCCCTAAAGAATTAATAACTAAAAATATATAAAAAAAGTATGAATAAATATTGTATTTAATGGAAACACAAAAAATAAAAAATAAAAAACAAAAAACTAAAATTTAACATTCTCTCAAACTTCCGCACAAACGATCACAACTGATCGAACTTTGAACACAAACAATTTTTTATAATTAAAATTTAATCATATTGTGACGATTCGACCTATTTTAACACTTTGTCAAGCTAATAATTAAACAATTTTTAGGCAATGAAACTTTTTAAATTTAAACTATCAGAAAAGTCATTTCTAGCAATTTTTTAAAGCTATTGATACTTAAAAATGTAACATAAAATTTTTGTAAGAGGATTGGGCTGTCAATTTTAAATAAAATACCTCGCTACAAGCTTCAATGGTCTGATTTTTTGCATATTTAAAAAAATATATTAAATACAAATAGCTATCATTTTTGCTTTTTAGGATTCCTTGATGGTCGCTTCCAAATTGACGCATTATTATTGGTGGATCTTTTCAAACTGTGCGGTGTAATTGTATTTTGTTTTTTTACCGGGTTTAGAACTAAGTACCTTTGCTTTTAAAACAATCCAATTACATTACGAAAAGAATTATCCCAATCTCAATAACTGCTCGAATAAACAATTTTAAAAATTGTTTTTAGAAGTTTTTATCTTAACTTTTGGATGGCAAAAAATCTTAAATATTTACAATTTCAAAAAAATAAATAAAAAAATATTAGTAACATATTTTGGAAAAACTGGTAGTGAGATTGAAAAAAAAATGCAAAAACTATTTTATGACCCATAAAACATGGTAAAATTTTGCATTTGTCTTTGCAAAAAAATGGAAATGTGCGATTGTGACCAATGTCATGTTTCTTTTACACCCAGTATGTACATAATTTTTTATTGACTACGTTTATGTCATGAAATTGGATTCAGTTTTAGAATTCAGTTCAATTATCTTAAAAGTGAACCAATCCGATGTGTTCATTTGGAAAACAATAACTTATTTATTTATCAAAATAAAAAATTAAGATGATAATGTTATATGGTTTAAGGAAACACATGTTATGCGGCTCTAAATTTATAAATGAAATTCCTCGGAAATACCCTCATTTTTTGTTAATTATAGCGTTTTCGGGTCACTTGCACTGGCATGCACTGGTGCAATTTTAAGTGTCAAATTCAAATTTTAACTTTCATTTTCTAGGTGTAGAAATGAAGTTGGCCTAACCTGTTCGATTTTTCACCTTTGCCGGCAATAGTTATCCAAATAATGTGCTGGAAAGGAACTGTCAGTGCAAATGTGCACTGAGTGCAGTTAATCCAAAAAAAACGCTATTTGAAAATAAGTGTGTTTGTGATATTTCTTTAATTTTTTTTTTCTTTATCCGATAAAAATAGATAAAAACTACCAAAACTCGTTCTAAATAATACTAAATAAAATTGTATATGATCTAAGAAAACAAATTTTATGGATCGAATAAATCTTTCATTTTACTTCCGGTTTATCAGGAAATGGCACCCACTTTCTTATTTTAAATGTAACCCCCTGATTTTTCCAACGTAAAATCAAACATTGGTTAGTTTTAAGTATGTTTATGACAAAAAAAAAATTTTTTCAAAACTTTAAGAAAAAATGTTGAATTTTTTTTGGTAAAAAATTTGAAAAAAACCTACAAAAACTATTTTTAAATAATACAAATACGTAAAATAAATTGTAATTTATAAAATTTATTTCACCGTTCTTGAGATATTATTTTTTTTAATTTTCAAGAAGCGTTTTTTGGAAATATCTTTACTTTTTTAAATGGGATGATATAAGGGCCACCCCCTAATTAAATAGAGGGTTTTTTCCGGTTACTGTGATATCCCATATGTATGTATTAATTTCAAATTTATACCTGTAATTAATTTTTTATCGAATTAATTTAACATCAATTTATTTGAAAAAAAATATCTTTTTGTCATAAACATACTTAAAATTAACCAATGTTTGATTTTACGTAGAAAAAATCAGGGGGTTGTATTTAAAATAAGAAAGTGGATGCCATTTCCTGATAAACCGGAAGTAAAATTAAAAATTTATTCGATCCATAAGATTTGTTTTCTTAGATCATATAATATACTAAAATTTTAATTTTTTATTTCCATAAATAAAGAAATGCCAGGGGTGGTCCTAGTTTCATTTCCACCCGGTATATTTATTAATAATTTATTAAAAATATATTAATTAATAATTTGTTCGATAAAGGCTAGAATTTTAATCACGAACACGAAAAGTAATTTTAAATAATCGACTTTTAAATATTTATTTTTGTAAATAATGAAATTATAGCGGTGACCCATATTTCGTTTACACCTGGTATATTTGCAAAGGGTATTTAATAAAATTGCACCGAATTTGTGGCTTGTTTTTTAAATAAACATGTAATTAAATTTTGCATTATTTTATTATTTATATTTAAAATCGAGTTTAAAATGTTTAATTAAATATTTAGAAGCATGTCATGTACAGGAAATATTATTAAATATTTAATATAAATTATATAATTAGTGTAAAAAATAAAAATATTGTAAAATTAATTTTATTATTACATCAAATAGTTTAATACCTAATAAAAAATGTCCGTTATTTATTTAAAAGTAATAATAGCTTACTTAATAAATTTAGGAAATGTTTCGTCCTTACATTATCATCAAATAAATAAAATTTGCATTTTTAATATACAGGGTGAATCTAAAGATTATAAAAAATATAAAATCATAATTATACCGGGTGTACACGAAACTAGGACCATCTCTGTATTTTTTTATTTATGAAAATAAAAATTTCAAATGTTATATGGCATAAGAAAACACATTTATTGAACTAGAAAAATTCAATATCACTTCCGATTTTACCGGATATTACATCAACTTATACAGGGTGTCCCATTTGACGTTGGACTGTATGGGTATCTTTGTTATTATTGGAGATAGAAAGTCGGTTAAATGGACAAAGTAGTAGAGATTTTTTGAATAATAATAATTCATTTACAAAAAATTTGAATATCGCATCGTTCCAAGGCTATCTTGAAAAAACAAGAAAATGCGATTTTTAAAATAAGGCTATAACTTCTTTATTTTCTGTGGTACCAAAAAAGCTTTTTGACATAATACAGACAATTTTTTATGTACAATGCAGTAAAACGAATGAATATTTTTTTTCGCTAACGGATTGACCGGAAATGAACCAAACTTAATTTTTTCTTATGGCAGCCATATTGGATTTACACATATTCGGAATCAGTATTTTTTTCTGAGTAATTTGGTATACCATATGTCATATTTAAAAAAAAATAAAATTATTTGATTTTACAAACTAACATTGGAGTTTAAGAGATGTAAATTGTCAATAACATAAATGTAACTATTTAAAATATTAAATGCAAAATAAATCTTAACACATATGTATTGACAGTTTACATCTATTCAACGCCATTTTTGGTTAGTAAAATAAAGTTATTTCTATTTTTCTTAAAATATTACATATGATATATCAAATTACTCAGAAAAATACACTAATTCCGAATATGTGTAAATCCAATATGGCTGTCATAAGAAAAAAATAAGTTTGGTTCATTTCCGGTCAATCCGTTAGCGAAAAAAATTATTCATTTGTTTTACTGCATTGTACACAAAAAATTGTCTGTATTATGTCAAAAAACTTTTTAGGTACCACAGAAAATAAAGAAATTATAGTCATATTTTAAAAATCACCATTTTCTTGTTTTTTTTTTAAATAGCGTTGGAACGATGCGATATTCAAATGTTTTGTAAATGAATTATTAATATTCAAAAAAATCTCTACTACTTTGTCCATTTAACCGACTTTCTATCTCCAATAATAACAAAGATACCCATACAGTCCAACGTCAAATGGGACACACTGTATATTTTAAATTTAACATCCTTTGTTTTCATGCATACATATTTTAATATGCTTATATTGGTAAGTTTAAAGCATGTTTGTAATAAAAGAATGTTTTTTCCAAAACTTTTTATTAAAAAAAAATAATAAAACCAACAAAAACCACTTTTAAATATACTAGATTCTTTCGGATTACTGTGATACCCAAAATTTGTCAGCAACATACAGAGGGGTGCACAAAAAACGGCCAACGATGTAGCTTCGTTATTTCTTATCCGATTTTATTAAGTGATATATCAAATTAAATGGTTTGAAGAATACTACTATCAGATAATAAAAGATTAATTTTACTTTTGAAAACATCGGAGAAGGAGGAGGCAACTTTTCTTTTTTAAATGGCAACATATTTTTTTCTATTGAAAAAAATCATTAACAATAATAATCTAAAGCAATTATACCAATAATTTTTTTTTTCTTATTTTTTTTAAATTTTTTTATTATTTTTAATTTTTTTTTTAAATTTAATTCAATTGTTTTTTTTTGTTTTAGAGCTTAGATTTTTTTATTTTTTTAAATTTTCTTTTTAATTTATTATTAATAAATTAAAAAAATTATTAATAAATTAGAAAGCTACATCGTTAGCCGTTTTTTGTGCACCCCTCGGTATATTTTAAACATTCCAATGTTTAATAATATGTGCAAAGAACTAGGGTGTTACATTTAAAATAAGAAAGTTGGTGTCATTTTCGGTAAAACGGAAGTAAAATTGAAAAAAAAAATAGTTCATATAACATACTAAAATTTCAATTTTATATTTTTATAAATAGTCTAGTTTCGTGTACACCCGGTATAAAAGATTTAATCTTCGAAATAATAAGTGCAATCAATTTTTTTAGTTTTTATTTTGGTATTGGTAAATTAATTGGGATTATGAGATTAATTTATAATAATTTTCAGATTTCTTTAAAATTATTTTAGATAATTGTAATATTATTTTTTATAGGTAATAAATAATAAATAAATAAAACTAAATGTGTTAAATGGTTACATAAAAAATAGTGATAAGGTATCAGCGCGTAATTATCTTAGCGCGTTTTACGTTTTACCGGTAAACATATAAAGTCAGGTTAGAAATAACTCGGCACCGTAGAACGTAGAACCCATACATACAAAACAAAAGCAGGTTCGCAGGTTGCTCAATCAAGTGGTCTGTGAAGTGTGACTAACTTCAACTTCTAACTCACCTGTTAATGCAGCTAAGGCGAAAACACGGCCCAGTAGAGTGTTCATGGTGTGCCTAGAGAGCGCTTCTTTTAAAGTCCTTAACCCGAAACTTCAAAACATGCCCTTTATCACCACATGAACTTGAAAAACTTTACGAAAACTTTGCGATTTTAGAAAGTGAGCAAAGCAACCTTTGCACCGAACAGATGACGCACGGCGACTGGAGCGGAATTATAGTTTACAAAGGCGGGGCGTCGCGAGGTGTGTGGAGCGCAGGCGTGCGCTCTTCGTTTCGACACCTGTTTTATTTTCAAACTTTCAGCCCGATCTATCACCGGAAGATAAGTCTAGACTCTAGATCTAGCAACTAATGACCAGTGACCATAAAATTAATTTTATTTTAGCAGACATTCCAATACATATCCTTTTATGTATTTACTAAGTATAAAATATCGTATATGAACTTGTCGAGTAAAAATCTATTTTTATAAAACCATACACAACGCCACAAATTACAAATGTAATGTAAAATGTCAGAATTTTAAAAAACATATTTTTAAAAAAATTTAAGCTATACAGGGTGTCCCATTTGATGTTGGACTGAATGGGTATCTTTGTTATTATTGCAGATAGAAAGTCGGTTAAATGGACAAAGTAGTAGAGATTTTTTCGAATATTAATGATTCATTTACAAAAAATTTGAATATCGCATTGTTCCAACGCTATCTTGAAAAAACAAGAAAATGCGATTTTTAAAATATGACTATAACTTCGTTATTTTCGGTGGTACCAAAAAAGTTTTTTGTCATAATACAGACAATTTTTTGTGTACAATGTAGTAAAACAAATGAATATTTTTTTTCGCCAACGGATTGACCGGAAATGAACCAAACTTATTTTTTTCTTACGGCAGGCATATTGGATTTACACATATTCGGAATCAGTATTTTTTTCTGAGTAATTTGGTATACCTTGGTATACCATATGTCATACTTAAAAAAAATAAAATTATTTGATTTTACAAACTAACATTGGGCTTTAGAGATGTAAATTGTCAATAACATAAATGTAACTATTTAAAATATTAAATGTAAAATAAATCTTAACACATATGTATTGACAGTTTACATCTATTCAAGGCCATTTTTGGTTAGTAAAATAAAATTATTTCTATTTTTCTTAAAATATTACATATGATATATCAAATTACTCAGAAAAATACACTAATTCCGAATATGTGTAAATCCAATATGGCTGCCATAAGAAAAAAATAAGTTTGGTTCATTTCCGGTCAATCCGTAAGTGAAAAAAATTTTCATTTGTTTTACTGCATTGTACACAAAAAATTGTCTGTATTAAGTCAACAAATTTTTTTGGTACCACTGAAAATAATGAAGTTATAGCCAAATTTTGAAAATCGCATTTTCTTGTTTTTTTAAGATAGCGTTGGAACGATGCGATATTCAAATTTTTTGTAAATGAATTATTAATATTCGAAAAAATATCTACTACTTTGTCCATTTAACCTACTTTCTATCTCCAATAATAACAAAGATACCCATACAGTCCAACGTCAAATGGGACACCCTGTATAATAAAAAATTTCTGGATAATGGGGAAACCCTTTTTCAAGTATTAATCCATATTTTTATAACTTTACATAGTAACATGGTTTATAAAAAAGTCTTTACAATAATATCTTCGTGTGCCTAAAATAGAGCTGTAAGATTTTTTTTAAATTATTCATTATCGTTCATTTTTCGAAAATTTGGAAAACTATTTCATCGGTCTAATGCAAAATCTGGATAATGCACTTAGAAAGCCTAACTTTAACATATGTCACTAAATTTTACCATATTGAAGTTTTTCCAAAATAATTTATGATTAAAATTGATATTTTATGAATTTCGGTACAAAAAACGACATGGTGAGTCACTAAATAACTGCAAAATATTATATAATGTGATTTTAATTACCGATTGAATTGCAGTTCATGATGCATAATGAATTTTTGAAAAATCTTGAACCGTTCTAAAGTTATTAAGTTTTTTCCAAAATAATTTAAGATTAAATTTGATTTTTTTAAGAATTCCGGTGCAAGAAACGGCACATGGTACGCCACTGAGTAACTACAAAAAATTGAAAAATGCTGTGATTTTAGTTACCTATTGAATTGCAGTTCGTGATGCATAAAGAATTTTTGAAAAATCTTTCACCTTTCTAAAGTTATTAAAGTTTTTCCAAAATAATTTAAGATTAAATTTGATTTTCTTATGAATTCCGGTGCAAGAAACGGCACATGGTACGCCACTGAGTAACTACAAAAAATTGAAAAATGCTGTGATTTTAGTTACCGATTGAATTGCAGTTCAAAATGCATAAAGAATTTTTGAAAAATCTTTCACCTTTCTAAAGTTATTAAAAACTTTCCAAAATAATTTAAGATTAAAATTGATTTTTTATGAGTTTCGGTTGAAAAAACGACATAGTACACCACTGAGTACTACAAAAAGTTGAAAAATATTATTTTAATTATATTACATAATATGCGTTACACCCTGTACATTTTTTAAAACGTTTAATGGGTATTCGCGCCATAATGCATTAATTTTTTATTTTTAATGGAAATACTTTTGGTTAAATCGTCTTTTTTAGAAGTATGTGCCAGCATTTGTACAGTCGAATATTTAACTTAAAGAATTAATAAAAAAATGGAATTGAAAATAAAACTAAAATTCAAACATTTTGGACAGCTAAGTTTAGGTGTCACCTCAAGCAATCGGGAAGGGTCACCGGGTATTTTCTTATACAGAGTGTTCGCCAAATTGTCCAAACGACATCAGACTTTGTTATTTCAAATATTCAAATGGAATAGATCTTATTATCCTAAATATGTCAATTTCAAATAATATTTTTACCACAACTGAGATTAAACAAACATAAAAAATCATTGGATGGGCATAAATTATTTTAATATTTTTTAAAAAACTTGAATCATTTATCTTTTAACAAACGCTGATTTTTCCACAAATTTGTAAAATGCTGCATTTTTATTAAAAACTATTGATTTTACCACAACCACCTAGTTTAAACAAACATAAAAAAAACATTGGATGGGCAATGGGCATAAATTATTATAAATTATATTTTTGTAAACTTGAATTTGATATTTCAGGAAACTTTACAGCAAAATTTATTAAATGGTCCATTTTTATTAAAAACTATTGATTTTACCACAACCACCGAGTTTAAACAAACATAAATAAACATTGGATGGGCATAAATTACCATAAATGATATTTTGGTAAACTTGAATTTAATAATTCAGAAAACGTTCATTTTTATAAGATTTTCAAAAAATTCTTTTTTTACAGCGAAATTTATAAAATGGTGCATTTTTATTAAAAACTATTCATTTTACCATAACCACCGAGTTGAAACAAACATAAAAAATCATTGGATGAGCATAAATTACTGTAATAATTTTTTTTTCAAAAACTTGAATCAATAACCTTTTAGAAATCGATGATTTTTATAAGATATCTGAAAAATTGATGTTATTTTTCTCTTTTACTTATTTACAATTACTATTTTATTTTATCTTTTTATTAGAAATAAAGGTGTAGATGGGTGTTAGAAAAATTAAAGAGAATTTTTCTGTTGTACTTTATCATTAAATTTTATTATTCAAATATCACGACTAGTTTCGGTTTTCGCCATCATCAGGGTGAACTACAAAATACAAAAAAAGGAGGTCACATATTGAAACATTTATGAATAAAATATTTTTGGACAATTCACATATTTTAAAACGATTTAAAAAGATTTTTCCAAAAATCCAAAAAAATCCTTAAAAAAATTAAAAAAATCTTTAAAGAAATTCCAAAAAAATCTTTCAAAAAAATTCGAAAAAATTTTCCATAAAAATTGCCACCATTTAGTTGTATTAACATTAATGATTGCTATTGTATGTGTGAAAAAAAAATAGTAATCATAGAGAAAATGTGAGTGCGCTTACCGTCGATTAATTGTTGGAAAATTTTTGAAGACAATTATTTTTTGTAAATAACATAATTAAGAATTTATTTTATTCGTGAGGAAGAAAATTGTTTTTCACTTATAACTTTACTATTTATGAATTTAAATGAATCAATACAATCATTTAGGTGAAAAGAAATAAAGGTACCAAATCTAACGTGAGTGACGTATTGAGGAAAATAAAATCTATCAAAATATAAAAATATACAGGATGTTACATTTGAAATAACAAAGTCTGGTGTAGTTTGAACAATTTAGTGAACACCCTGTATAATAAAAATGTATACAACTGTTAGTTTAGTTCAATTTATAAAACTTTTATTTGAGCCATTTTAATTTTTTTTTAGTTTTTAAAAATATTAAGGAGTTCCGGCAATATTGCAAAACACTGTATATGAAAGAGTTTAATTTAAAAATTTAATTAAAATTTAATCAATGTCAATAGTCTGTACAGGACCGCAGTAATAAAATTTGATGCCAGTGATAAACACATGGGTTGCAAGCATTTTTTTTAATTTAAAGGTTTATCATTTTTCTAATAAAATTATCAATGTTGTCTGGTATTTTTAATGATTAATTCTTATCATTTCCTAATAGTATAGAATATTTTTTTAATAAAACCTATATTCAGGTATTTATATTGAAAAAAAAAATATTTTTCAAGTTTATTTTTCACATTTACCAAAATTACAATTAACTGATTTCGTATAAATAAAATAACATTCAAAACTATGTATATCAAAAAATAAATAAGAAAAAAGGAAAAATCAGAGCAACTTCTAAGACTATCATATTTATTTTTCAAGAAACAGGAAAATTAATATAAAAAACTAGTACTTTATCCAATAACCATTATTTTTTAATACCTCTGCACATCTTTTGGGCGTAGTTTCCAAACGACGATTAATTACAGTGGTCAACACTGTCTTTGTTATAAGAACTCTGTTATGTGATTTGGCTACATTTAGGTATCCTTATTATAAAATTATAAAAAAAAATTCCTATCACCCTCTGATTTTTTGTAACAGCCACATAGTTTTACCTATATATTCCCAAGCTAAATCAATAATTAAGATTAACAATCGGGATATTTAAAATACTTTTAAATAAACAGTTAATAGAAATGTTTATTAAACGAAATTAAAAAACACCCCTAGGGAAGTTTTGTAATTATTTTTGAGTAACCATAGGACAGAAATTTACAAAGATTTATTATATAAATTATTGACAACATATAAAGCATTAGGGGGCAACATGTCCTTGATGATACATTTCCTAGATTCACATCTGGATTTTTTGCTGAAAACCTGGTTACAATCAGTGACGAACACGGGGAATGCTTGCACTAGCAGACTTATTCTTGAACCCGTCGACACGAAGTCGCCTACAACTTTTATCATTCTGTCCTTTTCCTTTACATTAAAAACTGACCGGTCCGAGAATAAACCTCCAGGATATTTACCAAATGAAACGCGATATCAAGGAAAATGGAATCCTAGCATATTGGCTGATCATTCCTGGGAACTTAGGAGGGGCCTACCGAAAGTTAAGTAGGTACTCAAGAAAATCAGAAATGTCTCAAATTAGCGAAAAAAATTACACATAAGTGTATTATTATATTTTGCTATTTTTTGTAAACACGAATATTATTAAATTTCTTGAAAAGGTTACGTGTTAATTTTTTTTTATTCTTCAGTTGTTGTTAGGAATTCATACTATTATCAAAATATGTTATTAGATTTTGTGTAACAAAAAGAAGTTTTAATTTTGCAGACCAGTGTTATTATTGGATCCATCTGACACCAAGCTTTTTAGAGTGCTTCAAATAATTCCTCCAAGTTTTTGTAAGTTTAGTGGCGAATTGCATTGTCCAAAATTTCCCAAAGGTTGTCTATTGGATTGAGGTAAGGAGATTGATACGGACATTTTAATAAATTAATTTTTTCTTCCAAAAACTAGTGTTTTACCAACTTCGACGTGTGCTTCGGACAATTGTCTTGTTGAAGGAAATGGCGCAATGGCAGGGTACTATCTGCATATGGAACCATGATATTCTCTAAAATATCTTTCTACGTGTAGTGGTCCATTATGCCATTCATCCTAGGAATAAGACCCATGCCAAAACCAGAAAAGCATCCCTACACCATTAGAGAATCGCCACCATGCTTTTTGGATACCTTCAGGACATCTTGAATAGACTAAACTTGGAGTCATCACTAAATATTACCCGATTCCAATCTTGAATGGTCTAAGCTATCATAGGTCACGAGCAAACTTTCTTAGAAAGAAGCGGTTTTTTCACAGGTCTTCTGGCAAATAGGTTTTCTCGATAAATCCTATTCCGTACAGTGCATGACGTTTTAATTGGAAACTTACTATTATCTAATAATTATTGGGGTTTTAGTTGATTTGAAGATTGAATACCAAAAGGATTATCTTTTGATAACTTCTTACCAGGTAAATAATTTTATTTGAAATCCTCACATTAATTTTTTTTAAGTATTCTTTTGAGTTTGTTTCTATAGAGAAAATGTAAAAACGAAATAATATTTTAATATTTTTTCATGATTTTAATGTAATCTTAATTGTTGCTCTACTTCTTTCTAATACTGTTACGGGCTACTTGAAAAATAGGTCATTGTTTACAGTGTCCGGGCGATGTGTATATTTCCTAGTAAGAGTAGTTAATAATTTCATTTAATTACCAATATTTTAAGCAATGCCCATGATTTTTCGGGTATAGTAAGTGAATATGGAAATAATTTTAGGTAACTAATATAAAAAAAATACACAACCATCTAATATATCTTATTATCAGAAGTAAATATAAATGCATAAAAAATTACTAAAATTTAAAATCTTGTAAATGTAAGAAAAATGAAAAGGACATATGTGTTGAGTCAGTATAGTAGTGTATGTTGAATTTGGTGCAATATTTGGGCCATCCATATTTAATTTTATATTTTTGATTGCAAAAACATCATAACCCTAACCCCTACAGTAGAACATTTTCTAACAAATTCTCTCAAAAAAATGTCTAGATTTTCTGGAATTTCATCAGGAGAGATCCTTTTCATAAGGTAAATTGATTTTTAGAATACCTACAGTTATTTGATATTTTGTTTTAGATTAGTTCTCATGGAGGCAGTGAAAACAAGATAAGGTAAGGAAAAATTGCATACGAGCCAGAAAGAAAATGACAAAAGTACACAACGTCAACGAACGTATATATGAAGAAGACAAGAAGGTATACAAGGATTGTGTTCTTTTCACCAACGTTTATTGAGCAAATCAGTCAAATTTCGATATAAAGAACACAACTAAGCAGGCAAAGAAGGACCTGAAACATGCGATGTTACCAGCCAAGGTCCAGCACTGGCGGAAGGTATAAAATGACGAGGAAGATCTCCCAAGGGTCAAGGGTACCACATACTTATGAAGAACCCGAAAACCTTGGCGAGGGGTCTATCTATAATACCTAAAAAATACGACGAAGAAGACAAATATGTAGTATAAAAGGGAGAAATCACGCACTTTACAAAGAAAGAACTACAAGAAGTAGCAAGAAGAAAGAAAATTAATAAGCAGGCGTCAGGAACAGTTTATATACCAGCAGAAATTTTCAAGGTCGCAGTAGCAAAACATCCACAATATATGCTTAGATTGATGAAGGAATCCTATAGGAAGGTAAATTCCCGGACAAGTGGATTATAGCTCACTTGGTACTAGAAAACTCTTGAAAACAAGATCAGACCGAAAGCAGTTACACACCAATATACCTGATGAACAGCGCCGGAAACATAATAGAACTCTATTACTAGCTAGGTTAAAAGCGGAACTAAAAAATAAAGGTGATTTAGTTAGCTGATAACCAATACGAGTTTCGGGAAGGTCGATCGACGATCCAAGCCATCGAAGCAGTATGCGACATTGTCAGAAATCAAATGAAGAAGACACTCAAAATAAGGAAGTTAAAAACGCGTTTAATAAGGAGAATTGGAACATCATTGAGGGTGACTAATAGGAAATTTCAGACTGTCTAAGGCTTATCCAACAGAAACCTGAAGACAGGAATACGAGAGATGGCGTCTGTGACATGTGGGATAGGGATAGGTACTGATGGGACCAACTCTCTGGATATTCATACGATGGATCGGAGAATATGCCAGAAGGCGTACAACATATGTACGTGGGAGTAGTGATCAATAGAAACCTAAACTTTAGAAAGCACATCGGTGTTTTTTAGTTTGGGTTTGATTGGTTTTGTATATATGATCTGGTGATGTTGAAATGCTTATTTTTATCTATGATGCTGATTGTTAGTATTGATTATAACTTCATAGCCAAAAATTCTTTCTTAAGAGCCTACCACTATATTAAAAACAAAAATTGAATTTTTCACGGTTATCAAGCAACTTTTTGCACAATTTTTGGTGTATTTCATTCTGATTTTTACAATTAATTTCAAATAATTAAAGTTATAGAAATAATAGCTGTTTTTTACCAACTTTGCTCGAGTTAAATTTTGGTGACAATTAATAATTAATATGAGAAGGTTGGCAAAATTTAGGTTGGGTCATATACCAGTTCCCTCCAAAAATGTTTCGTGATTTTTTTATGGTGTAAATCAGGCTTTCATACTTACTCCTCCTATTTAGTTATTAAATAGAGTATAGACTTTAGAATAAAAATATTTTTTTAAATATATGCTCGTATCTATTATATCTACAGCTTTTAGAAAAATATGTAAGGAGGAATACTGCCCTGGATAGGAAAAGCGTGGTAAATATTTTTTTAAATTTGAGTTTGAGTCGATATTTTCAAATTTGTATGAACATTTTATATTTTCCCCACAAATTAATAAAAAACAGCATATTTTATGTTGGTATTTCAACGATCTTTATTTAATGGAGTTGCCAGGTTTTTCCTAAGCACCGCAGAATAAATTAATCATAATATCAAAGTAAATAGTTATTTTTTACAATATCGCTACTCTCAAACGAATGAAAATTTGTTAAAATTTAGATCGGAAATTGTAGACAGAAAAATTGTATCTTATACAGTAATATAATCTTTTAAGAAATCTCTTGATAAGGCACAATAAATTAATTCGATCTCCCCATTTGATACATTTCGCCGATTCCATTATATTTTGAGTCCTAATTTCATCCCCTTTATAATTCCACCCTTCTGTTTTCCATCTATTTTGATTTCGATTTGATATGTCGAACAGTTGCTGTATAAGTAATTCGTCACGCGTCATCGCACGCGCCTAAACACTTCCTAATATCGTATCAAAAATAAAGATAACTCAAAATAATTCGTAATTTATATGCTTGATGAATGTGGCATAAATATACCGTGTCTAAATTTAAGTCCATTTGTATCGGAATAATAAATTATTGTCTAACTTAAGCTATAGTTACTAAAAACATGTATTTTAAAAGCAATTAATTGAAGTGAACTATAATTTTATAAAATAATTCGGTTGTGTTTTGTTAAGACGGAAATTAATTGCTCACGTCCAAAACTCTAGGATAATACTTTTCCAACAGAAGCTATTCGAGCTTAGCGCTCATTTTATCCACTCAAGTCCTAATTGAGTTTCATAAATAAAACCGTCTTGTTAAAATACATATACTTTAGCCAATTAATTTCATTTAATTCTTTGTAATTAATTATACATAAAATACATATTTCCAATTAATTTTTGGTACTACAAACCAAAAAGATTTAAAGCATTAATTTGATTATCTTATACTTTAGAAACATTGATATTTACTTTACGATACTGTAAAAAATGTTTTACAACAATGTGAGTAATAATATTAAGCCTGGCTTCTTCCATCGTCGTGTAGTTACTTAAAACATCTAAAGCTCTTGCATAACTTGCTAGAGCTTATAGCTACACTTTACTACATTGGTTATTTCGCGATTATATTGTCATACTTATATGTCCTAATTTATAAGATGTAAACATTAAAGAGATTAAAGTTTTGGTTCGCCTAAAATTTATAATTATAAGTGTTTTTAATTAACAAGTAATTTCTCAACGTAAATTTTAAACTTCTTAAAGAAACTTTTACAGAATTTTTGATTAAAGTTTTTCAATAATTGCAGTTGAGAAGCTTGTTTATTTGGAACAAGGTTTATTTACAACTCATTTAAGTAAATAGGTAATAAAAACTTTTTAATAACGGTTTAAAATGAACGGTTTTAAATGAAAAATTTAAGATATTCATTAGTTAAAGTATTGGAAATTCTTTCTACTTTAAAATATTCAAGGTCATGATTATGCAATTTTGATTTCAGACTTATCAAACTATAGTTAATTTGTCCCGGATTACTGTCATTTCGTCATTTCGAAATTGAAATATATTGTTTATATGCGACTTAAATCAAACACACTTTTCATAAACCCTTTCATTCCCAGGACCTCATTTTCGGGGATAAAGTATCCTTTAGTAAATACAGCACGTTTCTATGGAAATTTTCTAAAACAACCAATGAGTGAATGAGTGAAAAGTATTTTGATTCAACAAGCCTTTTTTCTGTAGGATAGTTTATGCCCGAAAATAAGGAACTCTACGCTCATTTTTTGACAAAATATCCTTTACGAAAAACAGTACTTTTCTGTGAAAATTTTCCAAAACAACGAATAAGTAACGAGTATTTTGCTTATCCACGCCTTTTCCTTTTTTCCCAGAACCTCCATCCTCATTTTTTAGGAATAAAATATCCTATAGGAAAATTGCTAAATCAACCAATGAATAAAAATATTTTTGCTCAATATGCCTTTTTTCCTAGACGATATTTTATCCCCGAAATTGTGGAAAGGTGTCCAGGAATCACAATTATACACATTAAGTTTACACTATATGGTAAATTTTCTTTTTCTGAAATTAAAGAATCAAATCAAATCAGCATTCAAAAATTATTTAAAAACAAAAATTCATGTTTGAAGTTAATATTTCATATGAAGTAGAGTTGTATACTGTTTCATCTAGGTACTTTTTCATGGACACCATATAGACACATACGTTACATTGACATTACCTTTTTATCGACATTACCTTTCATCCACATCGACACTAAATTTACTTTGACAAGAACGTTCCATCTACACTAGCTTTTCATCTTTCATCGGCACTAACTTTTCATCAAGGATGTATTTTTTTGAAAATATAGTTTCATCAGGAATCTTTCCATCGACTAGTTTAATCGACACTATACAGGGTGTCCCACTTTTTTTTCAGCAAATTTTTTTTTAGATAGTAAATGTCATTCTGGGCAAAAAAATTCCTATAAACTTAATATTTCTTTCGACTCCTTAAGAAGTAACCACAATTTTAAAACTGGTAAATTTTTATGATTTTTGTGAAACACGCTGTATAATTTTCTCTCTTATCATCAATTTTTTTATTTAAATCAATTGTGGATTAGATTTTGTTTTTGCCAACTTGTTTCTATGAACATTATTGGCTATTTTTAAACTAAGTGGACCATTTAAAATTTTTCTTGATGAATATATCTGATTGGTTTTAAGATAAAGACAAAAACCAAAGAATACTTGGTTTAAATAAAAAAAAAATCAAAATGAATTGAAATTTATACATGGTGTCCCAATAAAATCATTAAAATTTTGAAATATGAAAATTGCTGTAACTTTTTAGGGAGTCGAAAAAGAATATTAGTTCATAGAATTTTGTTGCTGAGAATGACACTTACTATCTAAAAAATTGGGATACCCTGTATATTCATGGACAAAGATATTTCATCGTATCACAAACCCCTGAAGTTTAATATAGTATTCTCAATTCCCAAATGGAAGATTTTCATGAAAAATCTATTATTAACCTGGGTTTATAATATTTCATCGACAATCCACTTTTAACAACATAGCCCCCTCTACAGACTTTTCCATTGACTCTACAACTCATTGACACAGACACAGACGTTACTTTGACATTAGCTTTCATCGAAAACACGACAACTGTTACATATACATTACGTACAACATGCTTCACCGAAAACTGGTACACAAAAGAAATGCTAACGCCAATAAGAAGCTTTCGTACGGCTTGATTATACCTTAGTCTCGCCCACCGCTATTTAGTAGTTAAGTGGGTATTGGCGATGGCATTTCTTTTGTCTACCAGTTTTCGGCGAAGCATGTTGTACAACCGTTGCATTGAGAAACCATTTCATCAAAATGTCGTTTCATCGGAATTTTTTCCAGCGACTACTGTATCATCGACACTCCATTTTTATGTTCAAGACCGTTCATCGACAAAGCCGTATTTCATCGAAACACAAACGCTTCGAGTTCAATATACTGTTATCAACAGGGGCGGATTTACCAATAGGCTAGATAGGCTGAAGCCTACGGCGGCAAATTTATGACGGCGGCAAATTTTCAATTTTTTAAAATGTGGCAATAAAATATGTTTTTAAAACTATTTTTATTTTTTTTTTAGGATACAAAATATGTTAGCCCACCGGCGGCAGAAACCTAAATCCGCCTCTGGTTATCAATTCTTAAATGGACGATTTTCATGAAAAATCTATTATTATCCTTATCCTGTGTGTATACTGTTTCATCGACAATACCACTTTCAACAACAGCCTCCTCGACAGACTTTTATGTCAACTCTACTTTTTTATTGACACAGGCATTCATTGACATTATCTTTTCATCGACAACTATTTCATAGACATTACCTGTTCATTAATAGCTGTTTAATCGACAAGCCATTTTATCGAGGCTAACTTTTCATCGACAAACCATTTAATCTAAAATGCGATTTATTCGAAAATATCGTTTCATCGGGATTCTTTCCATCGACTACTGTGGTATCGACATTAGATTTTCATGGTCAAGAATTTCATCGATACTACATTTTCATAGCCAAGGTCGTTTTATCGACATAGACGAATTTCATCCACACAAACGCCTCCAGTTTTATATATTCGGTTGTTCGGAAAGTCATTTCGTTTTTTTTAAAGAAAATGAAAGACGATTTTCTTATAGTGTATAAATATTTTATTGAATTATTGTCCATTTTGGTCCAATACCTGCTGCCATCTTTCTGGCAGTGGCATTATTCCACGTTCATAAAACTTCTGATCTTTAGTGGAAAAAAATTGATCCAAGTGATGTTTCACGTCTTCGTTTGAAATAAGGGTTTGGTCTTCTAAAAAATTTTGTAGAGACCGAAACAAGTAATAATCCGAAGGTGCCAGATCTGGAGAATATGATAGATGTGGTACTACATCCCATCCAAACTGTAAGAACATGTGGAACCCTTATATCGAGTTTTTAAATTAAACCAAGGCGTTTCACGTGATCATGAATGGTTGAATTCGATAATTTTTAACTCTCAGGGATCTCATGAGTTGTTATTCGGTGGATTGCTTCAATCAATGCCTCTATTTTATCTTCATCTGCTTCAACAGGCCTTATAGAACGTAGTGCATCTTCAACATCAAAATTGCCGAAACGAAATTTTGCAAACCAGTTTTGGCGCTAGGATTCTGTCTTCTACATACACATCCAATCAATTTTTTTTTGCTTGAACAGGATTTTTACCATTTCTTTAGTAAAAAAGTAAAGTATGCTGAAAAAGCCGCTTTCGACTTTGCACATTTGATAGGGCACCAAACAAAAACTATTGTGCAGAATCAAACAAAATTTTTCACAAAAAATCCTTTGCTATATCATCTGAAAAAATAGGTATATAATGACAATGTGGCTTAAGTGTGAAGCTGGATGTGGAAAAATATAAGTAAGACCTCTATTAGGAAAAAACGAAATGACTTTATGAACAACCTAATATTATTCTCAATTACCATATATCAGAGGATTTTCATGAAAATCCTCTTATTATCCAGGGTGTATTATGCATTATTGAATTTTCATACAAACTCCAAAATAACAAGTATAAACGGTTTTGTCGGTAAAAAGGTAATGTTGATAAAACGTGTCCGTTTATGTCGATGAAACACATTTTTGTCAATGAAACGGTCTTGACATTGAAAATATAGTGTCGATGAAACTGTAGTTGATGATTAAAAGACCTCCAGTGCCCCAGTAAACTAACATTGTCGAAAATATTTGCATACTAGATGAAATGGTTTGTCGATATAAGGTCAATGTCGATCAACGGTTGTCAATGAAAATGCAAAATCGATGAAAATATAATGAGAAAGTAACGTCTGTATCGATGAAAAAGTTGAGTACTTTTCGATGAAAAGATCTGAAATAGTCAGGGGGCATATGCTCGAATAACTCGACACGATGACGTATACGACTTTCATCATTCTTTCCTTGTCATTCAAATACAAAAATAAGAGCGTGTCCTTGATATGTCGTATACGACATCTTCTCGGCTGATTCGAGCCTAGCCTCCTTGATCGATGACAATGTAGGTAATGAAAAGTGGTTCCAATCCTTGAGAAGTATAAATGCTCCTCTGTCGCCAGTATATTTTATAAATGTAACAACATCGTTACAAAAAAGGTGACAACTATAAAAGTTGCTCTCTTCCGTAGTTTGATTATAGTAATTCATCGATTACTCAAAAGCTTAAAAATATGAATTTGAAGCGCCCTAAAGCTTTAACTTTGTGTCTCGAAATTTGTTTGAAACACTTGTAACTCTAAAAGCCGTTTCCCTTAAATTGAGCATTATTCCTGCGTAAAAAATAAACCCATTAAGAATTCAATCTTGCGTTTGTAATTCTCCCCAATTTGTAATTACAAGTAAATGAAACAACTTTTACTCTCAATCTCAAACATTTCTGAATTTAATAAAACTCCCTAGTCATCAATTTGCGTTTCCATCGTTGTAATATCGCACCCTTCGCCGTTAAATCCTTGACATAAAACGTAAGGCAGTTGCAATGTTTGGTTTGTAGCTCAAAGACGCGCAATTGTCAATAACGTTTTGTTGTAAATCCGGCGAAACAAGGTGGGCGGTTTACAGCAAAGGGTGCACTTGTAAGTGCAAACAACTGCCAAAAACTTTGTCAATTTCAAGAAATAGTGTTTTATTTTAAAAAGCTTTATCCCTCTATCATATTCGAAATAATGCACAGCTTCGCGTATTATCTTCTACAAACATGCGAATCTCCGATACGTGTTGCAGCCTTGTTGATTTTATATTAGGGATTATTCCAGTTGTTAAACTGCTTCAGCAAAGTGCTTTCTTGCCAAAGCTTTCATATTTTTATTGTAAACACAAATTATAAATCCCGCCGCATTTTACGTTAGCGGTAATTTAATACAAAGCAACATTAATTCTTAAAACAAACATACTTACTTTACTCGAATCACTTTTTTAAAACAAATCCAGTTTATTTCTAATTTACAAAATCAAGCTATTTACCAAATTTCTATGTAAAAGTAGTATATTATTATTCATATTTTGGTTTTCGTTCAACATGGTACCTTCCTCGCCATTCAATGAACCATTTACTGATTGTTCCTTCAGAAACAGTGTGATTTAGAAGATTTGTCTGCCAGAAAGTTTAATTATTTGGAAGAAAATGTCCATCTTTGTAGAAAAATTAAGTCGAGGATAGTTGTGATTCCATTGGCACAGCCCCAATAATTCGCCCATTTTTATGCCACTGTGTGATTCTCTCGAATACATAGTCATTGCAATAAAATTTTATTGGTGATATTTTTATGAATACCTATAATTTCCATCATTTTGATAGAAATGTAATTGATCGCAATCACCCTGATGAAATTTTGGTAATGTGGGTTATAAATTTATTAAGTTTACTAGCAATAAATTATTGCACTAAAATTTTATCTTCATTAGGAGTTTTTCTGAAAAATTTCTGGATGATTACCCACTGTTTCCTAGTTTGTTGTTTTGTTATGGATTAAAGAAAGTTGTTTATAATAATCGATACAAGAAATTTGCGTCAGGTTGAATTGAGAAATAAAATTAATGTTCCTAACTCAATTTATTCGCTCAAATTGGCATATACGAAGAGTTCCGAGTTAATTTCGTTTTGTTAAATTGGTTGTGAATTTTATGATGGGGGGAAGAATGCTGCTTTCAGCTTTACTTAATTAATATAGATGTCTGATTTAATGTAATATTGTATTGAGGATACGGGATTACGTGTTTGCTGAAAGTTTTACAGATTTGCCTAATGTTTATAATTTAATATTCGAGTTATTATTTTAATTTCTATAGGACGCCTTGTATTCCTACCTTCATACTTTGAATGAATGTTTAATAATTCCTTAACTTTCAAAATAACAACTAACAGAGGAACTCATGCCTAGCATGCTCACAATTTACAACGCTTATAGTAATAAATATTTCCAAAATTAAATATGTTACAATATTCATAATTTATAATATAAACATTTTTATATTTTTTTATAATATTGTATTGTTCCTACAATAATGTGTTGCCAAATTTCTTTTAAAAGACTGATAAGGCCAAGTCAAAAAAATTCTAGAAAAAAAGTTGTATTGGATTGAATTCGCGATTTATGACTAATATGGGAGTCAAATTCTTTTCTGAAGAAAGAGATCCAGGACCAAAACAAAAATGTATATTTTGTGCAAAAGGGAAATTCAAAATCAATCTTTTTATGAAAAATTTCCAATAATTTAGTGATTTTTTATAAAATATCGATCGAATTTCAGCCTATATAACATAAAAATAAAGAAATTTGCAATTATTATAATATCTAAATCTAGTTTTGGTAGAAAGGACCCCGCACAATCCTTATGGAAATATGATTTCTGTCCCGTGGCTGCGGTGTCATCAATTCATCGCATTTCCGAAAATTCGAAAATCGGTACCTTCCGATGGCTGTAGTTAAAAATTGGTCCATTTTCGTGATTTGTGCCCATGGAGACATTTGTTCAGAATGTCGAGATCTATCGATTTAGCCTATTCAAAAAGATTTGACAGAAATCAAATTTCCATAAGGACTGTGCGGGGTCCATTAAAAAAAATTGAGGTTTTTAAATACAAAATGCAACAATATTCAATTATTTTATGCGAGAATTTACTTAATTTTTAGTAATTTCTGGTGAATTTTAGTAGAAATATTCATGAACTTCCTTGAACTGTAAAATTCTTCAAATACTTTTTTCGAATTTAAAGTGTGCTTTCAGCTATTTTTATGTTTTAAGTTAATAAAATGAAATATAATAACATTACAAATAAGCTAACCTAACCTAATCTAAAATAAAAAACTTAGTTTCAAAATAAAATGACCTTTTAAATTTAAGGTATAGATTCTTTATTCTTCGGCATATTCGAATTCGCAATTTTAGGAAAGAGCTCTCTCTCCATAGATTCTTCCTCTGTCGGCGAATTAGTGAAACTGTTACGCTAGAATAAATCGTCCGTAGTAAATTTGCCCATTTTGAATAAATATTGATTTTAAATAAAAATTAGAAGCATATTTATTAAAAACTTTGTATAAAAACACTTAGGTCGACTTTATCCTATATTTGGACATTAAAACATGTAGGTTGAATACTGGCTTCGATAGTTCACTAATTTGCCACAGAGGGCCAACAACGCCATCTATTGGTAGTTAAAATTCCCAATATCAAAAGTAAGAATGATAAATTAACATTAAAGATTCTTCACTTTTCTTAACTTTTTAACATAACATTTTTATTTCTAAAGATAATTTGCTGAAATTTGGTACAGGGGATATTTTCCAAACGTTATAAAGGGTAAAAGGGGCCGGACCCCGAAAAAACTGCATCCTGAAATTTGTATAGAATTTTGGCTATTTTTATTCAATAATAATAAATAATTTACAAATATTACAAATTTGATTTATCATCCGTCGTTGATTTATCTATAGGGTGTCTCACTTTTTTTCCATCAAATATTTTGTTTAGATAGTAAATGTCATTCTGAACAAAAAAAAATCCTATTAATTAAAGTTTCGACTCCTTAAAAAGTTACAGCAATTTTAAAATTTCATAAATTTAATGTTTTTGTGGGACACCCTGTATAAATTTCATTTAATTTAAATTTTTTTTATTTAAATCGAGTATGCTTTGGATTTTGTATACTTTAAGCCAATAAGATGCAAAGTTTTACCGAGGGAAATTTAACCTCGTCGTTTACTTATTTTAAAAAACCAATTTGGCAAAGAAAAAATCCAAATAATAATTGATTTAAATACAAAAATATAATAAGAAAAAATATTATAGTGTTATCTTATTGGCTTAAAGATATACAAAATCCAAAGCATACTCGATTTAAATAAAAAAAAATAAATTAAATGAAATTTATACAGGGTTTCCCACAAAAATCATGAAAATTTATCAATTTTAAAATTGCTGTAACTTTTTAAGGAGACGAAAAACATAATAGTTCATAGGAATTTTTTTTTCAGAATAACATTTAGTATCTAAAAAAAATTTGCTGAAAAAAAAGTGAGACACCCTGTATATTATTATTGCTTTTCCTATGTCTATTCTTCTTCTTCATAAAATCTTCTTCAATTCCCTAAGAGCTAAGAGGTTTTCCTTTAGTTTCAGGTAAAATAAAGTATATAGCAATAGTTCCACATAAAGTACAACTTTTAATCTTCCTTAAAGAGATACCAGGGCCCAAAAATAAATAAGTCCAGTTTGCACCACTGTAAAACCTTCAAAGTAGTTCATACGTACTTAAACCTATTCTATTCCTTTAGTTGGTGAAGGAAAACTTTTCCTCAATATAGCCCATATGGTATTTGTAGCAAGCAACTATGAATGGAATAATCTCCAATAATTTTTTGCCCCACGGTTAATTTTGCAAAATACATGGCAATTGCGACAACGATGATTAACACCGCTATGTAGATGTTTGATAACATCAAGGCTCTCTTCATGATGCTGATAGTATAAAATTTAAAACAGTTCCAGTAGATGCGTTAGTAGGAAAAATATATTCATTATTACTAAAGCTATTGGGAAAATCCTCTTCTTGCATACCAAAAATAATTCACTACAACTCAATTTCGTACTTGATTTTCTTTTGGGGATTAAATAGTATATTTCAGTATGTTCCTGGTGAAACATGGAATACTATTTACAAATGGTTTGTGTAAAACCCACCTGAAGAACCGAAACCAATAGTATATGATTGCACTTACCTAAATATTGAGTAGAGTTATTGCCTCAAAGCTTTGCATCAATATTTTGTGTTCAGATGAATAAAAATTTATTGAAACTTGCCATGAGTGTACCTCCCTCCAGATGCATATGTACATGAACCTTAATTTTGGAATGCAACTAATAATGATGCGAAAATCCTCTTACAAGAGTTTCAAATGAATATTGTTAAGCATGATTTAGAGCCTGAGATATCTTCATACTTGATCACGAATACCATAATGCTATTTCTATCCTAATGGGGATGGGTTTAGTTACATTGCTGCCGCCTTTTCTTGATCTTAATCAAGCTCAGTTCTTTCAAGAGATGAACGAATGGATCGTGGAAGTTACGAAAGGCCACTTGAAAAGTTTATTTAAATTCTTTCCAAATGTTATCCCCACTTCTCATATTCCCAATCTGTAGCATTTTTTCATACAGTCAGAGGTGTAATAAATAAATATAACTATTTTGATGCCTGATACAGATGTATTATGAGCTAGAGTAGAAGTTGAAGGTCTTTGACAAAGATGAGGTCGATGGGAAGACCTAATTAACTGCAATGCAGGTACCATTGTTTCCGAATTAACTTTTGGAACTTATCAAGTTGAACTAGCACCATCATATATCCCAGATTCTTCTTTGGGAGCTGATCCGGAAAATGAAGAAGAAATCGAAGGAATTGGTATTTCGAGTTTCATTCATGAGAATAAGGATTGTCTCCAGATTCGTAGATTCAAGTATGGATATTCATTAATTATATTTGAAATCATAGACCCACTTGGTAAACAGAGGTTAAAAATGTTTTAAAGGTAGAGAAAGCCAATTGACTCTATCCTATTTTCTGTTTCTATTCTATTTTTTTATTCTCCACACACACACGCACAAACACACACTCACACACTTTGAAATGTCCACATAGATAGAATTGCAATAATAAAGCGAGATTCAGGACTTGAACACATTGAGACTTCCAATCTCGATGTTATGAACTATAGATTCGACGAGGACATATTAGAATCTACCGAAAGTATTTTTTGTTGCTTTTGCTTTAGTTTCGCTACTATTACCTCAATACCAATACCATACATAAGTATCAGGAAGTGGGAATACCATTAATGCACACAACAAATTAAAATTCATTCGTCATCCAATGCTAAAACGTCCCGAAAACATGCTCAATCAATAAACCTAGACTAACCAAAGATCAAATCCCAGCTAGGAACAATTTGAAAGTAGCAAATTACCTTTAGAAATAAAGATATTATGTTAAAAAATGGAGTAATTTGGGGAAAAATTTTATTCTTACTTTTTATCTTCATATAGTTCAAAGAATCTATTCCTGAAGGGACACATGCTTAGAAATACCCTGTATTTATACATATGTATCAAGCGACATGTTTCGAGGCTAGAATGGCCTCATCTTCAGGTAATACAATTCTTAAATAAACACTTATTTCTATTAAAATTAGTAACCGACTACAAAAACCATTTAGTTTCGAACTTTAAAAAAAAGATGTGACCTCAATATTTAAATAAATGAAGGTCTAATAAAATAATTCTGATTTTTTTTATTAAAATACAAATATTTCAAATGAGAATTTAGTAAAGTTTTAGTTCTTGTACAAATTACGTGCAGTTTTTAGCTAATTTCGAGTGAATTTCTTTTAAATATTAATACATTTATAGCGCTAATATTCCTGAACTTCTTTGAATTGAAAGGGAATTTTTCCGGATTACAATTTTTTTAGCTTAAAAATGCAGATTTGTTTTTCAAATTTTAAGTGAGCTGATGATATAAGGTAATAAAAGTAACGAAATATAATTTTTTTAGCAATACGAATAAACTAACCTAACCTTACCTAGCTTAACCTAAAAAAGTTTCTTATAATCTCTATATAGTGAAGTTATAAAAAGTACTTAAAAATTGACTACTTAATTTTTTTCTGTTTTCAAGTGAAATGGTAGGTAATTGTAATTAGATTTAATGACAACATTGAAAAACTTTAAACTTAATATTAAAAAAAATCATCTGGATACACTGGCGTACGTGCACCCCCCCTTTAAGCTAGCAAATAATTGGAATGAAAGCTAAAATTTCATTAAATTCACTCAAATGAATTAAATTTTTATGTTATTTATGTTGAAATAAAATTACTTGTCAAAAGTGCACCCCCTTTAAAAATTTCTGGCTACGCCACTGCCTGTTTATCTTATGCACTTTTTAATTTCATTAATAATTTTTTGGAGTGTTCAGTAACTTTAGAATTTCAATTTCAACAAATTTCATAATCACCCGTATTATAAATTGCTTTTATTTTTGGTACTTCAAGTATAACTTAATCGTTTCGTTATTTTGCATTAATCTTCCCTTATTTAGCTTAACGCAAAGTAATCCTATTTAAAATTTAATTTGGATTTAACAAGTGAAATAAATATAATACTCAAAATAACGATAATAATAATATATCGAGCGCACACAAGTTTATTTATTATATGTTACATTTAAAATTTAAATTCCAATTGATTTCACGCCGATTATTATGGAAACAGAAATTAATATCCTAGGATTTTGCACAATAGAAATAATTTATAACAATAGCGATATCGGTAAAAAGTAAAATAAACATACAATTTCCAGATTATTAACCAATAAATTAAAGCAGATTAAAATTGGCACTAATAATTTTAAAAGCAATATTTCTATTAATTCAGCTGTCTGTTGGCCATTTAATACAACTTACGTCCCAAGTGCAACAAAATATTTTATGTTGGCGTGTTGTTTGACAATACAATTAAATGGGGTGAACATGGGGTCGTCATTTTTGGAGTTAGGGTGGGTCAAAATTTAACCGTGAAAGTGGGGCAGTGTTAGAGTCATTATTTAATGGACGTATGTTACCAGGATGAGCACAATAGACACAACGCTATTCGGATGCGGAAATATGAAAATATGACAATCCTATTACAATTCTACCTTATAACAATATGGTAAGTCATTATTACAAGTAAATATTGAAGAATTTCGTGTAAATAATGTATATTAATTAAAAACAATCATAAACGATTTTTATCAAAAAAATATCTCATATTTTGTCATGTACCATAATGTTTCTGTTTTATATATTATAATTAAGAAAAATATTGTGCGTGCTTTTTAGAAACATCTTAATTAAGCAATAAATAATTTTTAAATATTCATTAAGATAGTTATCTATTTTATACTCGTGCTTTGCATGAATAATTTTCACCCTTCCTTAATGTGCGGGATAATTTATTCAGCTTCTAATACTCGTACTTTGTAAAGCCTATTAGATAATTGCATTGGTTCGAATATATCATATGGACCAAATTTATTGGAGCCCTTTTATAAAATATATTCATCAAATGGTATGTAACATGCACACATATTACTAAAAAGAGCATGCAGAAATAAGCGACATGTGTTTCACTTGAGCTATGTTTACTCTCCTTTACGGTAATATTGCGTCTGTGCCCTTATTGTTTGAAGAATGAAGGGGAGATATTGGAATAGTGCACGAATTGTCAATAGTCAATATGTGACTGGATGTGGATGTTTATTGTTTTACGTGCTGAAAATGTTAAAAAAATTAAGTCGATATGAAATTTATTTTCAATTTAAAAAATTCATATGTTAAATCTTTCTCAGGTTACAAAGGAAAGTAAACATGAAAAGCTCAAAAGTACCTAGCAAGCTTCTAATATCATTTTGAACAGTCAATTACATACATATATTACGAATATCAACTCTGAACATGCAATTTTAATATGGATTATGTTTTAGCTTCATTGATTTTAAGTACTTTCTATTTATTCAGTCATTGTAGGTTATAAGATCCTGTTTTATTGTATACTGAATTTTAGTTATTTTAAACCGACGTTGTATACAAATATAGATGTATTTTGTTGGTGTAAGGTATGCAAATGAGATAGCCTATAATTGATCCCTGGGGAATACCAGGTTTATAATTAATTTCAGTTTTCCCTATGCTTTAGTAGCTTTACAATTTGCAAGTAAATTGGGTGCTGTCTCTCTAGTTCCACTTTTCTAAAGTTTTTATAAGATGTAGCAAGCCATAAAGAGATATCTGAAAATAGTTTTTTTTGCTAAAAATGGTTTTTGACGACTTTGTCCAGTGACAATTTAAAGATTATTTAAATACTATTAAGGATAAATAAGTCAATTGTCAATTTTAAAAAGTCCATGATTTTTCTTTTTTTGTTACCTATACTTCAGCTCAAAATTTATGCATTTGTAATTGGGAAACACTATACAATCTGATTGAACCTCATCAGATCCAAATCAATACCTTGACATCTAGCCATTCCTACTCTCTGATGCCTATTATTAATATACAGGGTATATCAAAAAGAATACCATTACGGGACCTTAATATTGTCTAGTCTAATGGTGGAATTCTGTGCAAATCTTACAGAAAGAATCTATAAGGTTTGTTATATAGGTTGTAATGGACGGTTTCCATACCTACTTTACAGATAGTTACTGTAAGGACTTACAGTTTTGCACAGAATTGCACCATAAGATATAAGAGTCTTTGTATTAAAATATTAGAGAAACAGCTTATATGTGGAAGATTTTTTTGGAAAAACATTTCTGAGAAAATAGGTTTACGCCCTGTAATAAAAAATCTTAAATACTTTAAAGTTGCTATGCAGTTTTAAACTGGAAAATGAAAAATTAGTTAAACCATGTAAACCGGCATTTCACAGAATCGATCAACGGCAATCAAATTATGGAATCGTTTAGTTATTTTATACTTTACCTAGCTATTATATAGAACATCGGCTGCGTTCGGTTCCAAGTATGTAATATGTATGAGTTGTCATACCACAAGAAGAAGAAGAAAAAGAAAGAAAAGAATTTGCAATGCAATTTTAAGTGTCATGGGTCATGGTAAATAAACTTTTCTCCCATAATTCTTTGATATCTTTTTGCGTTTAGGAGTTATGACAAAAAATGTACTCCGTAATTGATCGAAGCATAATAATGTTTTTCTAAAAAACGGTCTTATTTATAAGATTTTATAAAAATACAACAAATAAAAAGGTTTTAAAATTTTTTATCGAGAAATAAAAAAGTTGCAGCATGTTTCGTATAATTTTTAAGAAAAAATGTTTTTTCGAAAAAGTAACTTTATTTTGTAATAACTTAGGAATGAATCGATAGAAAAATTTGAAAACGGTCTTATTTATAAGGTTTTATAAAAATACAATGAATAAAACAGGTTTCAAAATTTTCATCAAGAAATAAAAAAGTTACAGCATGTTTTGTGTTATTTTTAAGAAAAAATGATTTTTCTTAAAAAGAACGTTATTTTGTAATAACTTGGAAATGAATCGATAGAAAATTTAAAAACGGTCTTATTTATTAGATTTTGTAAAAATACAACAAATAAAACTGATTTCAAAATTATTTATGGAGAAATAAAAGTCGGAACATGTTTTGTGCTATTTTAAAAAAAAATCACTTTTTCGTAAAAATAACATTATTTTGTAATAACTTCGGAATGAATCGATAGAAAAATTTAAAAACGGTCTTATTTATAAGATTTCCTAAAAATACAATAAATAAAATAGGTTTCAAAATTTTTCATGGGGAAATAAAAAACTTACAGCACATTTTGTGTCATTTTTAAGAAAAATACTTTTTGTAAAAATAACATTATTTTGTAATAACTTCGGAATGAATAGATAGAAAAATTTAAAAAAACGGTCTTATTGATAAGATTTTATAAAAATACAATGAATAAAACAGGTTTCAAAATTTTTCATCGAGAAATAAAAAAGTTACAGCATGTTTTGTGTTATTTTTAAGAAAAAATGTTTTTTCTTAAAAAT
Organism: Stenus bimaculatus; assembly: GCA_963971135.1. NCBI lineage: Eukaryota > Metazoa > Arthropoda > Insecta > Coleoptera > Staphylinidae > Stenus > Stenus bimaculatus. The sequence goes on from OZ020180.1 coordinate 72,114,959, forward strand.
AACGTTATTTTGTAATAACTTGGGAATGAATCGATAGAAAATTTAAAAACGGTCTTATTTATTAGATTTTGTAAAAATACAACAAATAAAACAGATTTCAAAATTATTTATGGAGAAATAAGTCAGAACATGTTTTGTGCTATTTAAAAAAAATCACTTTTTCGTAAAAATAACATTATTTTGTAATAACTTCGGAATGAATCGATAGATAAATTTAAAAACGGTCTTATTTATAAGATTTTCTAAAAATACAATGAATAAAATAGGTTTCAAAATTTTTCATCGAGAAATAAAAAAGTTAGAGCATGTTTTGTGTTATTTTGTAATAACTTGGGAATGAATCGATAGAAAATTTAAAAACGGTCTTATTTATTAGATTTTGTAAAAATACAACCAATAAAACAGATTTCAAAATTATTTATGGAGAAATAAAAGTCAGAACATGTTTTGTGCTATTTAAAAAAAATCACTTTTTCGTAAAAATAACATTATTTTGTAATAACTTCGGAATGAATCTATAGAAAAAGTTATAGCACGTTTTGTGTTATTTTTAAGAAAAAATGTTTAATTGATAGAAAAACTTCAAAACGGTCTTATTTATTAGATTTCAAGCAGAAAAAACAAATAAAATAATGGTAAAATATTAAATTAATATGAAGTAATAAAATGGAGACATTTCTATACCTACTTTATTTAATTTAAAATTTATAAATATAATTCTAAACTGATGCTTCTGGAGGAATAAGTATAATAACTGCTGTTCCTGAAGAAATAAGTACTACAATTGTTATTCCTAAAGAAATACGTACTACAACTGGTGCTTCAGGTAAAATTAGTACTACAACTGTTACTCCTGAGGAAACCAGTACTACAATTTATGCTTCTTGAGAAATTAGTACAACCACTGCTGTTCCTGAAGAATGAAGAAATAACTACCGATTCTCCTAAATAATAAATACTACAGCTGATGCTAGAAAGAAATCATCAACCTCAACTGCTAATTCTGAAGAAATTAGTTTTGACAGTCCGGAGCTTCTTTTGAAAATTAACTTTAATTGCCCCCAAACCCAAAAGGTGACACGTCATACTTACCCATTCAGGTCGAATATTCCAACCACGAACTATAGTTTGAACAATCCTATAACGAGGATGATGGATGATTGCAATGAGTCTCTTAAGGACCTTAATTTGTTCGGAAACTCTCTTATATCTTTAAAATCTAAATGCATCAAAATTTATTGTAATTATTAGTGATTTCAAATTTTCGTTTTGATTTTCGGTCTACATGTAGTCTTACATTATATTTATTACTTTGAATGATAGTTGATTAAAATTAACAGTTCTTTTATTTGATACGTTAAAATCATAAATTGTATGTGAGTTGGGAGTATTACTAATATCATATAAATTGTATTTAATTTAGGAGTATTACTTGTAAAAATTTTTTTTTTATTAAAGGCTAATGCCGTTCAAATAAATAAATAAATTAATATAAAACTGAGATACTCCTAGAGAAACAAGTACAACTGTACTGAAGAAATATTTATAGCTACTGAAGCATTTGAAGTACTACAACTGATGATTCTGGAAAAACTGTTGCTCGTGCAGAAATATGTACCACATCTGTTGCTTCTGGGGAAATTTGTCCAACTATAACTAGGTAGTAGGTACAACAACTGTTTTTTCTGAATTAATACTGATGTAGTCCATTTTCCGCTCTAACGTTTTACATTTGAAAAATATCTTGATAGAACTTTTATATTCATTAGATATAGCGTCAAAATTTTCGAGCAAAAATGTAAATTATTGTGCAAGAAATAAATTTTTGAAATCAGAATATTGGACACAAAAGCTTGGTATGAAATAAGATATTCTAGTTTTTAAGCACCGAAATATAGCCGATTAAAAAAAAATAACAAGAATAAATAATACCATTTTCAAAGATTTTTTAAATTTTAGTAGTTTGAAAAGCTGAATATTATTTGCACATTTGAATTCACGAAAATCTTTAAAATGCAAATATAGATGTATTTTTGTTGTAGTCCAATGTAATCTACTGAGTGAGCCTATATAGTTTGGGCATCTATCAAAATGAAAGTTTTCAATATTTTAATTTTATTGGAATTTTTAAAGGTATTTTCATCATGTGTGTTTGTGATTCCTTTTGTCCAACAAAAATGTGAACCGCATTTCCATTTTAAAATTGTAATAAACCCTTTTACGTTCCGTTTCAATCCATCGAAACCATGCACTTACAAACATAATACTTAAATTAGCTCTTTTAGAATGAACAATATCCTACATTATCCATTATCCTGATCGATTTTGTGATGGGACAGACATTAAAAAAGGGCTTTCTAAAATCGCACCTTGCGGTTCTCATAGTGGTGTTTCAGTTGCAAATGCGGCTTCCATAAGTGTAACAAGAGGGGCCCAAAATCGAACATAAGCCATCGTAAACCCGTGGTGCGACCGCACGCGCCCATTTCAATCGTGGCCGACTAAAAAGAGGGATTACTCATGAATAGCTAAGTGAAAGATATACAGGGAGATTAGGCAAGATTAGCCATTACCACAACATTGGTTTAATGTATAAGCATAACGCATAGCAGGAAAGCATCCCTAATTGCACATCTTTGTTAATGTCGACAGTTTGAATTTAAATTGAACGAAAACAAACAAATAACAATTTAAAATGGTTCCCTACACACAGGGAATATCAATGTCTAGGAAAACCAATATTCTTTATTACCTATAAAATAACACGCAATTTATTTAAGTGATGGCTTTAGAACTTACTTTGTACAATGTTATATATTCATAAAAATCACATGCTTTTCATTCCTTCTTATTTATTTTACTAACTACATAAAAATACACTCTTTAAATGATTTTATTCCAAATTTACTATTCAATATTGTTATCAACTTTAGAAATTGTGCCTTCGTCTGTTAAGCGTGTTCCAGAGTCACAATTTGAGGTATCAATGAACTTACAAGGTATCTATAGTTCTTCTTAGCATAAATGGGATTACCATGAATCGTAACTGACTTTAAACACCTCAAAGATTTAAGTTTCATAATTTCTTTCACATCACTAATCTTATTTCCATGCAAGTACAAAATCGTTAAAGAAGGAAATTTTAACAATGCGGTATCAATTTCAGTAAGGCAATTAAATGATAAATCAAGCCACATTAAATTATGTGGATATTCCAGGATGGAATTCATGATTATGTCTATATACCTTATAGAAGTTAATTGGTTGTTATTAAGCCAAACTGCTTTAGTTGCGAGTTTCTTGTTTTCACCCTTAGTGGGAGCACCCACCTTTTCGGTTTCAACATTATCTGACTTAGCTTCTCTTAATAATCTGAAACGTTTAAATGAATAGTCTGCAGGCTTTTCTGGAATTCCAAAAATCATTCTAATTAGTTATTGCCAAAAATAAATAAAATTTCGAGATTTCATTGATGATTTTACTTTAAATTTTGTCATATATGCTGTCAGTACTGGTAATATCCATAGACAAAAGTTATATCAAGTCATTATGTAGATTCAATTGTCAATTTTATGTCAATTTTTGGTTTTCATATTTTTGCTCAAAAAACAAGATAGTTCAGGGGCCGACCGCACTAAAGTTTCCCTTATAGAAAATAGCGGGTTTTTTTTGTTAAATCGGTAGTATTTTATGTACTCAAGATAGTGCTATATTTTTTATGTGCTGAAACTTGACCGAAGTATTAAAAAATCACCACTTCCGGTACCTCTTTTTGAACTGTCCCTCATAAAACATAGCTCAACAATTGTGCCCACCCCCAAACCTGACAGGAACCGAGGCAGCAACCCAAAAAAGGGATTAATTTTCAAATATAGAAGAAGGCAACCACTCTTACTGACGTCTCGTAAAAGTGGTTGCTTATTTTTGAAAATGATTCCCACTTTCGGATTGACATGGATTAGAAAGGCGGAGTAGAAATGCATTTTAGGCAACCCAATATACACTGACATGGTATTGTGTATTGCATGTAAATTAGATGTCAAATTTTAAAATTATTTTTAAAAGTACTATACATATTTATAACTTTCGGAGTAAAAGAACTTTTTGTGGCTCGCATGTATCCACGTACATGCTCAGGATGCATTTTCTCAAAACATAAGTGTCATAATTAATTTCAGATTAGGATTTTATTAAAGTAAGAATTTTCTCATTTTTATTAAAAATTTCTTAATAAAATACATTCCTCCCCCTCGCCCCCCCCCCTCCCCCACCCCACTGGGTGCACCGCTGCACACATAAAGTACATACTTCTTTTACTCCAAATAAAACAGTATACTATTTTTCTACCAGATTCAAACAACCAATCACATGGTTTGAAACAACATAGATTTATGGTATGCAACCAAGCTTACACATTTACCTAATTAATTTCTATTTTTAATTTATTTTACATAATAATTATTTTTGGTCGTTCAAGTCAACCATTAAATAATATGTATTTATTTTAATTAAAGGCACTCTTATTGTTTATTTAAAATTCATAAATTTTGTTTTATTATAGGCAGCCAAGTAATCGCTTAAAGTAAGAAGTAGAAAGTATTTTCTCTAAATACACAATTTTTTGTTTGAATATTTTAATAATCCTGAATTACACAACTTGTAAATAAAATGACAAGGACAGAATGATGAAAGTCATATACGACATCAAGAATAAGGCGCCTGGACTGCGATTCTCGAATGTATGCGACAAATTATCGCACTGTTTTTCTATCAAAAGTCTACTACTTTGTCAAAAATTATTCTCAAATGTCGAAAAGGGGATTGAATACGACAAATATCGAATAAAACAAGTGAATGGGTCTAGGGCATGCGGACGAACAGTTCCTAGAAAAAGCTAGAAATAAAACAGAAAAACTGTGCGATAATTGGTCGCATACATTCGAGAATCGCAGTCCTGGTTACTGATTGTATATTTTAGATTTTAAATGTTATTATCAATTACTTATCACGTTATACATTTTATATTAAAAAACAAATATTTAAGTATTTAAAATTTAGATTCCAAATCATGAAAGCAGATCTAATCTATTTAATCTCATCAGTTACAATTTGTACTAGAATAATGAATTTCTGATATCTAAGGTGAACTCTGAACCTTAAATTGATGATGGCGCAATATTTTTGCAAGAATTTCATTTCAGATGGGAAAATACTTGAATTGAAACCACTACTGTTAGCTATTTTTAAATGGTAATAAATAACATGTATTTTTCCTATTGTTTCAAATAATTTTAAGAGTTGTGTATTTTATAAAATCATGTTTATTGTTTATTTACCAAAGAAATACATATACAAAAATATTCGAAAACTACATAATATTAACAATAATACTAAAATAATATTTACAAAATAAATTAAAATTGAAGGAGAGAATTTTTCATTCTTTAGAAATGTGTCTTGACGAATCTAACTCCAGTGGCTGCTCCATTAAACATATCTTTTTCCCTGAAACATTAAAATTATTTTTAACATAAAGCAATTTCCTGGGTGCACCTCTGAGGTTAGAAATTACTTTTTAGTTATTTTGTAAAAAAACTGATAATTTACTGCAACCTAAGTACATTCTTTTATAATTGCTGACTGCAAATTTTCAATCTACAAAAATATGTTTTTATAGTGACTTTCCATAGATATATTATGTCATAATTTGTTTATATTTAATTAAAATTATATCCGATAAGTGTGTAATATATCTCTTTTATTTTGCAATTTTATTTAATTATGAAATGTCTTGCTAAATATTATAAATTAAAAATTTCCATGTTATGTTAACACTTTCTTGGAAAATATTTAAATTGTAGAAAAAATCAATAAAAATTACGCATTTTTTAGTTCTCCATTTAATTTAAAAACGGCAAAACTTTTATATTTAAAACCGTTTTAAGACCAATTTAAAAAAAATTATGTATAAAGTATAAGTTGTGTAAATATTGTAATATTAAACTTAGAATAAGACACATATATGATTTATACATCTACATTTATCTTAAATAAATAAATAAAAATAAAAAAAAATAAAAAATAAATAAAAAAAAATTAAAAAAAAATAAAAAAAAATAAAAAAAACAAAGGTAATTATATTACAAGAAAAATATTTAAATACAGAGTGTTTCTGAACAAGTGTCGAATAATCTAGGAATGGGTTTTTAGCCCAATTTTAAGACAAATAGTAAGAATAATTTTTTGCGCTAAAATGCTCCATTTCGGAAATGCATTTCAATTTCAATTTTTTTTAACAAAAAATCCACATTTTTAATAATAATTGGCTCAAATTTTGCACATACCTTACTATTGGCAGCCACCTTGAGATGAATTAGCAAATTTTCAAAAAAAAAGTTAGAGTGAAGTTTTTCGGGTGAATTAACCATTTGAACCCTTTGAACCCTCTTTAACTTTTTTGTACAACATCATAGTAATGAAAAAAATTAAGTATTCACTTTTTTACCCGTTTTTTTAACTTTTTGCTTTCTTTAACTTTTTTGATAACTTGTTGCGTTTAGAAGTTATGGGGATAAAATAAACCACTTCAAATTTCTAAACGTGTACAAAATTGAATAAAATTATTTTATTTCTGTGCAAAATTAGATAAAATTAGGAATGTTTTGAAGAATACAGGTTTAATTAAGATTATGCAAAAAAAAAATGAAATTATGAAAAAAAAAAGTAAACTTCAATGCCTTGCATTTCCGAAATGGAGCCTTTTAGCGAAAAAAAATATTCTTACTTTCTGTCTTAAAATTGGTCCAAAAACCCATTCCTAGATTATTCGACACTTGCTCAGAAACATCCTGTATAAAAACTACATTTTACTCGTACACGTCTTGAAAAACAGGACAGGAAAATTTTCCTTTAAAAAAATATATAGTCTTAAAAAAGTTATTTTTTGTAGCAAAACCAAGAGTAATAAATTCAGTCATAGATTTGAGTAATGTAATATATAAAATATAAATACTTACTGTTGCTATTTTGTTGGTGTGAATGTGGTGCAAAAATTTCACAAAAAGTACTTGTGATCAACGTTAAAATTGCAATACAAAATACAATAAAACGAATCATTTTATTTTATAATAACTAATTAACTAATAACGAATGCTCTGAATATTTCTAGCAAAACTCAACTGCAAGTGTAGCAAAAAATTACTCTGACTGCCTCTTATAAAGATTTGTAACTAAACCTTTATTATTTACATAAAATAAACGATAAGTTAAGTTTGTCATTCGAGTGCACACGCACTTTGAGTTTAATTGAGGACATCATAGTACATGTGTACTAAGTGTATATTTTGTTATCGTACAATTACAATCAAAACAGCAAACTAATTTAAAAAAAAAGGTTTAAGTAGTAATTTTGTATTATCAATAATCTCTATAGTATTATAAATAGGATCTTATATCATTGCTTATAATATATGAGCACGTATTTAATGGGTCCTTTTATAGCTTTTTTTATAATATTTCAAATTACTAAAACTTTATCAAGGCATATATTTATGATGTCAGAACGCATACCGGGTGGAAATGAAAACCGGGTCACCTCGATAACTTTTTTATTTATGAATAAAAAAATTTGAAATTTGGCTATGTTCTATGGTTCAAAAAATTTTATGTGCATTTTTTATTTTCGAAATCACTTCCGGTTTCACCGGAAACACCATGAACTTTGTTTTTTTAAATGTAATATCCCATATTTTTATTCATGGCTTAAAATACTTTTAAAAAAGAAGTATTTTTGAGATATTAGTTTTTATTTTTTTTGTAAAAAAAATTTTTTTCAAAAAAAAAAAAAGGTTTTGGAAGTCGGTGAAAAGTACCAAAACTAATGCTAAATAATTCAAATACCTAAATAAAATTGTAATTTGAAAAAAAATTTAAGTGGTTTTGGAACTATTAATTTTTAAACTTAGTTAATGAAGATTTTATCAAATATCTCACTTTTTTTAAATGCAATGATGCCGGGTCATTCGACTTTTTAAAAAGAGGATTTTATAACGATTATTTATTTTATGTATTTGAATTATTTAGAATTAGTTTTGGTAATTTTCACCGACTTCGAAAACCTTTTTTTTTTTGAAAAAAAATTTTTTTTCGCAAAAAATAAAAACTAATATCTCAAAAATACTTCTTTTTTAAAAGTATTTTAAGCCATGAATAAAAATATGGGATGTTACATTTAAAAAAACAAAGTTCATGGTGTTTCCGGTGAAACCGGAAGTGATTTCGAAAATAAAAAATGCACATAAAATTTGTTTTTTTGAACCATAGAACATAGCCAAATTTCAAATTTTTCTATTCATAAATAAAAAAGTTATAGAGGTGACCCGGTTTTCATTTCCACCCGGTATAGCACTTTTTGGTTGGTAAAGCGCAAAAATATATTAATTGCAAGTCAGCATGGTCATTACTAAATACTTTATATTTATAAATTTTCTTTTTACGCAAATAGCGAAAACTGATTATTCGCACTCAAATTTCAATATTTTGATAGTAAAAATCATTCATATGAATTTGGGACTAATCCACTAAGGCCCCCCTGAAACTTTGCACATACAAAGTTGAATATATGCTCCTTCGAATGGACAGACTCCTTTTTTGATATTTTGATTTATATTAGTCTCTGAATTCACTATTTAATTGTGTGTAAAATTAACACTTTTTGATGGAACATATCTAACATAATTTTAACTTATTTAAAAATTGAGTCTGTCCGTTCGAAAGGTTGATAAATGTACTTTTTGCACTTTCTATATACAAACTTACTTAACAAAATTTAAATTTCATCCTTTTCTTTTGTTTTTTTCATATAAAATTGTAAATAAGTAAATTATTAAAAAAATATTTCAGTAAAAGCTATTTATTTTTAAAAGACCTTCCAAATAATCCCAACATCGACCTATGTTGCCACTTAAAAAACAAAGTTCCGGACAGTTCCGGGATGTTAAGAAAAATAATAAAGCGGATATAAACTGCAAATTTCTAAATTATTGGAACAAAATAACGAATTAAACATTATTTAATTTTTTTTTGTTTTTTTCGTATAAAATTGTAAATATGCAAATTATTAAAAGAACATTTATGTAAAAGTTATTTCTTTTTAAAAGACCTTTCAAACAATACCAAACTTGACCTATGTTGCCTTTTAAAAAAACAAAGTTACTTCCGGTTCCGGATTGTTCCGGGTTGTTCCGGAAAAAAATAAGTTCACTAGTAGATTCTTTAAGTTCGCTTTGGTAATGAAATTTTTTATTTCAATCGTCTACGATAACGCGTTCTCGAGATAAATGGGTGGGACGGGTGGTCTGAATCACCCTGTATAATGAGCTAGTTCAGTCCTTATTGATGAGACTAAAACGTCACATTTCCTGTCTCTTGTCAAATTTTACTTTACTCCCTGTCTTGTCATTACTTTACTCCCGCCCACGTCATTTGTCATCACTTTACTCCCGCTCACGTAACTTGTCATTAAAAATTAAAATTAGTCATAATCTTGTAATTTGTCTGAATTTGCCGCGAAATCACAATCGTTGCAAACTTCAGTCTAGTCTAAACACCACCAATATATTGAGTGAATTCTAACCTCTAATAAATTTATTTGGTTTGGAAAGGAACTTGATTTTTATTCTGGGGTCGGGGATTGTATTATGTACGGTTTATTATTTTATAGATTGATACTAAATTTAAAATTTAAAGGTGTTTTAAGTGTACACAGAATCGATTCAATCAGTTAGATCTGTAAATGTGGCAAAATCTTTTAAACTTGGTAAACTTTATTCCTGCATCAAAACTTACCTACTTTATTTATTGTGAAGTTAATTATTATTTTTTTAAATTTATAAAATCAATTACAATTACAATAATTATAATATTAATCTACAATTATCTACATTTTATGAAAGTTGCTGTATAAATCATTATGACGGGCGAATAAAAAACCCGTCGCCGTCCGATGACAACCGATATTAGTCACAGCGATAGCCATATAATTAAATTATTGTGGAAACTTTTACCTATTAAAAAAGTGCAAAAAATTCTATATGCACCGAGGTAGTAAAGTGAATTTAATCCCTCCTCTGATTGTTTCCCTCGGCTTTGCCTCGGGAAACAAAACATCGTCGGGATTAAAATCAGTCACTTTACTACCTAGGTGCATAAATAACTATTACTATAAAAAAATTGAAATTTGGTGAGAAGACTAATACGTTTAAGATATAATTTCAGAGCTTTCAAAAAATCTGAAAAAACTTGAGAAATTATATCTTAAGCGTATTAGTCTTCACACCAAATTTCAAATCGTTATTACAAACCGTTTTCAAATAAATGACAAAAAACCTAGTTTTAGTCACAATAGTTAAAGGGCTGTAGCTCCCTTAGGAAGCGAAATCTTACACATGTTTATAGGAAGTTTTTTTCCTAAAATTAGTTGTAGAATCGCCTCCGAAAGTTTGGCCGCTTAATTTCTGGACACCCTGTATATGTGGTATGAATATCAACTTTGGAACACGAAACACCATTCTCCCAGAGAACGATAACCTCCTTTTAATCGAAAAAATAACCAAAAAAGTGGGGGTTTCTATTTTTTTTAGTTTTGGAATTACAGCGTTTTGAATTTTAGGTCACCGATTTTTGTCAAAAATTACAAAGCGCAAACTTAATTTTAACCAAAGTGCGTGGGGATTTAAAAAATTATCATTAGCAAACTAAAACCATATCCTCTTTCAATTGGTATCTGGTATAGTCGACTATAGAATATTAACTAGTCGTTAAAATACAATTTTTCTTTGCAAATCTTTACCTTCGACCAATGAACGCTATTTACATATACGGTCTTCAAAAATGATTGATACTGTTGACATTGCATGGTAGGAAACCTAATTTCCCACTGTTGCCTACACTGAAACGTTGTGCTCCAATGAGAAAACCAACGCGAATATTTTAACTGCACTAATTTTAGTTTTGAAAAAAAAACTGGTTTTTATAAAAATTGCACCACACTGAGAAATAACTTTAAAAAATACCCGAAGAAAACTGCAGAGAAACGCTTTCGTTAAAGTGGCAGATTAGATTTAAATTTGAATGAAAATTAGCAGGTACGCCAACTTAGCAGAGCCTAAAATTACTACAGAGTATGTTTGGTTGCATACAAAATTTCGGTATCAATATTATTTGAATTCACTGTATTATTGTTATTATTTATGATTAAATTCATACTTTTACCCATTTTACCTGAGCAACGCCATAGACCGAACAACATCAGGCACTTTTTCCCCGTCTTCGTTAATCCTTTAGGTGACTATTTACTCTAATAGTCGACTACAATAGTAATACATATAAAAGTATTTGAAAAAAAATCGAAAAAATAAATATTTATCATTTATCCATTTTCGTGAGTAAATAGTAGCTTAACCAACATGTTGGTTAAATGAGGCGTTTAATAAACGAAAGTATTTAAATATTGAGTTTATTAAACGCCTAATTAATCAACGAGTTGGTTACAATATTTTTTTGTTGATCGCATTTGATTTAAGAGAACGTACTTTCCGATTCTAAACAAACGTATGTATCATGTACAGGGTGAGCTAAAATGATTGAGGTCAATTCAAATTTTCCGCCTACAAATCTGGGGAATTTGTTTGCTTCAAGTTCATAGTAACACAAAATCATGTCAAAATCAAAACAAAGTAACTAGACAACACAAAAGCAGAGGCTTAAAGTGTAATTTTTACCATTGTGTCAAAACTTCAGATTTTAGAATATCGTTATTGTGCCCTGTATTTCATAAACGTCAGTTTCTATCAAAATTTTGTGTTAGCATCTGCCTCGAAAATGAAGAAAAAACAATTTCAATATTTGACATTTGCTGTGAAATTAGAGATTTTGGAAAAAAATATGCTACGCCATTGGATTTCCAGGAGATTTTCTTTTCAAGATTTCGGTTGTACCTGTGTGGTATCAAACCACAATCATTTTAGCTCACCCTGTATCACTTGCATTGACATTTTTACATATATTAAAATTTATAATAAATTATTTTTTAATTATTAATATAATTGAAAGCAATAATTATACAATTATTTATTATTAAATCTTTTCACGTTGTCTATCAACACAGCGCCATCTACCTATAGCCAAAGTAAGTATTGTTCACCATTTGACATTATAAAAATTAAATATTACAGTTTATTTTACTAATTAATCGAAGTTAAAAATATGTAAAAATTTTAAAGAACATTTATTTCAAATAAATTTTAATATGGAAATGTTAGATAACCCTTAAAATGAAGTTAAAAATAAAATGACATTTGTAACTTTTCTCCCTATACTGCAATCGTTAGGTAAAGTTAATCAGAAATCATCACATAAAGTAGATCTTTACATGTTCATTTCGCGTATACAATGTCACAGTAATGATATCTATAAATATAGGATCAACAAAAAAGTTACATTTTTGTAACTTTAGTTTTACCCTTGTTTATATATACTTAAGTATATATAAACAAGGGTTTTACTGAACTAACAACTTTTGTACAAAACTGCAATGTTGGTTGCATAACAACGCATATAAAAAATGTCAATTGTAAATTTAAAAAGAATTTATTTTATAAGTGGTCAAAATAGGGCATCGACATATTCGTTTAGTTTAATGAATTTTTATTGGTCAGCCATTAAAAATTTTGCATGTCGATAATCTTTTGTAGAGCACTTACATAACGTGCAAAAGTAAAAACTTATTTAAAAGCATTGATAGAAATGCAATCGAAGATGCAGGCCGTTATTTACAAATAAAAAAACGAATAAGGATATAAGATTCCTTAGGTCTGCTCTTGTTTAAAGTGGTGAATGTGCACTAAGCAACAATTCCAAGCTACAAAGTGATGGACACTGCGTATCTATTTTTCCCATGTTATCCCTAAAATAAAATCCTCAAAATAAATTCAATTTTGCAATATAATTATACTTTGATTCCTTAAATAGGATAGACAAAGAAGAGATAGAAATAAGCATGTTTCATTGTCTGCCTAAGAAATAAGAAATTCTTCTTGATAATTTTCTGAACAGAATTTTCAAACTTAATGATTGCAGTTTATTATTCTTCGATGTACATAAATAAACAAATTTATTATAAAATATTAAATACAGAATTTTAATTATTTGTAAAAAAGTTATTCAACTTCTTCTGGTCGTACCGGATGTGTCAATGGTATAACAGATTTTTGCTTTTCATCTCTCGAACAAGCTTTTCTCATATCTAAAAAATTGACATTAAAAGTAAAAACTTTAAATTTAAAAAAAAGCAATTTTTTTACCGTAAGCATCTTCATCAGGATCTCCAGAGTAATATTCAAGAACGGTTCGATACACAATGTATCCTAAATGTTTGTACATATTTATTGCCACCAGATTGCTAACTCTTACAAAAAGATCCACAAAGTAAGCTCTTTTTCTGAAAAGATTTAAAAAAATAGTTTAGTTTAATTTGAACTTTGCCACATTTTGCTGATTCTTCGACTGTCGACATTTTTAAAATTCATTATTATCTTCGTAAATACGGGCAAGCTACAATGAAATTTTATTATTCAATTGTAATAACAATTTTAAAATTTGGCAACAACATAATACATAGGTATTCCATTTAAAAAAAAATTAAAATAAAAATCGCACCCAAAAAAAAAATTTTCAATTTTTCTTACAGTTTTTGGAACACTTTGTTTTCTAATTTTAAATCGAATTTATCTATTAATCTACCAGATTTTCTATAACGGATTCTTCCAACTCTTACTTATAAATGGGTATAAAGTGAAACATTCTTACAGAAAATAAGCCATAGACAAGATTTGCTACTTTAAAAACTCACCAAAAGTCATTGTTTTTTGCAAATTCGTCATAATTTTTGCAAAAACCGTGACGTTTTAGAACTCGACATATAAACAAAATGCAACCATAACTGTAAACTATTAAATAAAAGCATACTTACTTCTCTGAAACCTCCTCGAGGAAATTCATTAAAGAAGCAGCCAATCCCAAACGTCTATAATCAGGTGAAACGGTTAAAGCTGTAACATGGCCATGCCAATTTTCGCCATGTCCCTCCGCTTTTCCCATAATATACCCCATAATTTCTCCACTGGGCGACTCTGCTACTTGAAAATATTCTGGCCAATGGGCTAAATACTGCATGTAGAATGATAGTCCATAGGTTTCCGTTAAAGGATCTAAATTTCTAAATATAGAGGTTAACTAAATAAAAATTTATTATTTTAAGAGTACTTACACATTATTGAATTTGTACATATCATCACAAGTAAAAGGTCTTAATGTAGTCATTGTTACTTTTGAAAAGTTTCAAAATAAATCAGCAACAATTCCAAATTTTGTTTTTTCCTCACCGGTCAACTGTCAATAGTTCTTAGCTGCGTTCTTTCTGCAAAGGTGCGTTCCACTAAATGTCCATAATAATAATAGCAACTTCCACATAAAGGCCGCATGACACTTGCGAGTTTACTGTATAAAATTTTTACACGTTTTCTAGTGGATTCCTGAAATCTCACACAGTGAATGTTAAATTCACCTTCCTCTAGCGCATGGGCAAACTTTCATTCGTGAATCTTGATTCGCCTGGTTCAGACCAAGTGAATTTGGATTCGCTGATGAGATTTTGACGCATGCGCTTTGAGGTAAGTGAATTTAACATTCACTGTGTGAGATTTCAGGAATCCAGCCCCTGTTGAGAGATTTTGCGTAAGAGATTCGTTGAAGGTTTGTGCTGAGCGTATGCTTATTCTTAGCAGCTTTACAACTCGTTAAGCGGGAAAAAATAGCGTTGTCTCTAGTCAGCGATCAGTGATAGTTTTGATATTAACTAATATACATACAATTAAATAATATAACTATTAATTAATAAAATGTACATAATTCTTCTATGTTTTCACGGGACATTCCAAAATGATTCACTTAAATTGTAATTAATTACAATATTTTTCACATATTTTTCAGAGAGAACTGTGTTCCGTCTTCATCTTACACTTTATTATTGACATTTCCCAACTCTTTAGAATTTATTACTCTACTCTTTCTAAGCAACACTATTTTAGAAATAACTGTATTTGAGTTTTTTATTACTTTCAAAAATATTGAATTACTGAATGTTATATTCTGTTTAAAATGCACTTTTGTACCAAATATTCAACTTTTGTTACCACGAAATGTTTAAATTTCAAAACCAAAATTGAGAACGTGTAACATATAAGGAGTGTAATCAAAAAGGTTTTAATCGGCATTAGAGGTTAGAGGTTCAAATTTTCGCCACCAGAGGTGGAAGTCTGTAAGCTATACGATTCTTTTCGTACAACGAAAATATCGTATTGTTGAATATGTTGCTATGGTGACGGATTTTATCTTTTTTCAATGAATACAAAACGTCCATAAGGAAGAGATATAGAAAATCGGTCACCAAGCAACTTAGTAAACAAACGATTTTTTTCGTTGTACGAAAAGTATCGTATAGCTTACAGACTTCCACCTCAGGGGGCGAAAAGAATTTTAAAATCGCGTATTTATTTTATTGAAATAAATCCGGGTAAGCGTTGTTCATAACTTTTAAAGCGAAAACCGAGTAAGTATATAAACACAAACAAAGCAAGTTACCCGCTTTTGCCCGCTTTCAGATTACCGGCGCCAATTACATGCGCATGCCTGAGTCAGTCCGCGCCAAGCTATGGACATACAAAAAGCGTGTAAGGCTAAAAACACAAACAAACGGACTGACTCAGGCAAGCGCGTGTAATCTGAGCCGGTAATCTGAAAGCGGACAACCTGCTTTGTTTGTGTTTGTACACTAAGTTCAGTGCAAGAACGTATCTAAGTAAAATGGTAAAAAAGTGCGTTGATCAAGACAACTACCATAGGCAAAATAAACATAGCAATAACAAACAGATGGAATTTTCCCTCTTCTTCTTCTTGGTTGTAAATGAGGTTGAATTTCATTGAATAGTTGAAGACACAGATCTTTGGGGAGTCTCTATAGTTGAAAAACTTATATTATTTATAGTAAAACTATTTTTTAAATATAATTACCTTCTTAGTACTTCTTCTGCTAATAAAAGAAATGCATATTCCATTATTATGTTATATTTGTATTTATTTGTAGAAAAAAATCGATTTATATTTTCAAGACGTTAGCAGACGATAACTTCCAGTCTGACGTTGAATAACGATAGATGAACGATAATAGTTGAACGATTGTATCGTTCGTAAACGAGAGAGTTTCTTTAGAGAATAGCGAAACCTTTAAAATAACGATTATCGTTCAATAACGAGTCGTTTGCTTGTCGTTAAGAGTTATTGAATAAGGGGGTTATTATTAAGAACTTACAAGAACCTTTCCCAGTAACTTACAATTTTCAACGAAATTAATTTACTAAATAAACTTTGATTAACTTTTGAAAAACCCTGAATGCTAATTAAATAATTACAAAGTGGTTAATTTAAGGATGCTCACAAATCGAACCCCCTTATAATTCAGAATGATTCGTAAACCGACGAGTTCTTTGAGCGGGAATTTTAAATAAGCCCATAATAAGCCAATCGTGTTACAACTAAATTTGACTAGTGCGGTACTTTACTGACTTCTACAGTGTGGAGTGCGATAGAGAAAAAAACATGATACCAAGAAACATAGCTACCCCCTTATACTCTCCATGCTCTATTTAAGTTTATTGGTAGTAGTTGCCCCTTCGGCTACAGTAGTTATAGAACTGGCACAAACCTTAAACCTAACCTGGAATTTTGACAACTCCTGCAAAAAGCGGGTGGCGTGTCCCCATACGTATCCCACAGTTAGCTAAACTGAAATGAATACATTGTGCTCCGGTGAAAAAAACCATCGCGAATGTTTGAAAAAATACCCGAAGATAAACTCCAGAGAGCTTTTTGGTTAAAGTGACAGATAAGATTTAAATTTGAATGAAAATTAACAGGTACAGCAACTTAGCAAGTCGAAGATCAGTACAGAGTATGTTTGGTTGCATAGTTACGGTATCAATTTTATTTGAATTCCCTGTACACTGTACATATCTTTATTTATTTATTTATTCCTTATTATCTTTCGTCGCATTAGGTGGAACGCGTCCAAAAGGAATTTGAAAATATTTTATTATTAAAATAATGATTTTTTTTTTATATTAATGCGTTAGTTATAATTAATTTTATGATTTTACTTACTCAAAAAAGTTAAAGGTGAATTAAGTGGGCACTGGGCACTGAGCAACTGAGCACAAGTGAGTGCTTCAGTAGCTTGAAAATAGAACGCAGATATCCTTATTTTACTTAAAAAATTTCTTCACGTGTGTAATTTAAATCAATAAATTGAATTCAAAATATTTCCTTTAGATATTTTATTCAGAATTTCTCAGGTAAAACTGCTACAATTAATATAAATTACGAAAATAAAACTATTGTTTATAATCATAACCTATTTTAAATAAATAATACACGTGCTTTTCCACGTTTATTTTGTAATTTTTAAACAAAGGATATGGAAACTGAGTCAGGTATGAAAAGAAGTACTTATTCTTTCTTATAAATCATTTGATTTGTTTTTGCGATTATGAGTTCAATTGTTTTTAAGTATTTCACTTTCATTTGTTTTTACTTAACTTTAGTTTTATATTTTTTAATGTTTCAATTCGCTATTGAATTAGTACTAGTACAGAGTTTTCAATCCAATTCGGAAACCCAAAAGTAGTAAAATGTAACTAAACGGGGTTTTGGCAGATATTTGAGGAATATCTCTCAATGCTGCATGAAAATGTGGTAAAAATTCAATTATTGCCACTTTACATTAATTAATTTATATTTTTGTACAAAGTTAATCTAATGGAAGGTGCCTGTGGGGGTCAAATTGAAGATAACGATGATTCTGATGGGTGGGATGAAATGGAAGTAGCAGGTGAACAAACGGCTTGTTTGTTTTGTCCAAAACAATTTTTGACGATTGCTGTGGCTATGGATCATTGTAGAACAGAACATGATTTTGACCTTTTAGAACTCAAAACTAAATTTAATATGGATTTTTATTCCTATATTAAAATGATTAATTATATTCGGAGCAAGAAACCAACACCTGAATCAATTTTAGAGAGCCAAAATCCTCCATGGTCGAGCGATGAGTTTTTAAAACCTGGAGAAATGGAGTCTTGGCTAATGTATGGTAAGAAAATTTATTTATTTATCACATTTAACTTTCTTGAAAATGGTAAGAGCAATTAAATATCTTCGTGAAATAACCAATTTTAATCCTCGGTCCTGAATTTTTATTTTTTAGTAAAAATTTTTTTTTACTGTTGATCTAACTAAATTCCTTATTTTTTAATAATTTAATACAAAAAAAATTGGTTTTCTCATAAACGTAATGTAAATTTAATGTGTACAATTTTAACCGCTGCGAGTGAAAGGTGAAAGATTTAAAAATTGTGGAAAACGATAAAAACTCTCTAGATAGCAACACATGTTTTGAATTTAACCAATATATTTCTATGTATATTAATAAATTATTATGGAACTGGAATGTATTCCGGTTTAAGAAATTCTGAAAAATATGGTTCCAGTACGTGAAATTATTAAAATCTTATTCCGGATCATATAAATTCTTGTTGAAAACTGTGGCTACTATTCTAGTTTCAAACGGAATGGTAAAGAAATTTTGGTATCATGAATGAAATAATGTGACGTTAAGATGTTCTCTATTGATCAATATTATGGGAGCTCTGTTTTTCATAAATTCTGTTGTACCACTATTAAGGAGGTGTCCTGAATTACGACCTTCTAAAATAGAGGTTATTCGTGATTTTTTTTAGAAGGAAAAGAAAGAAATGAAGTTGTTGAATTTTCATGTACGGTTTTATATATACAGGGTGTCCAGAAAATGGCGCCTAAGCTCTCCAGTACGTTGTTGGGGATCCTTCAGGGATCCCCAGAAAAATAGTTAAAAAAATCCTCGTGATCAATTGACCGAGTTATGGAGGGTCAAAGTTTGGAATTTAACTTCTTTATTTTTGTGAATTTTGAAAAACCGTCAGTTGTCCTGTAAAGTTTGGCTTCTCTTTAGTCGCTTAGTAATAAATTTAATTTAAATCGCGTATTAATAAATTCACCATTTATTTTTATAAATTGAAAATTACCTGTCATAACTACTTGTCATAATTTTCAATTTAAAAAAATAAATTGTGAAGTTATTAAAACTCAATTTAAATTAAATTTATTACTAAGAGACTAAAGAGAAGCCAAACTTTACAGGACAATTGGCGGTTTTTGAAAATTCATAAAAATAAAGAATTTGAATTTCATACTTTGACCCTCCATATTTCGGTCAATTGGTCACGGGGATTTTTTTAACTATTTTTCTGGACATCCCAGAATGGTCCCCAACTACGCACTGGAGAGCTTGGGCGCCATTTTCTGGACACCCTGTATATACATTTAAAAATTACAAAAAAAAATATTTAAAGTTAAAAAAAAATTTTAGGTCGGATTTCTAAGTCTATTTCATGAGCGTCTTTTCGTTGCAGTCTTCTATCTGCAGGAAAGATACACCTCGTAATTCTTAACTGACACAAAAAAACAAAGAAAGATTTTAATTATTATGTTTTTTTCTTCTGGGTGAACTAACAAAAATCAGAAAAAAATGGGCGGGTTTAAAAAAAATGTGTATAAAATAATAAAAAACATAAACTTTAAGGTGCTATAACAATAATTTGAATAAACTTTTTGGCAAACTTTTTCAGTTCACTTAGAAGAGAATACTATACTGAAGAAAAAAAACTTTGGTTCAATTAAATAAGTCGTTTAGTTTTTTAGGTATCACGCCCACAAATTTAGAAAAATCGTAAAAATAAAAACTGGAGAAAACGCACTTCAAAGTGGCAAGTGCTCGCACAACTGCACGATCGCTCATTTACTTTCGGCTTTATATTTTTGGAAATATTAAGAATTGGCCTCTGTTACTTTGTAAACATATTCTTAGTTAATTTATCTATCGATTTAAGCAATAAAAAAAAAACACGATTTTTTTAGTGTTGTAATTCAGGACACCCCCTTAAATCTGTTTAAACCATAAAATTATATTGGTTCTTGTTTGGTAAAGGGTCACCATTTTGCAGATGACACAAATAAAGAAGAATTAGAACTGTGATTTTGCAATTGTTTTACTGTTACACTTTTTTTTTTGGAATGTACTTTATTTTTTCTATAAAAGAAAGTGTAGTTTTTGTTTCTATAAGTACAGTATACTCTCGATTAACCGGGGTAATGAGCGGGCGTAGGTGCCTGAATAATTCAAAGTCACGTTTAATCCCAATTTCTTAAAAATTTTAACTAAAAACAAAGAAGAACCTTGTTTTTATTCAAAATAACGTACATAATTAGAAATAAATTTATTTTTTATTCAAAAAATGATATATAAATGTACTAAAGCAATATGTAGTTGGACACAGACAACTTGCACATGACAACTAGACAAGTCTCAGCACCAAAGGACTCGGCACTGGGACTATTCAGCACTGGAGAACTCGGCACCGGGAAATTCAGCACTGGATAAGTCGGTGCCGGGATGTCACGGTACCGAGATATCAAGATGCCGAGATGTCCAGTGCTCACTTATCCCGTGCCGATTTGGAATTGCCGAGTCGTCCGGTGCCAAGATGTCATGTACCCTATATACTTATGAGGTCAAAGATACAAAAGTGCAATTCACAATGCGAAGTAGATAAGATCAATTGTTCACATGAGAATGCGACGCGTTATCCAGGTGGCAAGGAAAATGAAAAAAACACGGATAAAATTGGCGGGCAGCCATGGATATGGAGATCAAATCCACCCACGGTTAATCCACAAACCGGATAATCCGCCCCCGGTTAACCGAGAGTCTACTGTACTTTGTTTTTATAGGCGGCGCGTTAATTGATAGAACGTTAACTGCTAGAATATGAGACAATGCTATAACGTTAATTGCTATAACCGTAAAGTGGTCAAAAGTCAAAATGTAAGTTGATAGCTGCTAGAACCGTTAGATGACAGAACATTAAATGCTAGGAACACAAATTCATAGAATCACTCGGGTCGCTTCTTTATATTTAAATTAGTCAAAGGCCCGCAAATTTTTACGAAGCACTCTCTTTGTTGCCCCTGTAAATTGTTGAGTTTATTACACAAAAACAAAAATTTCAAAAAATTATATTCACATGATTTTTTAGTAAACTAAAGAATAAATTTTAAAAAAGCAATGGTAAAAAAAAGTGATGTGCAAATGACTAATTATTAATGGAATTTTAAATTTAACTGCTTAGATTTACCGACTATCCACTTAAACGATTATTCTTTTTCAATTTCAATTTTAATTTTTGTTGTAGATTTTGATGATTTGGGAAGTGCACCATCAACTCCACATTACGCTATTGATGGTAAAGCACCTATAAGTAATATAACACATTCAGATTTGCAAAGACAAGTTCAGGAGTTAACTTTTCAGGTAGGTAATTTCTGGATATGTATTTGCCAAATAAAAAAGTAAAAATAAAAAAGATAGATAAATCTAAATTTTTAATTATAACGTAGAAAATAGTAAACTTATGATGAAATAATATTAATATTATATTTTTATAATTTTCAGTTAAACCAAAAAGAATTGCTGTTACAAAATGCCTTGGATGATATTACTAAAATGAAGCGTGTTACACAAGACATCATTTCCGCAGGGGATAACAAAATCGTTCAACCAAATAGTGTTGCATGTATACCAATCTCATGTGATAGTGAATACTTTAATTCTTATTCACATTATGGTATCCATCATGAAATGCTTAGTGTAAGTATTTTTTAAAGGTTTAAGCCGACGGTCCGCTTGGTTTTAAAATTCGCTTGATTCTTGCGGTTTTGGGCATAATTTTTTTCCAGTGGAGCTTTTTTAATATTTTTTTTTTTGGTACACAGAAGAGTTTCTTGCAACCAATTAGTCATACAGCAGGAGTAAAACAGGCTCTTTATAAAAAATGTTCGCTTAGAGGCGTTTATAATTCAGATAAAAAACTAATTGAAATAATATTCTTTTTCCAACGCTATCGAAAAGTTAAGGTACAAACGAAGAGTTCATTGTTTCAATTTTTGTTTTAAATACATTTTTAAAGTTTTTACAGCGTTTTAAAAATTTCTTAAAATTTTACATAAATTTTGGAGTGCTGTAAAAAGTATAAAAATAAACTTAAAACAAAAAACGAAAAAGTGAACTCTTCGTTTATACCTTAACTTTTTGCTAGCGTAGGAAAAAGAATATTATTCCAATTAGTTTTTTATCTGTGTTATAAACGCCGATAAGCGAAAGTTTTTTGTAAGGAGCCCGTTTTACTGCTACCGTATGACTATTAGGTTTGGCTTACAAATGAATGAAAAAATTAGTAGCAATAAGACTCTTCTGTGTACCTAAAAAAGAAATTTTAAAAAACCTGTACTGGAAAAAAAGTTATGACCAAAACCGCAAGTATCAAGCGATTTGATGTGACCTAAAATTGTATTTTTGTAGGATGCAGTTCGTACTGAAAGTTACCGAGATGCTATTTTAAAAAATAAGGACCAATTTAAAGATAAAACAGTTTTAGATGTTGGTTGTGGTACTTGTATACTTTCTATGTTTTGTGCTCAAGCAGGTGCCAAAAAAGTATATGGAATAGACCAGTCTGAGATCATCTACAATGCCATGGAAATATTAAGGTATTGGCTAAGTAAAATTATTTTTTAATCATCAAATTAAATGGTCTACAGACGATCCGATTTGATCAGACAATGACTAAATCAGAATGACTAAATTCAATGACTAAATCGGATACCGCATCAACATGGTCTAATGTGTTCATTTGATATTTGTGTTAAAAGGTTATCAACAAATAGGCTCTTGTTTTAAGAAAGCGTTAAAAAATCGGTGTAGCGAGATGAAAAGGGGAAAAAAAAATTAGTCAAATGATTTTAATTTAGGAACTTAATAAAAATTTAAGCGTTTTTACTTCACTCATCTATTTTAGACCAATGAGCAGTAGTTGCATGTGGCTTGAATCATTAAAAATTGCAAAAATAGTGAGGCCATCAGATGAACCATTCAAGTTTGTCGGAAGGAGCCTCTTGACGGAGATTTAATCGGACGCTCGAGGTCCACTCTGTCGGATTTACCTTCCCATCTGACCAAATTCCATTCGATTGTACGATTAAATCGGATCGTGTGGAAGCCCTTATATATGTGAATGTAAAATATTAGCTTTATTCCGACAACGAGTTTTCTGACCGTCATGAAACCGGAACAAAACTGATTGAATGGAGTATATGCGCTTGCGCCAACATTTTACCGTCCGAAGTCTATCTCACAAGACACCATTGTTCGAACGGTTTTATGCACATGCGGTGATTATTCACATGTTGTGATTGTTAAGAATGAAAGGTTAGGTTTTAGATAACATGTGCGCGATGTACACAGTTAAAGAAGGGTTAAAGTGTGCATGTCAGTCCCTCCAGAAATTACTTCTTAGCGTGTATGAAATGACCGTACCGAACATAATCCCATGAACTGCCTAAGTTGGATCAAAAACTTGGAAAGTTCTACGTACGGTCATATCTTTGATGGAACGTGTTTTGTCTATTGCCCATTTTTCGGGCTGTTGGAACGAACCTATCATAATGATTTTTTTATTGCGTAAAACTACAAACAACTCGTGCATTTATTAAAGAAAATTCTTGATCATAAATTTCTATATTAACTTTTTTGTCCAGGGAAAATAATCTAAATGAAACAATATCTATCATTCGTGGAAGATTAGAAGACACTGAATTGCCTGAAAATAAAGTTGATATTATAATATCTGAATGGATGGGGTATTTTCTTTTATTTGAAGGAATGTTAGATACAGTGATTTATGCAAGAACTAATCATTTAAATCCAGGTGGACTCATATTGCCAAATAAATGTAACATAAGTATTGCCGCCTGTTCAGACAAAGGTATGAAATAACATTTACATTTCATAAGTTTATTGAAATAAATTTTATAAAATTTTAATAAAAATGTGATTAATTTAATTATTAAATTTCAGAAAAATATAAGAAGACTATAGATTTTTGGGATAACGTTTACGGATTTAATATGTCTTGCATGAAGAATGAAGTCATATCTGAAGCAATAGTTGATGTTATATCCAGTGATAAAATAGTTTCCTCTGCTTCAGTTCTTACCGAAATCGACCTAAATACCTGCACCATTGATGCGCCAAATTTTACTTCATCATTTGAACTTACAATCAACAAGGATGCTGAAGTCACAGGTCTTGTCGGATACTTTGATACCTTTTTTGATTTGGATAACCCTGTACAATTTTCAACTGGACCCCAAAGTACCCCAACACATTGGAAACAAACAGTATTTTATTTAAAGGACTTGCGTCAATGCAAAGAAGGTAAGCTCCATCTACAAAATTATAGATTTCATATTTCCTAAATTGGTCCACACTCTCTAAAATACTTTCATGCTGGTATTTTAGTTAGTGTATAATAAAAATTTTGAATAAAACAAAATTAAAAAATATGGCATTTTTTATTTTCAGGTGACATATTAAAGGGAACGTTAACATGTAGTAGAAAATTAAAAAATGTTAGAGGTTTAACAATAATAATTACAATCGGAGAAGATAAATATAAATACAATCTAGACTAAAGTAGTTTGCTCTTATTTTTTGTATCTATTGTACATATATTTTTAAAAACTTAATAATAAATGTATAACCCAGTAGCCAAAATTTTGGTCAAATAATTTATTTGTGTATTTCTTAACTTAACCTAGAATTGTACCACAATCTTTTACTTTTCTTATTTACAATTTGGTTTTGTTTGTATCAATTATTTGTTGTTTGCTGAATATAAAAACGGATTATAAGGAGTTCGTTCGGTATTATAATAATTTGGCACACTTCTGTAGTCTGGTTGGACATTTGCTCTTAATATAACAACTCCTAAAAATTACAAAAATTCAATATTTTCTTTAAATAAAAAAAAAAACTGTTTTAGTATTATACCTGATGGATTTACTTTTACTTTAATTTTTGTTCTTGATGTTAAAATACCATAATCTACATCTTCATACAAGTCCTAAAATTATAATCATTTTAAGAATTTGTAATTTTATTAAATGCGTGTATTTACTTCAACTCTATATCCAGTGGGGGATGAGAGGCCTAGTTCTTTCAGTGTTACTGCTACATCTGAAGGTGTTCCATCAGTTCTTCGATTAACAAATACCACTGCATATGAGAAGTAATTTTGATACAGCGGTGTTATTGGTCTAGACCAAATTTCAATTCCTTTATGCTAAAAAATATTGGAATCATTAGTAAGAATTTTCTTTCTCGATATTATTGTTAATTATACTTAATTTACCTACATCCAATAATTTGAAAGATCTTAACATTTAACATTTAACATGCACCAGATTTAAATTAAATTGTGTTAAAATTTAAAAATGGTACACAAGGTGACCTAGTATATTTTTGTAAAAGTTACCATGTAGTTCCTTTATTTTTTCAGTCTATGAAGTTACAAGCATTTAATTAAATTTACCTTGTATATCCTTCTTCCTTGAATTCCAAGTGGGTCTTGATCAACCGATATGATTTTTCTGTTTTGAAGAATAGCTTTATATTCTGGTCGAATCGTTCGTAAATCTACGGACATTAGTAATGGCGCTGCTAATATGGCCCATATTGCCATTTGGGTTTTGCTTTGTTCATAACTTAAACCAAAATTACCAATAATTAACTGAAAACAATTCATGTTTATTATTTATGCAATTATTAGATAACATATGTTAATATTTAAAAAAAAGTTGTTCCAATGTTTAGAAGTTAAGAAGGACTTTTATAGATACCAGCTCTTTGAGATTACTGATTACATACAAGTTTTTGTTCCTCCGAATTTAATTTGCAGAAATAGATAGTTACGCTCAAAAATTTTATAATTTGTGTTCTCTAGATTTTGTTTCTTACTTCTTATCACAGAGGAAATTATTTTGTCAGCTTTTGATTTATTTAGACTGAGAAGATTGTTTTCAAACCATGCTTCAGCCTCCGACTGGCTTTCTCCAATTGTAGATTCAAAACTGTGTAGAGTAATTTTGCTTACATACCAGGGTTATGTCATCAGCTATTAGCAAAACCCGATGTTAAGCTGGAGGGCAAGTCGTTATAATGCGAAGAAGAAATAAAATTGTCCCAAATATAGAGCTTTGTCGGGCACAGTCCATTTTGAACGAAGACGACATTTTATTTTTAAAGTAAACAACTTTTTGACGATGACGGCCTGATAGATAAGTAACGATACTTATTTAGTAGCAAATTAAGAGAAAACAGTCGAAGACCTTGGATAAGTCACAAAAATTTGTGGTAGATGGCATTTTTGAAACGCTTTAAAACGGGTCCTGTGGAGCTAGTTGGGGTGGTGAGGCAGTGGCGTTTCTATACAGGGTGTCCAGAAATTAGGCGGCCAAACTTTAGGACGCGATTCTACAACTAATTTTAAGAAAAAAGGGTCCGGCAAAAGTAACGGATCAACGGTATATTTTTTGATTGCGTGAATATTTTTTTACCAAAAATGTGCATACTTATACGGTATTATAAAAACTGCATTCTGAACTGTTCCATATTTAGGGGTGCCTTATGGGGAGAACTACCACACTTTTGTATAAATTGCAACCCCTATCGAGTTTCACCTCATTTTAATAGATATGAAAAAACCGCAAATATTAATATCTAATTTTGAAGCTGATAAAAAATAATTAATTTGGCTTTAACCGAAAGTAATTTCTACTACCCATTTAATAAATTAATGAAATTGAATACCAAATTTTCTTACTGTGCAAATATGAAGTATTTATTTTTTAAATTTTATTACAAATGCTAAAATTGTCGGCCTTATTTAATTTCGCAGAAACCTTAGTGGTGATAAGTAGAATTTTGTACATTTTGGAGCAAAAGGTCAAAGGTGACAACAACCAACATAATAGCTTAATTCTGGTTAACAGGAATGTATTCCTTTTTTTATTCCGTTTAAAATCTGAAACTCAATAGGGGCAGCAATTTAAAAAAAATGGGGTAGTTTTCCCAACAAGACACCCCACAAGATGAGAAAATTCTAAAAAAATTATATTAAATATTAATAAAATAAAATTCTAAACCATCTCAGAATGTAGTTTTTATTTTACCATATGCAAATTTTTGAAAAAAAATACGCCGTTACTTTTGCCGGACCCTGTATAAGATTTTTGTGATTTTTCTATGTACAAACTTTTCTAATTGATATTCAATGTGATTTTAAAATTTTTATTATGTTGAAATGTTATGAGTATAGGGATTCCTTATTACAATTGATTTTATAATTTTAGTTTTTTCAAAGCTTAAGAAAATATAAAAAAAACAGCAAAATTTTATCTCGCGTAATATTCAGGAATTACTTTCTTTTTTTTATTCCTCTTAATTTATCACTAGAATTTTTTGTGTACCAAAAGAAAAAATATCAAAAAACCTCTTGTAAACATTTTTGTATGACCAATAATATGCAATAACATAACAGAATTTTAAAATTTAGCCGAAATTACGTCTATTTTATCCAAAGGGTTTTCTATTCCTCAATTTCTTCATTAATTCCGGTGTTAATTATATTCCCAGTCACTCGATCTTCTAAATTTTTTATCAAACCATTTTTGTGGTTCAATAATAATAATATAACTTTCATGATTATAAAATAAAACTTCGTCACGTAACTGCATATAAATCCCTCAAACCTGTTTTCATAACGAAAAACTATTCAAGTTTTTCAATTTGTCATGTCAGTTTTTTTGTAATATTTATTAAAATACTCATATTTTACATTGAAAGCCCATAATTAAAATTTTACCTCGTACGACTACTAATTACGGACAAACGAGTAACTAGATGTAAAAAATGGGTTTCTATATTAGATCACAAATATTTAACTTTCTCTTGAAATAAGTAACAACTTCCACCCAAGACGAGTTATTTACAAAGTGAACAATTAAAAAAAACGTTGGAATAAATTAACATTTAGTTCAGCAAGGCAATGAAAAAAATAATTACAGATTACACTTGAAACAGATGGGCAATATTATAATTAAAAAAATAAATTGTTTTTTGTAGAAACCACAATATTTTTAATAATAATTAAAGTTATTCCAAATTAATATTTTTTGCAATAATTAAATTAATTTAGAAAATGCTAATTTTTATGTATAATTTTGTCATAAAATTTAGATAATTTTACGAGCAAAAATTTGGCGCTAAATTAGTTTCTTATTGAAACTACTATTGAGGTTATTCTTACATAAACGTAATTTGTAATATAGAAGTGCAAAGTTCATGACTTTAGACATTGGTGCCATTGCTAATAAATATGCTGACTGACTAGTTTAATGTGTGGAAGAATATATAAAACTTTCTATTTTATTGATGAAGTTAATTATTTAATTCGTTACAATTTTATGTCACTCATCAATAATTTGATAAAATTACGACATAAAACGTTGATTAAATAATTTGCAATAAAAATAAAAAATACAAAAACTTACCATATCAGGGTCATTCCAATGTCCAGGTCCAGCATTAGGAACTACGATATCCTGATTATTCCCGTAATAATCTATAATACTTTGAACACTGGCCCAAGAATCTTGAATATCATCAAAATTCCTCCACAAGTTACAATGCTCTATAATAGACGTATAATTTGGATGTTTTCCTGCATATATTTGATAAACTGGCCAACTACACGAGTAAATCATTTGTTTTCCTGTCTGGTTTAAAAAATATCCAAATTCTGGATATCCTTTATCCATTTCGCTCGGATGTGCATAGCAACCATCCAATTTTACATAATCAACATCCCAACCAGCGAAGGTATCAGCATCAGTTTTAAGATGCCCTAAAACTCCCGGATAACCAGCGCATGTGTAATTTCCGTAATCTTCATAAATACCAAATTTAAGTCCTTTTGAATGAACCTAGAAAACATCTTTGTCATTACCGTTATTATTACATTTTATATAAAGAATGTAAAAAACTATTCAATTTATATAGAAAGTAATTCTGTTATAATTAATGATCAAGAAAATTATTTATTTATAGGAGCAGTATTTGTGCAATATAATCACTTACATAATTAGATAATGCTTTCATTCCACTCGGAAATCTTATACGGTCAGGAACAAGTTGTCCATGAATGTTTCTTTGTTTTTCTAACCAGCAATCGTCAACATTAATGTATTCGTAGCCCACTGCTGCATATCCTTCAGAGACCACTATGTCGGCCATGGTTTTAAAAAGATTCTCACTATAAAATAATATAAAATATTATATTTGATTTATTTATTATTTTAGTACAAAAATTTACGAATTTAAAATATTGGTTCTGAATATTCCCATAATTAAAAAATTATTATTTAAATTTACAGATTTCAGATTTGTTATCATTTTGAAAATACTGCATCTCGGATCTGGGACACGCGATTTCATAACAAAATATGAGCCAATTAATAAAAATGCAAATGGTGAGAAAAAATTGAATCCAAGTGGATTTATTATCAACATTTACTTGGGTAACAAAGGCGTAAATTGCAGTGCATTCTCTGACGTAACTCACCATTTTGGCAATGAAAAATTGTTAAGCAAAGATAATGAGAGTCGTGTATAATTTATTTCGCAAAAATTCAATTTGTCAAATATTTAAGAGTTTAATGCGTGGGAATTTTCGAAACGAGATTTAACTATTATTAGTGGACCGCAATTTTAGTCTCGTTAGTAAATTTGTTTTTTCTATAAAAGTTTGTCGACTTTCACTTAAATATGTTTGCTTTTATTGCCGAAATTAGTCATTATTTGCAGTTTTTTACAGTTTTTATTGTTTTAAGAAAAATCACAAAAACACAATAAGAGAATAATTAATTGGAGATATGAAAACAATGTTACAGCCAAAAAATGCATAATAATTTAGTTATTTGATATTTTTTATTTGGAGTTGCAAAACCACAAATGTTAAAAGAGATTTCTCAATGGGCAATTATAGCAGTTTACGGTTGCAAAAAATATTTCGGTCAATTTTTTTAAGGGAGGTTTCACTGACATTATCCTAAAGAAACTCCCGGGGAAAATCCAAAATGCTTAAAAATATTCATACAGGGTGTTCCGTTCATGCTTACGTCGGGGTTGGAAATTGGATCAAATTTAATCGAAAAAAATCCAAAAAGTTAGTTAGTTTTAGAGCTACAGCCTTTTGAATTTTAGGTAACAGATTTTTATTACAAATCACAAAATCGCTAATTACCATCTTAACCAATGTTTGTAGTGATAAAAAAAGATTATCATTAAAAAGCTAAAACCACAGATAAGGCTCATTACGGTTTTGTTTTTGTTTACTGCTTTAGTTTTCCGAAACTTGTTCATATTCTCAATAAATCAGAGAAAAGTTTGAAACCGGATATCCTTTCGTCTTTCCTTTACTTGGTAAAACTTTCTGAATTTATTTCTATCAGAAGTAGTCCTGAACGTAGTTAAATAGGCTATGGCTATACGGTGTATCATAAGGGGTATTTAGTTTGTCAATTAGACTATAAGGGAAACCTGATGAAATGCCAAATATTTTATAACAGTTTCACGCCAATCCACCTCCCGATGGTAACAGACTGTCCTCAGTATATTTCTTCTACGAGTAACATCAGAATACCGTAGTAAGAGAAGGAAAAGAGCTATGATTTCAAATTTTCCCCTGATATGTTGTAAGTATGAAGAACTTTCAGAGAATTTATAAAAAATACACCTTTGATGGGTCTTATATTGGAAAAAAATTTTGAAAAACTGAAAAAAAAGAATACTTTTTTTTTCTTTGTGATTTTTATTCAACATTATATCAACCATTTCTGAATTAATATTGCTACCAATTGAAAGAGGATAGTTTCAGTTTTCTAGTCATAATTTTCTTTTAATTTTACGTATATTGGTTAAAAAGTAATTAGCGATTTTTTGTTTTTTAGCAAAAATTGGTGACATAAAATTCAAAATGCTGTAGCTCTACAACTAAAAAAGATAGGCCCCTAATTTTTTCGTTTTTATCAATTAAATTTGCTCTAGTTTCTAACCCTGACGTTTGGTGAACCACGAACGGAACACCCTGTGTAATGGAATGAAAAAAGTTGACGATGATTTGGGATAACGTTTGACGATGTTTGGAAGAATATGATTATCGCCTGATCTTCAACTTGCACTGGCAATATTTTTAAATAGTACGTCACTAAGTATCGTACAACTTTTATGTATTTGAAAAATTTTTCTCAAAAATGCTTCATTTCATAAATAAACGGGCATTGTCGAACTTTTTGTACACCCTGTATATTTCGTATACCTATTTAAAAATTTATATTTCGCTTAATAATTAACATTGAGAAATAAAAATTCGTTCTGAGAGGTTTAAATTTTTTTCAAATCTAATTATTTTTTAAGGAACATTGTGACTTTTTTAGTTTTTGGGCTGTATTTTTTTTTAATCTAAGTATAGTTGTTAAATTTTTCAGTAGCGTATCAAATAAATTGAGCAAAGTGGCACCACGACCCAGGGCCGCGTTTCCTACTAGGCACAGTAGGCACTTGCCTAGGGCCCGAAGATTTGAGAGTAATTTTTAAATAAATTATTTTCATTTTGCTCAGATCCAATTATAAAAAAAATATATAAACAGAAATTATATAACCAAAAAATATAACATATAGAAATAAATTATATCAAATTTTTCTATAAAAATAAAAAGTTTAAATTGACATGGTTAAAAAGTGTTTTCAAAAAGTGCAAGGGGCCCGCGATTAAAATTTGTACCTATGGTCCTAAATGGTCTAGACGCGGCTCTGCCATGACCTGTTTTATTTGATTCGAATACCAACTTTTTTAGCATAAATAAAAAAACAGTTTGTGGTAATAGTTTCGCCTTTATTAAGGCATCATCAGGCACTACAAAGAAATTTCAAATGTACTTTCAAACAAATTCAACATTAATTTTAATATATACAGGGTGTCCCGAATTTAGCGGCCAAACCTTAGGAGGCGATTCTACAACTAATTTTAAGAAAAAAACTTCCTATAAACATGTGTCCGATTTCGCTTCCTAAGAGAGCTACAGCCCTTTAAATATTGTGACTAAAACTAGGTTTTTTGTCATTTATTTGAAAACGGTTTGTAATATAGATTTGAAATTTGGTGTGAAGACTAATACGTTTAAGATATAATTTCTTAATTTTTTTCAGATTTTTTGAAAGCTTTCAAAAAATTTCAGAACTTTCAAAAAATCTGAAAAAAATTAAAATTTGAAAGCTTTCAAAAAATCTGAAAAAAATTAAGAAATTATATCTTAAACGTATTAGTCTTCACACCAAATTTCAAATCTTTATTTCTAACCGTTTTCAAATAAATGACAAAAAACCTAGTTTTAGTCACAATAGTTAAAGGGCTGTAGCTCCCTTAGGAAGCGAAATCCGACACATGTTTATAGGAAGTTTTTTTCTTAAAATTAGTTGTAGAATCGCCTTCTAAAGTTTGGCCGCTTAATTTCGGGACACCCTGTATACATACCTTATTTATTGCGTTTTGTTACATCGCTATGCTACTTTCAGCTTCAGATTGAAAGCTGTAATTAAGGTATGATTAATTAATATTAATGTGTAATTTATTCGAAAGTACATTTGCAATGTCTTTGTAGTTCCTGAAGATGCCCTAATAAAGGCGATACTAGTAGCACAGCCTGTTTTTTATTTATGGTAAAAGTTGAGATTCGAAACATTCTTCAATAAATCGTCAAATATACAGAGTGATTTTTATGTATGGAACCAAAGCGGTCATGCCCAAATGGCTGGATAAAAAAAAATTGAAATTTGGTGCAATCAAATGGGACTTTTTTAAGGCACGGATTTTTGACCCGGCAGCCATCTTGAATTTTTTTAATGGTAACATACAACATATTTAATGCAATACATCATTGAAAATTTTTAGTATGTACTTTACGACAGTATATACAATTATTATTTAAATTATAAAAAATAAACAATGTTGTAATAAAACTTTTACCATTTTGAACTGTCGGTCGTAGCCTATTTTTATTTTCCGTTCAAAATGAAAATATTTTAACCTTCAAAAAAGGGTTCAAACATTTTTGAACGCCTAAAACATTTTATTGTTTTATTTTAGGATGTGGCTATTATAAATACTGTATGTATAAGATATT
Organism: Stenus bimaculatus; assembly: GCA_963971135.1. NCBI lineage: Eukaryota > Metazoa > Arthropoda > Insecta > Coleoptera > Staphylinidae > Stenus > Stenus bimaculatus. The sequence goes on from OZ020180.1 coordinate 72,148,361, forward strand.
GGCTATTTATACTTAGTGTATGTATACGATATTGGCTATTTATACTTACTGTAGGTGTAAATAATTTGGATGTTTACACTTACAGTGTGTATACAAAAATGGATATTTATACATATAGTATGTATACAAAAATGGATATTTATACATATAGTATGTATACGAAATTGGCTATTTATACATTATTCATCTACCATTAATGGGAGATTCAACAACAAATAGAATCGAACGGTCATTTTGGACATTAAAACAATACTTAACAAACGGAATATCATCGCTTGCCATTAATTTGTGTTTGTATAGAAGATCTTGTAACATTTATAAATTCAAGAATAAAAAATAAATTAGCGAAAAATAAACAAAAAGTTTTTAAAATAATGGATACTGATTTTCAAATAAGACAAATTTTAGATAAATGTTCTAAAATCATCACAGAAGCGGGAATAAGATTATTTCATAAACAGCTAAAATTATTAAAAACTTTAGCAATGAAAATGACAATTGACAAGCAGAATGGTGGCCTTGTAGAACAATTTCAAGATGGTACATCTAAGACTTATAATACATCTTCTGATTCTTGTTCGTGTATATCCTGGACTTCTTTTAAATTACCATGTCGCCATATTTTAATGTTTAGAAAACAAAATGATATGGAAATTTTTTCTATAACGTGTTTTGATTCAAGATATATTATTAAAACTGCAGAGGAGATTGAACATGTCGATGAAATTTTCCAGGAACCTTTCTCTGAAATTATGGATGATTCAAACGACAATAGTGGCCGAATTTTGTCTGATCGAGAAAAATTTAATAAAGCTATAGAAATTGGCAAAAGTATTGCTGATATTTTATCGAACTATGGAACTGAAAGATTCAATGAATATATATATTTATAAAAGAATACCAACTTATTGAAAAAAATGCCAGAAATGGAATACCATTAATATTTACAACAACTGAAAATCAAACTAATCAATTAACATCCGAGGTTTGTGAATTAGAAGAACCAGAACAAACTGGTGAAAATAATACATCTGATAAAGAGAACCTATTAAGTGTAGCAAATATTAATTTTAAAGGAAAAATAAAATCCAAAGAAAAAATAAACAAGTTACATTTTACATGAAAACCAAGAAACAATAAAACTAATAAAAACATTTAAAAGTGGAATATACAATATGTATAAGAATTATATTTTTTATTGAATTATCTTTTGTATGATATTGCTAATTTTATGTATTTTTTTAATGATAACATTATGTTTGAAATTATATATTTTTGAATAAAATAACACCTTAAAATAAATGTTCTTGTTTTACTAATTTAAAGCATTTTAAAAGGGTGACTTTGCATGCAATTCTAAGCGCATCTGTTCATACATGCAGTATGTATAAATAGCCATTCTGGTATACATATTGTAACTATAAATAGCCAAATTATTTACACTTACAGTAAGTATAAATAGCCAAATTCGTATACATACACTAAGTATAAATAGCCAATTTCTTATACATACTGTATGAATAAATAGCCAAATTATTTACACCTACACTAAGTATAAATAGCCAATTTCTTATACATGTATAAATAGCCACATCCTTTATTTTAATAAATTAAATTATTTTATTTTAATATAAAGCATTAATATGTGCAGATCCGTAAGTCCTCACAGGAAAAATCTGTGAGGTTTGTTTTATAGGTTGTATTGGAAGGTTTTGCATAGAATTGCAGCTTAGAAATTGTTTGGATATTCACAAATTTTGATTATTTTACAAGATTACAAGATCTTGACTGAGCGAGCGAGAGTTGATAACACTATCTAACACCTGTTATCACTTTTTGAGAATAGCTACAAAATTAAACTTGGTCATTTTAAAAGTCATGTTAATGGACCGCTAATGGACCGTTAATTTTGCTTAGAAATCGAAAATAACATGAAAATCAGAGATGAACTTGAGATTTTTGGGCACACGTGCTCCTTTTCATGATTTATTACGAGTTCTCTTCCATAACTCACGCTCGCTCTATCGGACCGCATTAATTAATCAGCGATTGACTGATTATTTGCAATGAAGCTTCACAATAGTGGGATTGATTTGCAGTATTCTCTTAGGATCGAAAAATTTATTATAGGCGTCTAGAAAGACGAACAGATCCAAAATTAAAATTCGTTTTAATATAACAACTGTTGGTTTCACTTGAGTGAATATATCTGTAAATACGAAAAACAAAATCCTCAATTTAGGACATCCTAGAACACTTTAGTTTATTTTTAAGTTTTTAACTTAGAAGTATCATAGGAGATAATCGAATAATTCTTATATGCAAAAATTTAATATTCTATTTTTGAATAATACTCCCATGGAAAATAACTTATATTTTTGCTCTGAAAATTATTCGAATGTTTTTCGGGATTTAAAAAATAAACTGTGGAATTCTGGAGAAACAGTGTCTTAAATTAAGAAGAAAATTCCCAATGTTTTGTTACTTCACTTATTGTGGTTATTTTCGATGAAATTCTTTATTTGCCAAATTGTACTAAAATGTTGGGCAAAAGTTTTGTATCTTATAAGGTCTACCATCAAATGTCAAAACTAATTTCTTCTTTCAATCGGCAACCATCATGCTAAAAAAAGCAATAACCATCGCCTATTCGCCATAAAAACTAACAGCAACCATCCCATCGCCTATTCGCCATCAAATAGTAACAAATTATGCGATGATAGTTTTGACATTTGACGGTAAACCTTATACTAAAATTGAGCCAAAAAATGATAAAAAATAATTCATTGAATCTTCAAGTGACTAAAAACATTTTGAACAAACAAGAGATAAAGTTTTGAATATCACACAATCAGTCAATTGACGAGGTAGAAAATATGACATCAAATGACAATCAATTTTTTTAAATGTGCAATTATTTTGTCTGTTTTAACTCATGCAACATAATTTATTAACGTAAACTGTTCAATATTTTTCCGAAATTCGTGCTTAATTTTTGGTATTGATAATGGGTGAAAATTCCTACCTAATGCAGTTGTCTGGATCATTTTTGCAGTCTGTGTTGCATCGGAATCGTTCCCAAGCAAGCCATCCCATGGGTGGTGTTCGCGCCAAACCATTTTCCAAAGTCACTACTTCACCAAAGATAAAAAATAAAACTGCCCCCGCCAAAAGCCATAACTGATTCATTTCATAAGCGCACCTTCAGATTTTGTAACCTAAAAGTTAAATGTCACATTAATTAAATTCAAATTGGATTAGTGAACATAAAACGGTACATAAATTTTATGTAATATTAAAAAAAAATCTATTATAACATCATTTGGGATAAATACTAGATAAAGGTTGTAATTAGATGTTCGTAATTATAACGTCTTAAGCAATTTACCTTGCATTAAGCTGATAATGACATCTACCTCTTCCTAAATAATTACACACGTGAATTTTATGTGAGGATAAATTATAAATAATTACGTATTGCAATATTATTTATATTAAAGTACACTACAATATTATCTAAAAATTTATATAAATAATCGCAAATTATGTAAACGATTGTAAAAATGACAAACTAGAATATGCAATAATTATGTTTAACTATTTTATATATGTGGGCTGTTGCTCATTTATTAAAAATAATTCATTTAGGTTACATAACTAAAATCAAGAAAATCATTTTTGTGTTGTTTAAAATTAGTTTGTTCTACAACTTAATAACCTTTTTTATTTAAAAGTAGATGTTAACTGCAATTTTAACGTAAACCGGTGTAAAAGTCCATCCTTAATTCTAAAAAAATGTTGGCTTATCACCCACTAATTTTCCGAAATTTTCTTGAAAATGATTAAGGTATCTTTGCAAGGAAAATTAGACAAAAATTTGCCTTTCGGCTTATTTTTCGAAATAATAAACAGTTGGTCGAATTATAAGAGATTTTTTGCTTCTTGGTAGATTACTTATCTATTGTTTAGGACATCTTTTAAGGATCTATTTGCCAAGAGGTGAATTCAACCGGGTGTTACTTCCTTTTAAGGTTTGGTTTGAAATTTACTAGTTTACTAGTCGCTTTCACAAAACGTTAAACTTGATTTATTTTATTACAAAGAATTTAAATTAACTGGAATTCTGCATAAACCTACGTACTTTTTCAGAGATCAATTGAATATAAATATAAAACTATATTGGGTGTCCATTTTTCGAGGTTATACGTGGGAATTAAATAAAGGGCAAAGTTGCATATTTTTATGCAAATTCTTCAAAATCTCGTACGATATTAAAAATTGCGACTTTCGTGTTTGTTTTTTATTCAACAACCGATTCAAAAATGTTTTTACTTTTATTCTATCTCTCAAGGAAATTAATAATCAAAGTTTTTTTTATCAACGCCATAATGAATTTCTGTGAATTTAGAATATTTTCCAGATTATAAAAAAAACTTTGTGGTTTAATTTTCGTTTTATTGAAATGGTCAGATTTTTGTAATTTTTATGAGTGTCATAAAAACAAAAGACTACCTGAATTATTTTTTTAAAATCAGTATTTTGACAGTTTTTGTTCATCATCATTTGAAAGCTGCTTATAATTGGAATTCAACGGTATAAATTAAATTAAAATTGATTGATTCGTTTAAAAAAAAAACTTATTGTAATACCCAAATTTTAAAAAATCTACAGTCTACAATAAATATTCTTTTTAGTTATAAAATAATTTTATTTTTAAATAAACAATTAAAGTAAATGTTGGGCATGTTTTCCCGAAATACATTTTCTCAAAGAAATTTTTTAATGGCCATTTTGCGATTAAATTAAATTGTTCATGAAAACCAAATAGGACATCTTACCTTCAATTTTTTGTTCAGCAAGGGTTAATTTAACATTTTTTAAATTTATTTATTGCAACGAGTTTTTATTTTTTTTTCTTTAAAAGGAATCGATCAATTTTAATTTAATTTATACCGTTGAGTTCCAATTATAAGCAGCTTTAAAATGATATATTACTTAACAAATTTGGGGGTTAACATCCCACGTTTAAGGGAGTGACGTGAAAGTACTTAAATCGGTCTTATAATGTGTCCCCCTCAAAATAAAAAACTACGTGCTCGTTTATTTAAAAAAAAATAGTTATCAAATAATCGATATTTGAAGTTTTCAATGAGACACCCTGTATGTTTATTAAGAATGGAAGGTCATTTTCAGCTATCGAACGTGAGACGAACACAGATAAAGTGAGTATGTCAGTCCAACCAATAATTCTTGACAGTCTTACTTACTGCCACGTGTCTGATGGAATACGTTCTGTCAATTCCGCATGACCGTGATCGTCAGTGTTCAATTTTTCGAGCTGTCGGAACAAACCTAATATAGTGACGTATTTTTTAAAACTGCTTGCTCCTGATTCTAAAAGGGTGCATTGTCCTGAGTTCTTAAACCTTTTTTATTTGAAACTGATTGGCTGATTTATCTATGTTGGCTGATATTATTTTGACAAAAAAGATCTTAAAAATTGAACCCCTAAAAATATTTAGATATATTGATAATAATCAATATTTTATTACTAACCCTCTTCAGAAATATTCTTTAAAGGGTTGCAAAAAATTTCAAAAATATTATGAAAACATATCTGAAGTGTATTCTGATTCTCATAATTTGAAGTTTCTACTATAAACTGTTTTTAAATTAGCGCGCATAAACCATCATCTATGAAACCATCAGTTTGACATATACAAGGTGTCCCAAAATACGACCGACAACGGTTAACTGAAGACAGCAGACCTAAAAATAAGTTGATATGATCGTATTTATACATATACAAAAATGCACCCCTGAGCAGTAAGTTGAATTTTTAAAATAGAATTTTTTTATTGCAGCCAAAGCAGTAAAGATTTTTTAATGAAATTTTGTATAGGTGCATTTGAATATTGGATGCTCAATTGGTAAAAATTTGGCTAATCCTCGACGTGTTGGATGGAAGAAGACGGCATAAAACACTCAAAAACTTTTTAGGTATTTCAAAATTTTATTTAAAACTTATTTGCTTTTGTGGAGAAATTCAAGTATAAGATTTTTTGCCTCTTATAAATTTTGCGTAGATTGTGCCGTGCCGCTTTTGAATAAATTTAAAAAAATAATTTGGAAAACAATAAGAATTTAGTCGTTTCCATGGTAACAAGCTACAGTTTGAACATAAACTGATAACTTAAAAAAAAATGTCCTAATTTTAATAACTAAAGTCACGTTTGAGGAATATGCTAATAATGTCGAGTAAATGCAATTGTATTTTATTAAAAATGTATGTTGAGTGACCGTTTTTTTTATTTTTTCAAAAATGACTCAGCTTACGAAAAATTCTACATGAAAAAATAATTTTTAAATAAAATTTTTTAATACCTAAAAAGTTTTTGACTGTTTTGTGTCTTCTTGTTCCATCCAAAACCATTTACAAAAGTCGAGAATTAGTCAAAGTTTTACCAATTGAGTGTCTGGTATTCAAAAGCATGTATACAGAATTTTATTACAAAATCTTTACTGTTTTGGCTTTAATAAAAAAAATCTATATTAAAAAATCAACTTTGGAGATCTATAACTGCTCAGGGATGCATTTTTGCATTTTTGAATATAGATAAATAGGGCCATATCAACTTATTTTCAGGTCTACTATCTCCAGTTAATCGTTGTCGGTCGAATTTTGGGACACCCTGTATGTTTATACATATTTTTTTAAATTAAGTCATAGTCCGCCGAATAAATGGATGTCGTCTGGACTACCGAAAGAAAAGCAAACGGTTTTGCCCAGTTTCTTTTACATTTAGAAATCTATAAGCAAGACAACTTTTTTGGGTTCGGATGTTAGGTTAACAAAAACAATACACGTTCCGTTGAGGTGGGAAAAATTAACTATCTACATCGTTTACAATTGTATTCTAGAAAAGATCAATTCAATTTCAGAAATCATGAATTGTAATTCAGAATAGTCAATTGTATTTCAGAAAACATCAATTGTATTTCAGAAAACATCAATTGTATTTCAGAAAACATCAATTGTATTTCAGAATAATCAATTTAATTTCAGAAAGAATGAATTGTATTTCAGAATAGTCAATTCAATTTTAGAAATTGATCTTTTCTGAAATTCAATTGATATTTTCTAAAATTTAATTGATTATTCTGAAATAGGTACAATTCATGCTTTCTGAAATACAATTGACTATTCTGAAATCTAACACTTTATAAGACCGATTTAAGTACTCTCCCGTCACTCCCTTAAAAGTGGGGTGTTAACCCTCAAATTTGTTAAAGGGCACGAGGAGTTGAGTAATATATCATTTTAAAGCTGCTTATAATTGGAATTCAATAGTATAATTTAAATTAAAATTGATCGATTCCTTTTAAGAAAAAAATAAAAACTCGTTGCAATAAATAAATTAAAAAATGTTAAATTAATTAATTTTTTCATTTGTAATGGTGTTTTGAACATTCATACCAATTTTTAGCTCTTCGCTAATTTTTGCTAAGTTATAGCCATATTTTGAAAATCGCATATTTTTGTTATTTTAAGATGCGATATTCAAATATTTTTAATATACAAACATGCAGTCCAACGTTCCGTGGGACACCCTGTATAGTACAGATGTAGGTAAGAAATGTTTCGATATTCGTTTAATTAAAATATGCAAACTAAAATTGATCTATTCGAGCGATTTTCTCAAAAAAATTAATTATAGGTAAAAGCAATGGCGTAGTCATGGGTGATTTTCACCCCCTGACGCCCTAATCCAGTTCAAGGCACCTTTTTTTGGCATTATATGTATATATTTTTTAAATTAAGCGTCTTTTTGAAGTCAGTACTCTGCTAATCTAAATTCTTAATCATTTTAATTAAAACTTTTTCAAAAAAACGGTAAAAACTCCGCTATTTTTTAACCAATTTTTGATTTTAAACGCACATTAAAAGCATACATTTATTGACTTTTTAATGGAATCTTAGACTTGTTTCAGTTTTAAATATTTTAGATTTTATCGACAATTTTGCTGAACAAAAAATTGAAGGTAAGATGTCCTATCAGGTTTTCATGAACAATTTAATTTAATCCAATACAATTGGAAATTGGAAAAGATGTAGAGAGGCGATAATTACGTGTCATGTTAGGTTAGAAAAGGAATTTATATTCGGCGTATGTTCTATCTTTTTTTGAAGAGGGCCTTAGAAACGTAACGTTCAACGCCCGTTCTAATTTTAACAGTTCAAAAATAATCAAATTTTCAGAAAAGTAAAGAAATTTTACAAATAACATAGGGGTTTAAAAATCTTTTGCCATATCTCCAAAAAATTTTGGAAAAGTGTATTTAACTAAAAAAGCAGTTATATTTTTTACCCTCAAGAAATAGCGTATAATAAGGAAGTTTGCTTAGGGCTTCCCTAGAAAATGTAATCTCATAAGATTTTTAAAACTAATAATCCCTACTTGACTCCCATAATAGAATTAGAAGAATTTACATACATAATTATCAGTATTCAGAATTTACTAGGGGTGCACTTTGTCATTAAAAAAGCTAATAATTCTTCTTCTACCTTTATAGTCTTTTCAGGGCCGGTTAAGGGGGTGGTTATGCGGATGCGTTGCTACAGACCCTAGGTCCTTTATTGCTGAATTATTTGTATCTGTTGTTAAACTTAGACGTCCGCAATGGGGAAAGCAAGGGGGCACATGAATGTAAAAATGAATGCATTTAAATGTAACTTCAGCCCGTTTAGAAAATCTATCCCACTTTTCTGGATCTTCTTTGCAAATTATGACCAAATAACTTATAATTAATGCGAATCCCTAGAGGGCGCGCGAGTTTAGGAGGATAAATTGTGAAAAATCATGAAATCGAGCATTAGTTCTGCAGTCATAACTCAAGTTTCCCTCGTTAGATTTTTTATTTTTTTTTCAGATTTATAATCTAAATTAATTAGGCTACATCCTGCCATAGAGTTACCTTCTGCAACCTAGCACAAAATTAATTAGAGGAGTCCAAAGTTAAGGTACTTTAAGATCATTATACAGGGTGATGATAAGGTTGGGAACCTTATTCATAACTGCCGTATTTAATTGTTTTGAGAAAATCGCTCGGACAGGTCAATTTTAGTTTTTAAAATGCCATCTCTTGATATAAAAAATATTAATGACGTCACTGGTGCTTTAACAATGACGTCATCAGCGATTTTTTTTAAATGGAAGCCCCCACTTTTTTTACTCTTTATCGACATAAATTCATGTCACTTAAACAATGATATAAAAAACAAATAAATTTTTGAACAAATTTTTGAATAAAAATTATTTTTAATTCAAAAAAGGAAATTTTTATTTTAACGAAAAAGGTTTTATAAAAATAAATTAAAATGAATTTGAAGTTACCAAAAATAACAAAAGAAAGTAAATGTTTAAATAATGCGCATTCTAATGCAAATGTAAAATGTTAAATGTATTTAACAAAATTTAATAAATAGTCTTGAAAAACTAATTTTTTGATTCCATTTAAATGTAAGGAAATTTACAAAAAATAAAATTTTAAATTTACCATTTATTGAAATCGGCCAAAATAAATCTTATACAACATTCAAATTTTTCAAATTTAATAGTACAAATTAATTTTAAGTTTATATTAAAAAATTTTTAAACGAAAATTTGTTTACAAATGCAACAATTTTTTTATATCACCGTTTAAGTGACATAAATGTCTATCAAAAACCAGTGAAAAAAGTGGGGGTTTCTATTTAAAAAAATCGATGATGACGTCATTGCTAAATCACCAGTGACGTCATTAATATTTTTATTATAATAATATAATAATAATAATAATAATATGTTTATTTACGGAATAACTCCTTTATACAATAAGTATACAATGTATAATATAATAGGTAGATTATGTTCAATTCATAAATTATATAATCCAAAAAATAAAATAAAATTTAATAATACAAATTTACATGAACCGCATTAAAAGATAAGCAACACAAATTTACATCTACATTTCTTATACTACTAAAGCAATTATCCTTAAATTGTTTTTAAATTTTGAATAGGAGGGATCAAACAAAATAAAATTTGGTCTTGCAATAAGACTATTCGCCATTCTACAAATCCGAGGTAGGGGAGAGAAAAATCCATAATTATTCGCATGATAATTGATTCGGAATATATTATGAGTACGAGTAGTGGAACCTTGCGGACGAAAATAAAAATCTAGACATTCCAATAACTGTGGACAACTAATGTAAAAATGAACGAGTTTATAGAGGAAATACATGTCAAAGTGAATTCTTCTGATACACAATGAATCTAAGCTTAACATGTTTTGTATAATGTTATAGTTAATATCGACTTTCGCTATACCTAATTTGAACGCTGCTAAGCGCAAGAATTTGTTTTGAACCTTTTCGATCATATATTTTAAATTCTCATAGTGAGGGCTCCAAACTGTACAGCAATATTCTAACTTTGATCTGACAAAAGCGCAATATAAAACTCTCAAAGTTGATATTGAGAACTCCTTACCAATTCTGTTAATGAAACCCAACATTTTAAGTGCACAGCCCGTGATATAAATAATGTGATTTTTAAAACTTAAACGTTGATCAAAGATAACACCGAGATCTTTGATTTCAGTGACATTTTTTAACTCCGTGTTCATCATGTGGTTATTATACCAAGAGATGAGATTTTAAAAACTAAAATTGACCTGTCCGAGAGATTTTCTCAAAAAAATTAAATACGGCAGTTATGAATTAGGTTCCAAACTTTATCATCACCCTGTATTTTTTTTGTACATTCTCCAATTTTTTTTCCTTCTGGCAGGAATTAAAGAAATGACTTCTAAATCAGCTACAAAAAAAATTATACAAAATTTGTCCATAAGGAAATCCAAATTTATAAAAATAAATAAAAAATTAAAAAAAAACAAATTAAAAATGTATTCGTTTTATTGCCTAAATTTAAACTTGGATTTATTTTTTTTTACTAATGTTGCCATTTGAAAATCAAAAGTTGCCTACTGTTTCTCGGATGTTTTCACAAAAAAGAAAAAATTTTTAATATTCAATTACAGTATTTTTTCAACCATATAATTTGATTTAAATCGGATAAAAAATAAGGAACATCGTTGGCCATTTTTTGTGAACACCTCTGTATAATATTTTAGCGCCATCTCGAGCAATGGATGATACTTTTGACACACTTTTTTTAGAACACTAACTATATTTTTGTTTTATAATTTCCGTTTAAATATATAGCTAATTTATGGGCAGATTCTGGTCAGAATTAAAGGCTTTTAATTTAAAACAAATAATGTATTCATGGAAATTGTCCATTACAACATGGGTTGTAATGGATAACAAATTTAAATTTAAAGGCCTTTAAACTTAAATTTAAATTTGTTATATGGGTTGTAATGGACAATTTCCATGGTTACCTTATTTGTTTTTAATTAAAGGCCTTTAATTTTGACCAGAATCTGCCTATTAATCTGGAAGGCATCCAATTTTTCTTTAGTGAAAACTTTTTAAGGAAAACCAACTAATAAATTTTTTAACGGTATAGATTTTCATTGATGATTTAATTGTTAATTAACTAATTGATTTTTAAGTATATATGCAAGGAACTCCATTAGTGTTACCTCATCTTGCATTTACAATTAGTTTATAAATTTTAACTGGGTTTTTTTTATTCCGTGGTTTGGAAATTTTTTCGTGTCACCACTGTTTTATGAAGTACGATGGCAAGAATGTATAATTCCAAGTTCCTAATTCTAAAAATATTTTCAATAAATATTTGATTATGATAGCTTTTAAAATGCTGAAGATGATTGTTATGTAATCGAAAATTATTTGTTTTTAACGAAATGGAACATTATGTAGGTACTATTATATCTCAGTTAATTATTTAACCAATTAACTCATTTTTAGATTTATAAAGTCAATGTGTAATTACATGTATGCACAACATACGCATATATACTTATGGGATGCACCTAAAGTTACATAAATTACATTTAACCTGCTTTTAACATTTGCAATCTTAAATGGTAATTTATTTAAAATCGTGAAAGAGTTGTGCCTTGTGCTTGTCAATTATTGCTTCATTCTTCGCGAAATTGATTGTTACTATTCTTTAATCTATAACTAATTTAATAAATGCAAATGTATAGGTATGAATTAATAAAAAGTTGTATCAAAAACAATGGATAAAAAATCTAAAGCTTTGTTCGAATTTAAATTCTATTATATTTTCTGCTGTCCTATCAGATTGATTAATAATTAATTATTGATGATTGATAAAATCTTTGTAAATAACTATGTTGGAATACTTTACAGTTATTAATAAATAATTCCTTGCAATGTTTGGGTCATTCACTTACAATAAACGAAGCGGTTTTTACCATAAAATACCAGCATTTTTCAAATTAAAATACAAATAGCCTTAACTTTGTAACTGTTTGTAGTTTTAAATTATCACCTAAGTAAACTTCCTTTTGTATTTTATTTTCGCTGTAATATTCGTCAAGTCAAACAAAAACGTTTTCCCGTTTTTGAATTATTTAAATTTTACTTAAGCAACTGTTGATTTATGGTGATAATAAAATTTTCTCCATAACTGAAATGTAGAAAAGGTCAATGGAGCACTTATACTTAACAACAATTATTGTGTATGCATGCTAAATAACCATTTTCAGAATTTGAAAATAGAAACCTCTTTTTCATTTTAGTTTATAACAAAATTTCTATTCGTATTACTTTGATTTTTCAGTTTTCTCGCAAATAATTGGATAAGTACACCAGAATTTTTTTTTATTATTCAGCTTCGAATTTTATGATTATTTTTCAATTTTTTCTTTTTGATTGTTTGTATAAACTTTTGAAAAAAAATTTTTTTTTTGTGTTATGTTATTAAAAGTCAAGTTCTTGATGAGGTTTTAAACCTCTATGTAAGAAACGTCAATAAATTTTTATGTTTCAAATTTTTCTGAAAAATCTTGAAGTTTATGAAATTAGATGTTTTTTTCTTATTTAGAAAATCTACTTTCAATTTTCGATATCACGTTATTAAAATCACAAATCACTAGTAATGCAAACTAATTATGAGTAAAATTCTTTGTTTATAAAATAAATGAAATCACCAAGTAGATTAGATTTAAAATTCAAAACATGCATTTTCATAAAATATTGACGAATTAAATCAATGATTGCATAAGATTTATTGCATGGTAGGTTGATTGTATGTACAAAAATGAATCTAATAAAACCTTATGTAACGACTGTAAAATTAATCGTTTTAAGAGATTGATCCCCATGTTCGATTTTAAATTTATAATAAAATATTCTTACATCACTCTAGTAATTACAGATCTGATTTATATACCTAGTTAATTCAGAATGTAGTGTTTTAATTATGTAATATGTAAACGCAGTTTAAATTCCGGGAATTCAAATTAATGCATAATTTTACGATATAAATTAGAAACATTTTGGAGTGCACAAGATTCAGTTTATAAAATACAAAAATAATTTTAATTGGTAATAAAATATCTTACTTTTAATATTAATTTAGTTTTAATAATACGTGCACAAAATATTTATATTATCATGGTTGCACTTAAAGCTCGAGTGTCACGATCGTCAAATTAAGATTTTACTTCTTCCGATCACTCTTGAGCACTTCAAAAACCAACAACCGTTGGAGTTGGTTCCTTCCTAGCCGCAACTCGAACTGAACTGAACTCGAGAATCGGTCTGATGAAGACAAGAGACAAGATCTCACTCAACGTTCAGTACCAGTACTTAGTACTGTTTTTGCACCACCAGTACGAACAACCTCACTTTCACCCAATGCCCTATTTCTTTTACTATTTCCATATCCACTATCTCTGTTTAAATTCTTCATTATTTTTTTTAAAGTTCGCACGCAGGTAATTTTTAGAGCGCTGGGAGTCGTGACTTACTTGATGAAATTAAACTACTTTTGTGGACAAAATTGGAAACTTTTAGGCCATAACGATGAACGTGCGTTCATGCAGAGATTTCTTGGATCGTCTTTTCAAGGGCGACTCGAAGATATTGTTGCAACTTTGGGTGACATAATATCACTTTTTAATTTCGCCTTGAAATTTATATTTTCGTGACATTACGATTCCTTCTAAAATGCAAATTAACCAGAAATTTAGGTAAGATATTACTGAATTACTTAATAATTTAGGTGATTTTTTTACAATCCTATATCCTATATAGGTTTATGTTCAGTTGCTTCAAAAAATATTATAAAATTACACACTAGACTTGAACCTTGACACCTCTGGCTTCTCTAGAAGATGCAGTATATCGAAATACATATTTAACAAATAAGGCTAAACCCATCTCCACTAACATTTTCTTGCACAAACTTACCTTTAAAAGCTTGAAAAACTAAAAAAAAATAAAAATTTTGTCCAAAATAGTAATTTTCGAAAAATACACGAAAATAAATTTTAAATAATTTTTTTGCGTTTTTCATGGGCAAAATATATGTTTTTTTGTAATTAAAATTAAATTAGCTAAAAATGCTAAAAACGATTTTAACCCTCATTTGTTACAAAAAAACCCATATCAAAATTTTTATTAAAATCAATCCAGGGGCGTAGAACTTGTTTTTTTTTTCAAATAAATAAATTTCTACGCCAAGGGAAGAAAAGGGGTTTAGGTATGGTTTTTAGATTAACCAACTTATTTAATAAACAAAAGGGACTCTTGATAAGACTCGATTACTCTCAGGGTTTTTGAGAAATTTGTAATTTAATAATTTCCGTAAAAATTTTTTTTGTAAAATTCGCTCGAACAGGTATAATTTTTGTTTTAAAAATGCCATCTTTTGGAATGAAAAAAATATTCATGACATCACTGATAACTTCACTATGACGTCATCATCAATTTTTTTAAATGGAAACCCCTACTTTTTTTACACATTTTTCATAGACCTTTTTATCATATTAATGATCACATAAAAATATTTTAAAAAATTTCAACCATTTTTGAAAAAAAAATAAATTTACTCAAAAAAAAAATTATTAATTCTCAATGAAAATATGGCAAGAAAAATAAATTAAACTAATTTTTAGTTTAAAAATAACAAATTATTATTGAAAATATTCGAATTGTTCTTCTTTGCACAATTGGAATTTTCTTAAAACTAATTTTAAATAACTTTTAATGAAAAAGGTAATTAAAATAAAATGTTTGAGTAATAATAAACTTTAAATAAAATTGTAATTTATTATAAATTTGAAAAAGCTTTTGATATTCAAAATTTATTGAAATAAAAATTGCCTTTATAAAAGTGCTTTAGTTGACGTTATTTTGTATTGCAAATAAAATTTTAAATCCATTTACCAATTCTTGAAAAGCTTACTTCGTTTGTTTAATAATAATCAACAATTATTAAGTTTTGCGAATTTAAAAATGCCTCGTTTAAGCGAACGCGAAAGAATCGAAATTTTAATTATGGTAGGATACGGCGATAGAAAAAGAACCCATGGGGAAGCTTGTGCTTTGTTTAATGAGCAATATCCAAATAGACCGCAAATATCAAGATCTACAGTAAGTAAGTTAGTTACCAAATTTGCAGAAACAGGATCTGTAGGAGATTTGCCTCGACAAGGACGGCCTCAAGTGAATGAAGAAACCAAATTAAATTTATTACTTGCGATTGAAGAAAATCCCAATATTTCAACAAGAGATATTTCAAGAAATAATAATGTGGATCATACCTATGTCGCAAAATTATTAAAAAAGGAAAAGTATCACCCATACAAAATAAAACTCATACAAGAGTTAAATGAAGATGATCTCGATCGCCGACTGCAATTTTGTGAAGAAATGATGGCGCGATGTGATCAAAATCCAAATTTTTTAAGTAGAATAATTTTCTCCGATGAAGCTACCTTTCAATTGCATGGATCAGTGAATCGACATAATTGTAGGTACTGGTCACAGGAAAATCCTCATTGGGCCGTAGAATCCCATAGTCAAAGACAGGGAAAGTTAAATGTATGGGTGGGAATGATTGGCAGACGTTTTATAGGACCTTACTTTTTTAATGAAAACCTTACTACCGAAAGATACTTGAATTTTTTTGCGGACTGATTTGCTACCAGTTTTACTTCGTATTTTCCCCAATTATGAAAATCGCAACATTCCTAACCAAAACATTTGGTTTCAACAAGATGGGGCTCCTCCACACTTTGGCAGGGCGGTGCGAGAATTCCTTAACACCACGTTTCCCAACAAATGGATAGGTCGGAGGGGACCAATTGAGTGGCCTCCGCGATCTCCCGACCTAACGCCCTTAGATTTTTTTTTGTGGGGACATTTAAAATCAAAAGTTTATTTCAATAGACCTAATAATTTACATGAATTGGAGCTTAGAATTAGGACGGAATTGCAACAAATTGACGAAGAAGGTATTAACAATAGTATTCAGAGTGTCTACACTCGAATGGGACAGTGCCAAATGGTCAATGGGGAACAATTTGAACATTTTCGTTAAAATTTGATACTTGTAAATTAAAAATTTACTTTTTTTTTGTAATATTTTCATTGAGAATTAATAACTTTTTTTTTGAGTAAATTTATTTTTTTTTCTAAAATGGTTAAATTTTTTTTAAATATTTTTATGTGATCATTAATATGATAAAAAGGTCTATGCAAAATGTGTAAAAAAGTAGGGGTTTCCATTTCAAAAAATTGATGATGACGTCATAGTGAAGTTATCAGTGACGTCATGAATATTTTTTTCATTCCAAAAGATGGCATTTTTAAAACAAAAACGTTTTTTGTAAAGAGCCCGTTTTACTGATGCCGTATGAGTATTTGATTCGACTTACTAAAACAAAAAAAAAGAAGTTGGTAGCCATAAAACTCATCTGTATACCAAAAAAAGAAATTTTAAAAAAGCTCCTCTTGAAAAAAGTTATGACCAAAATCGCAAATATCAGGAGAATTTCAAAATCGACTATCGCCTTAGCCATGCGGCACCCAAACTAAGCAACTTTATACTAACATAAGTTTACTTAAATCGATTTATTTTGGTCTAAGGAATATGTGGTAAGCTGTTGTAAAGACCTTTGATTGACACCCTGTAAAGATGACGAAGTGGGGTCAAATTTGACCCCATCTATATTTGTTATTTAGGCAATTGGTAATAATATTTAATTTATTATTATTTACGAGTTAACCCCTTTGAAAGAACATGTTTATATAGGTAATTATTATGATGTTTTATGTAAATGACAAAACTTTTAAAAAAGAGCGGCTAAAAATATTACCTATTTACATATTAGGTGATTAAAAATAATACATATTTATTATTTCAAAACGGAGAGATATACTGGTTTTAAATTGGTCAGTGCTCGAGAATTTAAATGGGTCTTTATTATTTGAGTTAAAATTTTTTAATGTTCTCCTTATTGGATTATGACAACCATAATGCCATAATTGGTGGATTGTTAATTAATATTGAAAGTGTCAGGTTTTTAGTCCTTCTACATGAAACATTTAACTTAATTTCACCTCATAAAATTTTATAAAAGGAACATGAATCATGCAACAATCTTCGATTCTGTAGGGAAGCTATATTTATGATCGTGAGAATGTCATTATAGTTGTATTTAAGTATAATCAACCTAGATGCAACGTACCTTAGAAATTTATTTTGAACTCTTTCTAAAATTTGTATTGAGTTGGAATAATTGGGGGACCAGATTTGTGAGTAGTACTCCATTATTGATCTTATTAAAGAATAGGAGAGATGCTTGATATTAATAGAGAACTTTGAGCAATTTCTTAAAACAAAGCCTAGTAGCTGCATTCCTTTATGATTTAGTTGAGTTATATGTTCAATGAAAGTAAGATTACTGGCGAATAACACTCCCAAATCCGTTACCCTGGATACCTCCTCTAGATCCACCTCTTGAATGGAATACACAAAATCATATTTCTTGTGCCTTCTTTAGAAGCTGATAGAGCAACACTTTTTAACATTAAGATCCAGGCAGTTTGCAAGGAACACTCGATTAAAACTGTCTGGAGATCATTTATAAACAATATAAAAGAAAATTGGAGCACACTGAAACCCTAAGTGATCTCAATGGCTTCCTATACAAAACTACCAATTCTGACATATTGTTTGCAATTTGACAGTAAACTCCATAACCATCGTAGTAAACCATCTGCAAATCCAATACCACGCAGCTTACTCAAAAGGATATTATGATTCTATCTTAAGTAATTCATTTTGATATCTTAATAGATTAATACATGTTGATCTGCATTGCCAGCTGAGCTGAATATATACTAGATTATCGATTATCTAATGGTTTAGTTATGATTGATTAGTTAAAAACCCCGCGATCATTTTTTATGTTATTTCTACTTCCTGATTTATGGATTGGGGTGATGAAACTTTCCATTGATCTGGAAATGAATTTGTACCTAAGTACAAGTTAAAACGTAAGCCAATAGTCTTTGTTAAAATGCATTGACAGTTCTTTAGTAATATTTACGTATATATGTAGATAATTGATTTATGAGATCAAAGATTTCCGTTTCTGCAATATGCAAGAAATTAATATTGATATTAGATAAATTTCTCGAATGTTCAACGCTGCTAATAGGAATAGGATAAAAGTCATTTGATTATACACTAGAAAAGCAATTCGTGAATAGATATTTCAAATCCATCAGACGCATCGAACAAGGGATATTTAAGGATTATTGAGGCACTCTTACGACTCAATTTGATTTTCTACAGTCCATGAAACCTAAAATTGGGACCAGAACAAAAATAATAATTTATCTCATTTCAACAAACGCACAACGTTCATACGGAAGAGAGATAGAAAATCTGTCACCCAGCAACTCAGTCAACAAACGATTATTTCCGTATGCGAAAACAATCGTCTACCTTACAGACTTGAAAGTCTATGAAAGTCGGTGAACCTCTAGGGTTTAATGAATGACTAAATCATGTAGTTCTTGAATGGTCATTATTTTTCACTTTATCTTAGAGACTTCCATCTCTGATTACAATTTTGTCAAGTTTGTGTTGAATATAGGTTGATCATGTCAAACACCTTCAGTGTTCAAAAAATATACCAAATATAAAAAGATCCTTGTCCGAATCATTATTGATATATTGAACTAACGCTAGAATTTCGGTATCTGTTGAATAACCTACCCTAAAGCTATTCTAGTTATTGAAGATAGTTTTTCATCAAGTAGGAAACTTGAGTAGACCGTCTTCTTAATAATTTTTGAAAAAGAAGAGAAATGGAACGGAAGCTGGAAATATCCTCTTTACTTAAAAACTGGGATAATATGCGTTGCTTTTAATTCATGCGGGAAGTAACCCTCGAAAACCGACTGATTAATAAAATAAGTTAAAAATGAGCAAATTTTATATTTATTCTTTTGATTCTATTGATAGCTATAGCTATATGGTCAAAACTAATAGAATTGCTACTGGAGAAACCCGCAATGATAGATAAAACCTCATTTTCCGTTAGAGGTTCAAAATTAAAAAAAAACATGGAATTGTATGAAACTGGGCATTCATGATCAGTGAGGATGAATATCAGTTAGGTTCTTAACAAACGAGTCACAGTGTGAGGCAAAATTCATGGCAATAATGGATTTTGAATCCTTTCAATTTGGCCCCCAATATACAAAATGTTATTTATATTACATGACTTATTTGGTTTATTACGAACATTATTAAAGACCTTCCATAGAGCCTTCAGCTTGTTTTTGGAAGTTAATAAAATTTCCAAAATAAAGTTACTCAGTTACTATTTTTGAGTTTAATTTTTTTCCACGTTTTTTAATAAGTTTAGAATCTTCTATCTTCTTTACTTGAAAAAGGCAAGCTTTTCATTAAAGAGAGCTGGTTTTGCAATTCATTTAACTCTTGCACTTATCTAGAGAATTTTATTTTATAACTATAAATCCATTCAGTCCTGAATTTTTATTTTTTGGAAAAAAAAAACTTTTTATTGCTGATCCAAATTCTGATTTCCTAATTTTTTACTTTATTAGTTATATAAATAAAATCGAATTTTCCATAAAGGTAATGTAAATTTAATGTGTATAATTGTAACCCTTGGGAGTGAAAGGTTTTATGAAGGTTTTGGTAATAACTGTAAATAATCAGCTAAAAAGAAGCTCTATGGTCAAAAAATACTGGTAAAAATAGGAACTCTTATTTACAAAATATTTAATGTTTGTCTTTGTTTGTATTTTGTATTTTTTTTTATAATAATGTAATAAACTAAATATTAACAAAAAAATTAATTCAAAAGTGAAAAGCTCGTAAACAAAAACTTTTTTGATAAGAATAAAATAACTTTAATAAAGTAAACAAAATGTACGTTATGTATTTTGAAAAGTAGGAAATAAACAAAATAATCAGAAATTATAATTTTTATTTTTATTTTTTGTTATTTTTTAAATTGAAAACGTAGTGCGGTAATTTAATTTAGTTTGAGAAACATCCTTAAATTTAAGGGCATATTTAATAATATTTCGCGCAATTAATTACATTTTAATTATGTTGGTAATTTAAATAAAGCTATAATAAATAGCCCCATTGTATTCCCATCAATGCCAAAAAAATATCTTTAAAATACCCAATTTATAAACTCCAACTAGTGATTAATATGCAAATCGTGAACTTGTAAGTTTCAGACTTCAATTAAACTTGGATCTTTTAATCAGGAAATCCTTTACAGAAAAGGTTAAGGACACATAAATAATAGAACAATTCATAAATTATGCATTGATGAGATATTTGATGAGCAATAAGAAGATCTGGGAATAAGAAAATCCCAACATGAAAACATGTAATTTACTCACATACTTGAAGAGGTTTATTATAAAAAAATGCAGAAAAGTAAGTTAATTCTAATTCGTACTTTCACACTGCTTTGTATTGCGGTATGCAATAATGGAAGGGCACGACTCGAAAATATCACGAGATGCTATTTTAAAAGAGAAAAAGCAGAATTAAATAATAGAACAATTTGCTTTAATAAAAGTGCAAGCAAGTACTTATAAATTTCTTATACTTTTATTTAATTAAGTCGCCCATTAATGTATTGTACCGTTTTTACAGGGTAATAAAAATTTATTTAATTAACAATTATTATTATAAAAAAGTTTTATTGTAAAATAAAAGGTTAAAATAGTTTAACGAATTTTAAAATTGTACAAGTTGTATTAAAAATGTTATTGAAATTCAAATTGACCAAATAGCTTATGAACTTTAACAGAATTTCGAATTAACGACATTTTTTTGGGAGTAAAAATAAATGATCCGTTAAAAAAATTAGGCTGACTATTGGGTTTTTTGTCGATCAAATTTTGTCTATTTTCTTCTGAGCACTTCTTTTTGGGACACCGACACCCTGTATAACTAACACTAATTTTCTGTCCATCGATCGATTAGAAACCCAAATATATAATTTTTTTTTACCATAAATAGACCCGTATACAGGGTGTTGACGTTGGACTGTATGGGTATCTTTGTTATTATTGGAGATAAAAAGTCGGTTAAATGGATAAAGTAGTAGAGATTGTTTCCAATATTAATAATTCATTTACAAAAAATTTGAATATCTCATCGTTCTAACGCTATCTTGAAAATACAAGAAAATGCGATTTTTTAAATATGGCTATAACTTCTTTATTTTATGTAGTACCAAAAAAGTTTTTTGACATAATAAAGACATTTTTTTGTGTACAATGCAGTAAAACAAATGAATATTTTTTTTTGCCAACGGGTTGATCGGAAATGAACAAAACTTATTTTTTTCTTATGGCAGCCATATTGGATGTATACATATTTGGAATCAGTATTTTTTTCTGAGTAATTTGGTATACCATATGTGATATTAAAAAAAAATAAAATTATTTGATTTTAAAAACTTTAAGAGATGTAAATCGTCAATAACATAAATGTAACTATTTAAAATATTAAATGTAAAATAAATATTAACACATATGTATTGGCAGTTTACATCTATTCAAGGCCATTTTTGGTTATAGTAAAATAAAATTATTTCTATTTTTCTTAAAATATTACATATGATATATCAAATTACTAAGAAAAATACACTAATTCCGAATATGTGTAAATCCAATATGGCTGCCATAAGGAAAAAATAAGTTTGGTTCATTTCCGGTCAACCCGTTGGCGAAAAAAATATTCAGTTGTTTTACAGCATTGTACACAAAAAATTGTTTGGTACCATTGAAAATAACGAAGTTATAGCCATATTTTGAAAATCGCATTTTCTTGTTATTTCAAGATCGCGTTGGAACGATGCGATATTCAAATTTTTTGTAAATGAATTATTAATATTCCAAAAAGTCTCTACTACTTTGTCCATTTAACCGACTTTCTATCTCCAATAATAACAAAGATACCCATAGAGTCCAACGTCAAATGGGACACCCTGTATATGTAGATATGACAGAGATTGTTTACAGACGAAAGTAGATGACATTTTATTAATGATTGTATTATCAACATTTAAATTTTGAACAAATTCATCAACTCTTAAAATAATTTTTAAAAAAAGTTTCATTTAGAATCATTGACGTATGAAAAGTTGCATAACACAAAATCACATATTATATTGTGTAATTCGAAAATAGTAGGTAAATTTTACTTAGTTCGTTCAAGTCAGTTTTTAACTTTACCACAATATTATGTTTTTTTTACTGTGAATTTTTACCTTTTCGAAATTAACATCATTATTTAAATTAAACTTAAGTGGCGTTTTTTTGTAAATTTGATGTAAATGTAATTGCAATCTTTACACGGAACAAAATCCAGTTTTTTTAAACATTATCTCGACCATCACTAAGCTAGCTAAACTAATGAAAATATAGGGGTTTGATATTAATTGTTACTGGTGTATTGTTAAATTGAACAAAGCTAATGAATTGTGTCAGTTGTGGTTCACGTGCACATGATAAACTCTTGGCTTCCTCCTTATTTTTTTCAGTTGCTCCATTTTAAAATTAAATTAATTTTTCTGAAATTCAATTGATGCTTTATGGAATACAATTGATCCTATCTGAAATACAATTGATGATTCTGAAATACATTGAATTTTATTGATACTTTCTCAAAGTAAATTAATTTATCTGAAATACAATTGAGGAATTTGCTGCGAAAAGGGGCAGCTGGGGTTTTCAATTTGGAGGTGTCCCCAATTTACAGCGTGGTCTTCAGTTGATACTTTCTGAAATGCAAATGGAAAACATGTAGAACTTATACAAAAAAAATGTTAAGATTAAAAGTTATTATTTGTTGCAACTATAAAGTATGTATAAACTTCTGAATTTCCCAAACCGTTAGCTTTGATAAAAAAAACACCTTTTGAGATATCAATTTATGTAATCTTCCAAAAATATGCTTAAAATTCACTTACGAAACATTTTGGTTGCATCTTGCAACAATAAAATGTCAAATCTTTTACCATTATTTACATTATGAAAATCATACCATTTTGATTTTTTTTTAATTCTAAAACTACTAAACTAATTCTTGATCACTGGTTTACATTGGTCGAGTGGCTGGGCCGACTCAACTAAATTCAATTTGATTGGAACTAGGCATCATTTTGTTAAATTTTTGATTACAAATGCCCAAAAAACAATGTTTACTTGCGAAAAGTACGCTTCTCAAACATTTCGCCGAGTATCTTCTTAAGAAAAAGGAGCACAATCAGCTATGTTGCTCAACCAAAAAGAGCTACTGCAACAACTTAATTTCAAACTCAGTGAATGCTCAAAAATCCTCATGGAACCTAATAAAATCATTATCAAATCGAAATAATAACAACATTGTTAAAAATTTAACGATAAATATGGATAATGTTAATGTCAATGATCCACAAATAATAGCAGACAAATTTATTGGATTTTTTTTTAATAAACCTAAGAAAATTCTTGAAAAAATAAAACTTAATAACCCGAATCTCCACGAACTTCAAATGAGTAAGATAAGTATATATTTAGTGGAACCCATGAACTATGTTCGTTAATGCAGAAGTTAAAAAATAAATTTAGCTCGGGACCTGATGGGATACCTTGTAGCATAATCAAGGAGTTAAGAGAAATTCTATCAATCCCTCTGACTTTCCTACTGAATTGTTCATTTGAAAAAGGAATATTTCCAGATTGTCTCAAACAAACCTATATTTAAAAAGAGTGATCCAACGGATATGTCAAATTACAGACCAAAGTCCTTGAGTATGCAATGCTGGACCACCTGGAAAAATTCCTAGATAAATCTAAAGTTATCTCAGATTCCCAACATGGTTTTCGATCCGGGAAATCAACTCAAACAGCGCTATTATCATTTTACGAAAAAAATTTAAAAGCTTCTCTCACGAATATCCTATGGGTATTTTTTGTGACCTGAGTCGAGTATTTGATTGCGTACCTCATTCTGAATTGTTGAAGAAACTTAATCGTATAGGAATTCGAGGCAAAGTAGGTGATTGGTTCGAATCCTACTTATCTAGTAGATTTGTTGTAGTTACTTTGGGCACTACCAATGGTAGCTCGGAATCTAAGCAATCAACTTTACTTCCAGTAACACTGGGGGTCCCTGGTTCCTCAGGGATCAATTTTGGGTTCTGTTCTTTTCACGTTATATATAAATGACATACCTGAATTCTTTGCCAATGTATTTCTAACAATGTACGCTGATGACACTTCAGTTTTCACCTCAGCAACTACAATTCAGGATGTGGAAAACTCGTGTAATCACTATTTTAAAAAGTTACACGAATGGTTTTCAGCAAATAAATTAACATGATGTTGTTTCAAACTAAATAAAGAATTCTAGATAAACATCCCAATATTAAATTTAACGGTAATATAATAGAAATCTCTAAAAATGTGACTATCCTGGGAGTTGAACTAGATAATAAACTTAATTGGTCAAATCATTCTTTAAAATTAATTTAAAAAATAAATACACCCTGTTACAAAATAAGAGCTTTAAGACATTACGTAGATTTACCATCACTAAAGAAGATCTATTTTACTAAAATACAATATAGATTAACTTATGCACTACTTTTGTGGGGATGCTCTTCTTGGCTGGATAAGGTTTTTATTAGTCAAAAGAGAGCTATTACAAGTATTTTGGGGATAGGTCAGCAGGAATCATACAGATATCATTTTAAACAACTTCATATCTTAACACTGCCTAGTTTACTTATCTTGGATCTTGGTATTTATGCGTTCAAAAATAAAGATCCACTAAAACGAGAATTTTTTTATAAAAATATTGGTTTATTTAATTTCCTCTTTCGTTTCGATTTAAGCAAAAAATACACTGTCCGGAACTACGAAAATATAAACTCATATTTGAGTTTTTAATGTTTCTTAAATTTTTGTGTGCTTTTTGTAACATAATTACTTTAGGATGTATGATATTTATTTATGTAAATAACACTATAATAAAGATTACAAAACAAAATAATTTTAAAAAAATTTAACGCAAGGGTAATTTTATTTACTACAACCTTTATTATAAGCATTGTGTAAATATTATTAAAATCGTGAATGTTTATTTACATTTAATAATGAACTCTCATAAGTTCACCTACTCAGTAATTTTAATTTTAATTTTTTATTTTATTCATTTACGAAATTGTGACCGCTCGGTATGTAGTGTCTTTTAAAATGATATTTTTTGTAAAATATTTTATTTAAGGGTAATTATAAAATAACTGTTGAAAGATTAGAAGAATGTTCAGATTTACCAGGAAATCACTCAGATATAAAATGGAATGCAAAATATTTTAGATACAATAAAACCGCTTATGCAGTTAATGCAACAGTAGATATTCCATTTTATATTGATAACAAAATAAAAGTGAGATAATAAAAAATAAAAAATAAAATACAAAATAATAATATTACCTATAGCACATTTTTTTAGATTCGTTTTCACGTCTTAAAATGGGGCGATGGTGGTTGGAAGTACAATTATTTTAAAATGGAACAAGACGATCCATGTTATGTGGTACACCTTTATTTTGGAAAATTTATCAAAAGTCTTTTTAGGACTATAGGAATAAAAAATCCAGACAAATGTCCTATTGAACCAGTGAATTTTTAATTATTTTAATATTTAATTTTAATATGACTTGTTTTAGGGATTTTATCAAGTTTATAATTTACATGCACCTTTGGACTTAATTGATGTTCCCTTTTTTTATGGAAGGTTTAAACTAATTATCGATGCTTTTCGTTTAAAAAAACGAATCGGGTGTGTAACTTGGATTGGTAGTTTAACTGAAAAAACTATCCATAATTGATGTTTAAATCAAAATAATATAGTGCTGTTTTTACCTGTAGAAATATAGTGAATTATCAATAAATATAAAAAATTTTATTTGTACCTGTTTTTGTTATAATTTATTTTAGATGTAAAACCTATTATTAAGTTTTAACTCTAGTTAAGAAGATACTCGGCGAAATGTTTGATAAGCGTACTTTTCGCTAGTAAACATTGTTTTTTGGGCATTTGTAATCAAAAATTTCCAATCAAATTGAATTTAGTTTTCATATAGAATTTTTGTTTTTCATGTAGAGTCTATGATAGGGGCGTACTTTTTAAACAATTATAAAAACGCATTTTCAATTGATCAAATTTTAAAAAAGAAACAATAAAAAATTATTCTAAATAATATTTTTCCTATAGAAAGTAGAAAGGAATGTATTTATAAATCATTTACTTATTTTGGTAAAGTCTCTGAAAATATTTCAAACATCATTAAAGCCAACAATAAAGATATTAAAATTTCTTTTCAACCTTATAAATAAATTAGATCAATATTTTTTAATATGAAACCAAAAACAAATATTTTTGATAACTCGGGCATTTATAAATTAAACTGCATAATAATGAAAGGGGTGGTTCAGGACACCAAAACAAGCAACTTTTGTTAATAAACCCATATCCGGAAATTAACCATTAAGTCATTAGGTTGAGACAAAATTTTTTAAATTTAATTTACAAAAATAGCTTTATTTTCTTTTTTTTGTAAATAAATGTTTGCGATTTATTGTCATGTCTTTACAATGGACCGTGCACAACAGATTTTTAAAAAAACACCGCACAAATTTGGAGTGAACAACTTTAAATACGATAGTAGTAAATCAACATCGGTTTATTCTGTTGTGCTATTCTAAGATCAATTAGGTTTATTATTACTTACTTTCGAAAATGGTGAATTTTTCCAATGCGGTATTAGCTGATATGCATCTCATTTATGGAGAAGCTCTTTGTAACTCTTTGAGAGCTGCGCGCATGTACCAGCAAAGATTTCCTCAACGTCGTCAACCGCATTATTGTATCTTTGCTAGGATTCATAATTGTATTCGAGAAACTGGATCTGTCGAACCTCGTAGAGCTGTTGGTCGTCCACGTTCAATTCGCACTATCCAATTTGAGGAAGAAGTGCTCAACCGTATAGAGGAAGAACCAAGCACAAGTATTCGTGCCATTGCACATAACGTGGGAGCAAGGCAAACAACTGTTTGGAGAGTTCTCCATGAACAGTTGCTACACCCTTATTCAATTCAACGTGCTCAATCGTTGAGTCCAGCAGATTATCCATCTCGAGTAAATTTTTCCCGCTGGTGGTTACAACAGCATTTGGTTCAACCTAATTTTGGCAGTTTCGTGTTATTTACGGAAGAAGCATGCTTCACGAGGGACGGCTTTTATAATAGCCGAAATAGTCACATTTGGGATGATGAAAATCCTCATGTTGTATCCCGTCGGCGAAATCAACACCAATTTTCTATTAATATTTGGGCTGGAATTTTGGGAGACAATTTAATTGGTCCATACCTACTACCACCACGTTTGAATGGTGTAATGTATCGCCATTTCTTGGAGGAAGTTTTACCTGAGCTCTTGGAGGAAGTGCCGCTTATTATTAGACAAGGTATGTGGTTTCAACACGATGGGTGTCCTCATTTTTCTTTAAATGTACGCCAATTTCTGGATGAAGTTTTTCCCAACCGTTGGATTGGTCGTGGCGGACCTGTTAATTGGCCTGCACGTTCCCCTGATCTCACAAGCTTAGATTTTTTCGTTTGGGGATATTTAAAAAGTCTGGAGTACGAGACGCCTGTTACTACAGAAGAAGAACTTCTCGCAAGACTTATGGCTGCTTGTACCATTGTCCAAGACATCCCTGGGATATTTCAGAGGGTTCGAACATTTACGAACCAGCGTGCAACCTTGTGCATTGAACAAAATGGCCGAAATTTCGAACAATTTTTGTAAATTTTATTAAATAATTAACTTAATTACCTTAAATCTTTTTTATTTACCCTGGCTTAGTAGAAAATCCATTCCACTTTTCTGGAGCTTCTTTGCAAATTATGACCAAATAACTGATAATTAATGCGAGTCCCTAGAGGGCGTGCGAGTTTGGGAGGAAAAATTGTGAAAAATCATGAATTCGTTCTGCAGCCATAACTCAAGTTTCCCTCGTTAGATTTTTATTTTTTTTTCAGATTTATAATCTAAATTCATTAGGCTACATCTTGCCAGAGAGTTACTTTGTGCAACCTTGCAGAAAATTAATTAGAGGTGTTCAAAGTTAAGATACTTTTAGATCATTATATTTTTTTGTACATTCTCCATTTTTTTTCCTTCTGCCATGAATTAAAGAAATGACTTCTAAATCATCTACAAAAAAAATTATACAAAAATGTTGTTCGTACTAGCTTTTATAACTGCAGAACTAAACCACTATATTTGCCGTTTAAGAAATTGCGCTTAATGGTTAATTTCCGAATATGGATTTATTAACAAAAGTTGCTTGTTTTGGTGTCCTGAACAACCCCTTTCATTATTATGCATTACTTACGGAACACCCTGTATAGGTCAAACAATTCGTAATTTCAAAATTAGATACGGTGAACATTTAAATGATTTAAACAAAGGTTACTTAAATCAAATTTTGTCAAACATATTTTTGAACAAAAACATAAAATTAATGATGATATTTCTCAAAATCTTAATGTTTTACATATTTCTAATAATAGATTTAAACTCAATTTTCTGGAACAACTAGAAATTTTTAAATCTCAGAAAGAAAATGTACCTTTAATGAACGAACAAATTTATATTTACCAATCGTGCTTTTTAGATATTCTTTTTGAACCAGACTGCTTGGTCCAAGTTTTTCTACAGGTTTCCTTGGATCCTTGAGCAAATGCTTAGCGGTATTTAAGTCGGCCCCGTAGACGCAAAATATAAAATTTATATTTTCGGATATATTTATTATATTTCCTTTTCCAAATTAAGTTCTAAAATTATTTCCTAAGCAACCATGGTTATTTTTCCTGTCATTTAATGCCATTGTTAATCTCAACATTGGTTGACGAAAACGTTCTGGCTCATGAAATATCTTTAAAATAGAGTTTTTTATTTTAATATTAAATATTAATTAAAGATTTTAATACCAAATATGGCAAAATGCGGGCATTTATGTCCGTTAATTGACTATGAAATAGTATTTTAACAGATTTTCTTTCATTTCCAGACAGATTTTTATTTTCATAAATATTCCTGAATATTTATGAGGACAATAATTTAAAAGCAATTTAACGCATTGCTAATTTTGTTTTACTATAATTTATTTAAAATCTAATTTAAACTTATTGATGTTTATTTATGTTTAAAAATGATTGTTAATAAGTTCACCTTATACTCATTATTTTGTCTTTCCTATTTTATTCTTATACACAAATGTGATCGTTAGGTATGTATCACTTTAAAATTATACATTAAAAAGTAAAGTTTTTCGTTTGAAGGGGACTTACAAAATACATATTGAAAGCGTAGAAGAATGTCCAGATTTCCCAGCAGATAAATCACCTCTAAAATGGGTTGCAAAATATTTTAGATACAATAGAACAGCGTACGCGATGAATGTATCAATGGAAATTCCATTTTACGTTGATAATAAAATTAAAGTAAGGTTTTTTAAAGTTTTAAATAAATACTAGATATTTCTTATTTAGGTTCGTTTTCACGTTTTAAAATGGGGTGATGGTGGCTGGAAGTTTAATTATTTTAAACTGGAACAATCTGATGTTTGCAGATTTGTTCATGTTTATTTTGGAAAATTCATTGTAAATGTTTTTAGGGCAATAGGAGTGAAAAATCCAGATAAATGTCCTATTGAACCGGTGATTGAATATTAATTATTTAACTCTATTTTTACACGAGTGTTTTTAGGGAACTTATAAAGCTTATAATTTACATGCACCTTTTGAATTAGTTGATTTTCCATTTTTTTATGGAAAATTTAAAGTTATTGTCGATGGTTTTAGACTCAAAGAACGTGTCGCGTGCCAGATTTGGATTGCTTCCCTATCTGAAAAATCACCTTATAATTGATGTTTGGATTAATATAAAACATAGCACTAAATAGTCTACGATCTGGCAATACTTCCTATCTCTATTTTCTATCGAAATTCAGGTTTCCTATCATTTTGATAATCTCTATCAAGGCAATACATCCTAATTTAAAAACTTTGTATTTTCTGATTTTGAAATCCACTAAAATGTGGTATTAACAATAGATAATTAAAAATTTATTACTTAATGTTGCTTTTTATTGACAAATTTTTAATTCATGTAAGTATGGAATAAGAAAAACTTTGTATTTTCCTTAAAATTAGCTTTTTAATGACCATAGAAAAATTGTTTTTTTTTCATATTGTATTGTAGTACATAGGTGCTATTTTGCTAAACCATGGAAATTGTCCTTTACAACCCATATAACAAATTTAAATTTTGACCAGAAACTGGGTATAAATGGAGAACATCTCTCCGTTTTATAGGCAATTTGCATCGATACTTGAGCCACAAGTTAATGAAAGTCTCATGTTGCAAAAATTTTCGGTAGAACCATCTCGCACTTAATTTGGTTTAGACGAAATAAAAATAGTGTCTCTCTTTGAGTTGAAATTTTATCCAATGAAGCATTTCCGGACATATGTTTATAGGTTTTTTTATAGAAGTTATTTATACCATTTTTTATTGAGTATAATTCTGTATGTGAATGGTTAAATGTATTTTTCTCGGAAATGCGCCATTCTATCGAGTTGATATTAAAGTAACTTTTCTGTCTAAAATTAAATAAGGTATAATATTATGGAAACAAATATTATGTTAAAACCTCCTTAAAACTATCCCTTCGGAGGGTTCAAAATTCTGAAAAAAATCATAAAATTATATCTTTCAAATCTTTACTACAATACGTTTTCAGATAAATGACGAAAAACACAATATTATTTCAAGGATTGTAGCTCCCTTAGGAAACGAAATTGGACATATGTTTAAGTTATTTCTTAAGATTAGTTTATAGAATCGCCTTCTAAGATTTTGCCTGTTAATTTCTGTATACCCCGTATAATAATGGTTTTTTATATGAAGTTATTCATAAGTAAATTTGCAGTCGAATAAAAAAAATTTCTGGGTAATAGTTGTTGGAAATTTTCCTGGAATGAAATATATTATAGAGATGCTAAATACTTATAAGTGGTATTTTTTTTGAAGATTTTTGTTTTACAAGAAAAAAAAAATTCAAAATTCAAATTCAAAAATAAAAAAAAAATATTTTATACTAGGGGGACAATCACCATTTTTTGTCAAATATTCCTCAAATCTACTTCTATACTTATATACGTATATCAAATTAATTTTTAGAAAAAAAGTTGGAATTCAAAGTTTAAAATAGTTATTTATTTATAGGTACTAATATCCAGATTCTGGTCAAATCATTTAAGTTTAAAGGCCTTTAAATTTAAATTTGTTATATGGGTTGTAATGGACAATTTCCATAGTTACATTATTTGTGTCTAATTAAAGGCCTTTAATTTTGACCAGAATCTGCCTATAATACACATAAATGTAATAAAGGTAATAAAAGTCACTTATTTGTTAAGAATTTGACAACGTTGACATTATTTAATGTATCAATTAAATGATTTTAATTCAAAAAAATTTCAAGACCAAACTTTTATAAATATTTTATTATGTTATACCCAACGGACAATTTTGAGATTAATACATATTATAGAAGTACATATGAGCAATATTTGACAAAAAAATTGTGATTGTCCCCCTAGTATAAAATATATTTTTTTATAATTGAATTTTTATTTTGATTTTCCTGTGAACCAAAAATAGTAAAAAAATACCACTTATAAGTATTTAACATCTCTATAATATATTTCATTCCAGGAAAATTTTCAACACCTATTACCGAGAAAACTTTTTTTTTTTTAAATCAATATTATTTTTTTTAAAGAAGACCATGTACATTTCGAAGCCAAAATTTGAGGAAACTTAATGTTAGTTAATAAGGTATCTCTGAAAAAAGAATTAGCAAAATCGGTGCATAGGCACATTGCCGACAGCCTTTGACTCACCAGTGTTCATATATTTTGAATTTATTTAGTTTTTAATATATTTTGTATATTATTCTACTCTAATTTATTGTAAACCTTACTAAAACATGTGCTCTCTGAAATTTTTGTCTTTTTAAAAATTTCGAGAAAATGGTAGAACAGGTTAATTTTTGTTTAAAAGGAGACAAAATGTTATGACAGTTTCCAGTTTCTACTTTAAATACTAGTATATATTTATATAATAGTTTAAATTAAATGTCTTGAGAATTTCTAAATAATCGGCGGGAAATATGTTGGAAACATGTTAGCGGCAAATCGAAAATAAGCTTTCGAGTTTTCGCCAACATGTTGGATATTTTGCGAAACAGATATAAAGAATCGATACTTGAGCCACAAGATAATGAAAGTCCCATTTTGCAAAAATTTTCGTTAGAACCATCTCGCACTTAATTTGGTTTAGATGCACAACATTGTTGGCTACATGTTTTTAGACAAAAGTTGCTGTATAAAAGAAATTTGTTGTCAACATTTTGGCAATGTGTTGCAATGGTTTAAATTAACTCGACTCTTTTTAATATTTATGACTTTAGGTGGGTTAGTGCTGGGGGTAGGGGGTTAAAGGACCGACTTTTCAGAGGAGACAAATATTAATTGTGACACTCTGTACAAATTTGGTATATGCGTTCAAAAGATTTATTTCAAATTACACGTTACTTATATTACATTATGTAAGTATATGTATTTGTCTAAAATAAATACCATCAAATTACATTAAAAACCTATTTGCTAACGAGTGCTCCATTAAAGTTAAAAACTATTAGCCTAATTTTGTATAAATTGAAACATAAATCGGAAAAAATCCAGGCACTTATGTTGGTTAATTGACTGGGAAATAAAAAATATTATTTTAACAGACATCATGTTCTTTTATTTCTTTTTTTACAGATTTTTATTTTGATAAATATTCCTCAACTTAAATGTTGATTATTTAAATGCAATTTAACGCATTAATAATTTTTTTAGTATAAATTATTTAAAATATATTTTAAACTTATCAATATTTATTTATGTTTAAAAATGAATGTTTATAGTTCAACTTATACTCAATATTTTGTATTTTCTACTTTATTCATTTTTAAAAATGTGATCGTTCAGTATGTATCACTTTAAAAATGTATATTTATAGGGGATGTATAAAGTACATATTGAAAGTGTAGAAGAATGTCCAGATTTATCAGCAGATAAATCACCTATAAATTGGTTTACGAAATATTTTAGATACAATACAACAACGTACGCGATTAATGTATCAATAGAAGTTACATTTTATGTTGATAATAAAATTAAAGTAAGATTTTTTAATGTTTTAAATATACAGGGTGTCCCTAAAAAGTCTGTATAAAACGATACCACATACTCCTGAGAGTGGTCAGAAATACGTCATCGGCATGCAAAACTTCTTATAACTTTTTAATGGCTGCATAAAAATTTATAAAATTTTACTTGTAGCTAAAAAGTGTAATTATAAGCTTTTTTTGTCTCTTACAAAATTTTTCTATCTCCTTTAGTTTAGGCAGAATTTTTTTTCCATTTGATAAATAACCTAACTTTGGAAAAATATTTAAATTTTTTGCTAAGAGGTCTGTACAAATTAACACCGTATATTCCTGAGACCAAAATGGAACGATTTAACCAATTTTATCTTTATCCAAAAGTCCTTCCTTAAGCCTGTTTTGACCATTAAAGTTATTTAAAAAGATAAGATTTTTCAAGGTCGCTAGATACTTAACGAAGCACTTTTTGATTAAAATAAGTTTGATTAAATCATTTTATTTTAGTTTCAAGAATATGTAATGTTACTTTGTACAGATCTTTTTAAGAAAAATTTAAATATTTTTCTAAAGTTAGGTTATGCACCACATGGAAATTTTCTGCCTAAACTAAAGGAGTTAGAAAAATTGTATAAGGGACAAAAAAAGTTTATAATTACACTGTTTAGCTACAAGTAAAGTTTTATGAATTTTTATTCAGCCATTAAAAAGTTACAAGAAAATTTGCATTTCGATGACCTATTTTTGAATACTTACATAACGTAAAAACAAATTGTCTAGAAATTCCTTTTTTCATTACATAGCCACACACCAAATTTTGTTATGATCGAATGAACAAATTTTTAGTAATTTAAAAAAAAAACAAAATAGTTTTAAGAACTTTAATGATCTGCATCACCTTAACGAAGAACTTTGGATAGAGATATGTTTGGTTAAATCGTCTTATTTTGGTCTCAGGAGTATGTGGTATTGTTTTGTATGTACCTTTTAGGGACACCCTGTATACTAGGCATTTTTTATTTAGATTCGTTTTCACGTTATAAAATGGAGTGATGGTGGCTGGAAGTATAATTATTTTTAATTTGAACAACCTGATATGTGCAGATGTGTTCATCTTTATTTTGGAAAATTCATTGTAAATATGTATAGGGCGTTGGAGTAAAAAATCCAGAAAAATGTGCTATTGAACCGGTGATTGAATATTCATAATTTAAATCTTTTTTTACACGTGTTTTCGTAGGAAAGAACGTGTCGGGTGCGTAATCTGGATTTGGGCTTGACCGTTTTTAAATTCAGGTTTTAAAAAAACGTTTTTTTTTAATTTGTCATATTCGAAAAAGAAAACCGGTTTAAAAGAATTAAAATAATGTGTACAAAATCAGAGAGTCGAACGAAAATTTAGTTAGTTACGATTTGGCCTCTAATGTTTCGATTTCGGTTTAGTTTCGGTTCAGTTCTGGTACAGTTTCTGTTCTATTTCGGTCCGGTATGGCTTTAAACTGTAGAAACTGATAATACTTTCATATGATTTTGAAGAAAATTTATTCAAAAAAGTTATCAAATTTTAAATTCGTTCCGGTTGATAATTTCCTTTATTTTAGATTTACGGTCTACGGTTTTCGGTTCGATTTTGAGATATAAATTAACTTTTTAATACATATTTTAGTTACTTTAATATGTATTAAAATATTTTTCCCGATTCTACTTTTTTTTTTATAAAAATTCGAAAACGGGTTAAAATCGGTTTTTTTGGATAATTGGAATTCGAAAACTGTATTTTCAAGTCGGTTTTTGTCTAAACCCCAATCTGGATTGCTTCCTTATCTGAAAAATCAGTTTATGATTGATGTTTGAATGAATATAAAATATAGCAGTAAATAGTCTATGATCAGTGATCAGGAAATACAATAAAAATATATGTATGTTATGGTATATTTTGTGAATTGGAAAAATGTTCTTATATTACTGGAGGGTATTATTTTTGTGTTTACTTAATAAATACATTTTTACTTGTATTGAAATTTTTGATTTGATATTTATGATTTATTTGGCTGATTTTAAAAAGAAAACTTTGTATTTTCTAATCTTGAATAAATCTACTAAAATCTGGTATTAACAATGAAGTGAAGGCAAATTATATTCATAAATATTTCTAAAATCAATCAGGATAATTATTTAACGAGCGAGTAATGATAGCCATTATTCACGAAGGCCGAAATTGCGTAATAGGCCTGAGCGAGTAATGGTTATTTAGTCGCGAGTCGAATACTATACTTTTTCTATGACTATTTGGTAGACCCAAAAATATTTTTCTAAAAAATTAGGTTATTTGACGTCTGCATTCGTAATATGTTATCGGTAACCAAAACACACGGGTCTGAGTAATAGCAATCATTGCTTATCTAGAAATGCATTCATAAATGCAATAATTATAGAAAAACACAATTTAACGCATTACTGATTTTATTTCACTATAAATCACTTAAAATATATAACAATTTTATTCATGTTTTAAAATGCATGTTTATAAGTTCACTTTATACTCATTATTTTGTATTTTCTTCTTCTTTATTCATTTGCAAAAATGTGATCGTTCGGTATGTATTACTTTACAATTATATCATTTAAATTTAATGTAAAGTTTTTTATTTAAAGGGCAATTATAAAGTACAACTTGAAAGTTTAGGACAATGTCCGGATTTCCCAGCAGAAAAATCACCTGTAAAATTGTTTGCGAAATATTTTAGGTACAATAGAACTACACACGCGTTGAATATCTCAATGGAAACACCATTTTATATTGATAAAAATGTTAAAGTAAGATATTTAAGAAATTAAAATAATTGCTATGAATTCTATATTTAGATTCGTTTTCGCGTTTTAAAATGGGGTGATGGTGGTTGGAAGTACAATTATGTCAATATGGAACGGTCTGATGCTTGCAGATTTATTGTAGATTTTATGGGAAAATTTAATTCACATATTTTAAAAGCGTTAGGAATAAAAAATCCAAAAAAATGTCCAATTGAGCCAGTAATTAAGTATTTATTAATTTAAATCTCATTTTTACATGACTATTTTTAGGGAAATTACAAGGCTGTTAATTTACCTACACGTCTTGAATTAATCGATGTTCCATTTTTTTATGGAAGGTTTAAAATTATTTTCGATGGTTTTAGATTAAACGAACGTATGACGTGCTTAACTTGGATTGTTTCCTTTTTGGAAAAAACAGTTTACAATTGATGTATGTATCATAGATAAAGTATGGGTTATAATAAAATACATTGTATTATTCTGTGATGGGATAATACTTTCTTTCTCGACTTAATAAACAGGGTGTAATTATTAGTATTAATTTACGGTACAATTAAAAAAACGCTCTGCAGGGCGAATCGTATCATTTTCCTGGCCACTATATAATTCAAAATTGTACGCGAACCCAGATGTTCCAGACAAAACAAACAATTTGAATCCCACTTATGGGGTTTCATGGGCATATATTGCTTCATGTAATGTCTGACTTTAGTCGAGCACATTTGCTCATCAGTTGAGAGATGTTCCTCAAGAGGTATTTTATTGAATTTACTAGTCAGGTGATCAATGAGAGGTCTAATTTTGAACAATCTATCATGGCCCACTTTGTTTCTTGCAATGAATTGAGAATTATCATTGAAATGGAAAAATTGTCTTATCTTTTCAAACTTTTTCAAGGACATTATGTTCTTTATTGGCTGAAATCCCAGTTCGTCGCTCCAATAAGATCTCGTATTGGGCGTATTCACCAGTGACATATATAGGAGGATTCCTATATATTATTTTATGTCAGAAACAGTGACATCCTGTGGTCCTACTACCTGAGAATCGATTGCATTTTAAATTTTAAGTTGAGGTAGTGCAATCGGTCAAGAAAACACGCAGGTGGTAATTAAGTTTTAAAAATGGAAGGAACCATTAAAAGGGAATTAACGAAACCGTGAAATTTTAAAGTAAAATACATTGCAACGAAAATATGTATCCGGATATGCTCGCTATATCCGTCCTCGTTATAACCAAGTTCGACTATACTTGGCACAGTAGCCCTAAGAAATGCTATGATTCCATTAAGATTAGATTAGAATATATAGGAGGGCGATTGGCTGAAAATGAGCCTTACCGAACTGCGACCATTTTGATCTTTTGTTCAACCCTTACTCTAGTGGAGTCCTGGGATATCTAAATGCTTAATAAAGCTGATTAGATCCTTAGGAGACATAGCGTTGACTTCGTCTGGAATTAGAGTTGTCCAGCCGAAGTGATCAAATCTAGTGCGAGCTAATGCGTCGCATTAGCAAATGATGTGTTCCGAAGTTTCATCTTCTAAGCTACAAAATCTGCAAGTTTAAATTTCTGACTTGCCCATTTTGTTGAGATGATACCTCAATGGGCAGTGTCCAGTTAAAAGGCCTGTAATGAGCCTCAGTTCATTCCTGCTTAGGCTAGAAGCTTTGTGGCTTTCTTGGGCGAGTATTCAATGAATTTCTTCGCGTATCTTGAACCCGGAGTATGACTCCAATGGGACATTATACTATCCCTTTCCCACCGTATGATCTCCTCCCGTGGATGTGTCTTATTCAGCCCACAGATCGTTTCTGGACCACTCGGTGTAAGGTTTCGTTGCCTTCTATTCCCTGGTACCCTGGCACCTACATTAGGACAAGCTCGTTTTCTTTTGCCAGTTGCTTCAGGGATTGTCGACATTCCCAACCCAATTTGGATTCAAGGGTGTGGGCCTTTAAAGTCCGAATCGTTGCCCGACTGTCGGTCAATATGTGTATTTGTGCTCCTTTGAGTCTCCGTCGTAAGCACTCCTGGGCACATAATTCCACAGCCAGAGTTTCTGCCTGCGTAATGGTTGGGGAAGTTCCCAAGGCCATGGAAATCTGGGTCCATATATGCCTATACCTGTTCCTCTATTGGATTTGGATCCGTCCGTGAACCACACAAGGATGCCTTGGAATCCAAGTGATTTAACGTGTGATTTACCATTTGGCGGTCTTGGACAACCACTTCAAATGGAGTTTCAAAGTCAAAACTTCTCGGCATTATATCCGATGGTTTAGTTATGAAGTCTGGTTCTAGAGATTCTAGAATCTTCAAGTGGCCTTGCAGGTTTCCACTTTTAAGGTTTTTGTTTTGGGAAATTCTTAAGGCAGCTAGCAGGTCCTCCTTCTGTACCTGCAGATGTAGTGGAGAAAGGTCCAGCATTACCTCCAGGGCCGCCGAGGGTGTGGTACCCATAGCCCCTGTGATTCCTAAGCACGCTAACCGCTAACCGCTGCAGTTTCTGCAGCTTGTTTTGTGTGGTAGTATCTTTCATTTTCGTCCACCACACATATGCCTGTGACGAAGGGTCTCACCAACGTGGTGTATCACCAGTAGGTCATCTTTGGTTGGAGTCCCCATGTTTTTCCGAAGAGTTTGCGGCATGTTCATATGGTAGCCGTAGCTTTGGAAATGGTTTTGTCGACATGTGGATTCCAAGACAACTTACTATCTAAGAGAACCCCGAGATATTTTGTCTCATTGGAAAAATCGATTTTTTTTCCATTTAGTTTAGGCGTTTGTAGGTTTAGTTTCCTCCGCCTCGTAAATGTAATGATGATGGTCTTACTTGTGTGAACGTTTAGTTCTTCCCCTTTGCACCAGTTGCTGATTATATTTAAGGCATTTTACATCAGGGCCGATAAGGTCCCTTCATGTTTGCCTTTTAGAATGACTGTTAAGTCGTCTGCATATCCGAGCGCATCATAGCCGTTGCTGTTCAGCCTCTCTAGAAGGTCGTTCATGACGATGGACCACAACATGGGTGATAATACTCTCCCTTGGGAACAACCCTTTGCCGTGGACACCGACACTTCGGCGCTACCTAGAGAGAACGTAACTCTTCAGCATCTCTTCAATCCATCTTTTGGTCGATACCTTTCCTTGTGGCGCCCCTTCTTATGTGTGAACGAGGTGTTATCAAAGGCACCCTCTATATCCACAAACAGTGCGAGCGCCACTTACATGGAAGAAAGTGCATTTTCCCCACCAGGTAGTGTAAGGCATCGATCGTGGATTTGCCTGGTTGGTAGGCAAACTGTTTCACATGAAGCGCAACTTTGCTTCTATTGTGATTGTCTAAAATTTTCTCCAGTGTTTTAAGGAGAAAGGTGGTGAGGCTAATGGGGCGATAGGATTTCGGCTCCTCTGAGGGCCGTCTACCCGTCTTTGGTATGAAAACTACCTTCGCCTCTCTCCATGATTCAGGGATGTACCCCAATGCCTTTAAAGGTGGCTTGCAGGCATGGAGCAATATGTTCGATGCCCTTTTGCAATCATGCAGGAATAATCCCCTCTATGGGTGATTTGAACGGCTTAAATTCTGAGATCGCCCATTTCACTTTGCTCAGGGTGAAGGTCTTCCCTGCCAAGGTACGACTATCCCTTAGTAGAGCTGTATGGTGATTCTCCTGAAGTATCAATAGCGACTTGGCTTTTTATTACCTCCTTTGACCCCGGGAAGTGGGTCTGTAGTAAGACGCCATTGGACTTCCCCAGTGGTCTTCCGTGTAACTTCCATTTGAATCTTTCATTAGACCTATCTCGTTAGAGTGGTCTTTGGAAAGAACTTTTTGCAAGCGGATTGCTGGGGTAAGTTGTGATTAGTCTTGTGATTTTATTTTATTTTAATGTTTCATATTGTTATTAGTTTCATAAATTTACTAAAAGAAATGGGGGCAATTTAAAAATAATTTAACGCACTGCTGAATTTATTTTGCTAAAAAATATTATCATTTAAGATATATACCTACATACATTTTTCATTTGTAAATGTTTATTCATGTTAAAATGAATGCTTATAAGTTCACCTTATACTCAATATTTTGTCTTTTCTTCATTATTCAATTGCAAAAATGTGATCGTTCAGTATGTATCAATTTAAAATTATATAATTAAAAGTAAATTTTTTCATTTAAAGGGCACTTACAAAATACACGTCGAAAGTTTAGGACAATGTCTAGATTTCCCAGCAGATAAATCACCTATAAAATTATTGGTGAAATATTTTAGGTACAATAGAACTGCGTACGCTATGAATATATCATTAGAAACGCCATTTTATATTGATAAAAAATTGAAGGTAAGATATTTAAAAATTAAAAAAAAATTAATAAACTTTATATTTAGGCTCGTATTCAAGCTTTAAAATGGGGTGATGGTGGTTGGAGGAACAATTATTTTAATGTGGAACAG
Organism: Stenus bimaculatus; assembly: GCA_963971135.1. NCBI lineage: Eukaryota > Metazoa > Arthropoda > Insecta > Coleoptera > Staphylinidae > Stenus > Stenus bimaculatus. The sequence goes on from OZ020180.1 coordinate 72,189,503, forward strand.
TCTGATATTTGCAGATTTTTTCATTTCTTTTTTGGAAAATTCGCTGTACATTCTTTCAGAGCGTTGGGAGTAAAAAACCCAGATAAATGTCCTATTGAACCGGTGATTTAATAATAATCATTTAACTCCTTTTTTTTACATGATTTTTCAGGGAACTTATAAAGCTGTTAATCTACTTACACGTTTTGAATTAATCCAAATTCCATTTTTCTATGGAAGATTTAAATTTATATTTGATGGGTTTAGATTAAAAGAACGTGTCGTGTGCTTAACTTGGATTTCTACCATATCTGAAAAATCAGTTTGGGATTAAAATAACACATATTATACGTATAGTCTCTGATCTGAAAATATATCCTTTCTTAACTAAATATATCCAAATTTAAGTATTGTTACCATTATATGTAACTGTAGTTCGAAGCGCTAGCTTCCAACTTGAATCAATATAATGTCATTGTAATTTGTGATTTTATAGAAAACAACAAGAACAAATTATTATTAATGTTATACATACAGTAAAACAGTTTCTGTCAATTTTGTGATTAGGTGTTGTCTGTTGTGAGTTGTCACATTACCAATAATAATATTCTTGTGTATACAAATATAATATAGAATTATTTTCATTCCACTGGTCTGGTTGAGCACTTACTGTAATCTTTTTAATTTTTATTATAGTTTGTCACTTTTACGGTTATGGTGTACACTATTCCATTAAAATCATATGAAAAATGAAAATAATATTGTTTTATTGGGATATTTTTTAAACAGAACAAGATATTGATATGCTTAAAACAAGTGTAGGTAATTCATGAAAGTATCCCATTTTATTCGCATTCTAATGATATAATACAGGGTGTACCTAAAATGGTGGTCACGGCTTCGTGTGCTTGTACTAAAAGTATAAATACTACAAAAAGTCTGTATAAACATTTATCCAAAACTCAACGGTCACCGAGATAGAGGGTGTTGAAATTTCTTTTTATTTTTACTTTTTATTTATTTTCTCTGCAACGGCTAAATGAAAATTAATAAAATTCTTACGGTGTGTATATCTTATGGGTAGACATCTTTAGTTGTTACTTTTATCTGGTTTTAATATTTCAATGGCGTAGAAACGAGTATTTCTTTTAATCCTAATAAAACAATATACTATTAAATATAAATTTTTATTCAAGTTAATTTTATACAGGGTGATGATAAAGTTTGGAACAAAATTTTTAACTGCCATATTTAGTTTTTTTGAAAAAATCGCTCGGACAGGTCAATTTTAGTTTTTCAAATGCCACCTCTTGGTATAGAAAAAAATCCTAATGACGTCACTGGAGATTTAACAATGACGTCTTTATGGATTTTTTAAATGAAAACCCCTACTTTTTTAAAAAACAAAACTCAAAAAATAAAAAACTCAAAACTCAAAAACAAAAAAAACAATTGAATTAAATTGAAAAAAAAATAATGATAATAAAAGAAATTAAAAAAAAAAATTATAAAATAATAAGAAAGAAAATGTCTTAAATTAATTTAAAAAAAAATTATTGGTATAATTGGTTTAGATTATTTTTGTTAATGATTTTTTTCTATCGAAAAGAATATGTTGCCATTTGAAAAAGAAAAGTTGGCCCCTCCTCCTCTGTTGTTTTCAAAAATAAAATTAATATTTTATTATCAATTACTAAAATCGGATAAGAAGTAACGAAGCTACATCGTTGGCCGTTTTTTTGCACCCCTCCGTATGTATCCGGATTTGCTCGCTATATCCGTGAACACGTTATATCCGTGCTCGTTATAACCAAATTCGACTGCACTTGGCACAGTAGCCCTAAGAATACCTATGGTTCCTTTTTAGTTTTCCCCGGAAAGTATGGGCGCTGTTATCGAAGAACCAGGGGAACGTCGCTAATAAGGAAATTGATAACTTTCAGTGTTTTGAAGTAATTGCGGCCAAATTTGGTGAAATCAATTTGAGGGATACTCCGAATGATGACTAAAGATAAATTGATCAAAAAATATAATTATCTTTAAAAAATAAATAAATATTATATGATAAATTTTGTAGTATTTTATTTATTGCCCTTCTCTAAATTTGGTATGAGGAATAATAATTACAGACTGTTAATCTTTTGAGTTTATTTTATTTTAATGTTTCATATTGTTATTATTTTCATAAATGATCCTAAAATAAATGGGAACAATTTAAAAATAATTTAACGCACTGCTGAATTTATTTTACTATAATGTTTTTTCATTAAAAATAAATACATATATTTTTCATTTTTAAAATTATAAATGTTTATTCATGTTTAAAAATGAATGCTAATAAGTTCATCTTGTACTTATTTTGTATTTTCTTTATTATTCACTTGCAAAAATGTGATCGTTCAGTATGTATCACTTTAAAATTATATAATTAAAAGTAAAATTTTTCATTTAAAGGGCACTTACAAAATACACGTCGAAAGTTTAGGACCATGTTCAGATTTCCCAGTAGATAAATCACCTTTAAAATTTGTTGTGAAATATTTTAGGTACAATAGAACTGCGTACGCTATGAATATATCATTAGAAACGCCATTTTATATTGATAACAAAATTAAGGTAAGATATTTAAAAATTAAAAAAAAATTAATAAACTTTATATTTAGGCTCGTTTTCAAGCTTTAAAATGGAGTGATGGTGGTTGGAGGAACAATTATTTTAATTTTGAACAGTCTGATATTTGCAGATTTTTTCAATTAATTTTTGGAAAATTCGTTGTACATGCTTTGACAGCGTTGGGAGTAAAAAGCCCAGATAAATGTCCTATTGAACCGGTGATTTAATAACAATCATTTAACTCCTTTTTTATATGATTTTTTTAGGGGACGTATAAAGCCGTTAATCTACTTACACGTTTTGATTTAATCGATATTCCATTTTTCTATGGAAGGTTTAAATTTATTATCGATGGTTTTAGATTAAAACAACGTGTCGGGTGCATAACTTGGATTTGTACCATATCTGAAAAATCAGTTTGGGATTAAAATAAAACATATTATACGTACAATCTCTGATGTGACCATGTATCCTATCTTAAATAAATATATCCAAATTTAAGTATTATTACCATTATGATATCTGTAGTTTAAAGCTAAAAATACAATAACAAATTACAAATTATAATTAATTTTATACATACAGTAAAACAGTTTCTGTCAATTTTGTGAATTGTTACATTTTGTAAATAGTCACATTATAACAATAATATTCTGGTGTGTACAAATATAATATAGAAGTAATTATTTTCATTCCACTGGTTGAGCACTTATCTTTTTAATTTTTATTATAGTTTGTCACTTTTACGCTTATGGTGTACACTATTCCATTAAAATCATTTGAAAAATGAAAATAAGATTGTTTTATTGGGATATTTTATAAACAGAACAAGATATTGATATGCTTAAAACAAGTGTAGGGCTGGTAATTCATAAAAGTAACCCATTTTATGAGGATTCTTGTGATATAATACAGGGTGTACCCAAAATGGTGGTTATGGCTTCATGTGGTTATACTAGAACTAAAAATAAGATAAAAAGTCTCTATAAACCTTTGCCCAAAACTCAACTGTCACCGAGATACAGGGTGTTGAAATTTCCTTTTATTTTTACTTTTTATTTATTTTCTCTGGAATGGCTAAATAAAAATTAATTAAATTCTTACGGTGTGTATATCTTATAGATAGGTATCTTTGGTTGTTACTTTTATCTGGTTTTAATATTTCAGTGGCGTAGAAACGAATTTTGCAATTCTGCTTAGATTTATAATGTACAATCAATTTATCATAAAAAATTATTCTTGTAAAATTTTGATTGGATTAATTGTATTCCTGTAATTTTGCAATTAAAAATCCAAAAATTCTTAAGGGTCGCCATCTTGATTTTTTTTTGAAACGGGAACCTAGGTCCATTTTATTGAAAATTTTAATCTAATAAATAAATAAACATAAATTGCTAAAATCAAACTCATTTTCACCACTTAAAAAAATCAAATAAACAAGATTTAAATTAAAAACTTTTGGTAAATGTTTTAATTAGTATTTTACACAAATAAACCAACAAGAAACAATTCGTTTTAAATTTTATAAAAAATTTTCAATATGGCTCCCATTCATTTCAACGCAAAGTCTAGCCCGACGTAATGTTGAATACAAACCCTTTGGAGGATTTTACGTCCAGCCCAAATTGTGGTGTAGTGCCATCGTGCATGAAACACATCTCTTGCCTTCTTACCAGCGGAATATCCTCCAATAAGATTGGTAAATCATTACATAGAAAATTTAAAAAAGTCTTTGAATTTAATCTTCTAGGAAGAACAAATGTATCTATTAATGAATTTCCTAAGGTTCCCTCCCAAACATTTAAATAAAATTGCTGTTGGTGTCTTGCTTGTTCAACAGTTTATGGGTTTTCATCAGCCCAAATGTGCATATTGTGAAATATTCTCTTTTATGATGCTACCTACTTTCGCAAAAATTAAACATTAAAGAAGCCGAAGACCACACAGAATAACAAATATGATGTTTTCTCAGTAGTTAGTTTTTCAATAAAATGGACCTAGGTTCCCGTTTTAAAAAAAATCAAGATGGCGACCCTTAAGGATTTATATATTTTTAAATATAGGAATACAATTAATCCAATCAAAATTTTACAAGAATAATTTTTTATGGTAACTTGAATGTAGATTTTAAAAATCTAAGCAGAATTGCAAAATTTGCTAGTGGCGTATCAAATAATTTCAAAAAGGTGCCCCCTTCACTCCTTTCTACGCCACTGGAATATTAAAACCAGATAAAAGTAACAACCCAAAAGATATACACACCGTAAAATGTATATTAATTTTCATTCAGCCGTTCTAGAGAAAATAAATAAAAAGTAAAAATAATAAGAAATTTCAACACCCTGTATCTCGGTAATAGTTGAGTTTTGGAGAAATGTTTATAGAAAGTTTTTATCTTACTTTTACTTATAGTAAAAGCATACGAAGCCGTGACCACCATTTTAGATGCACCCTGTATATGGAATTAATAATAAAAACTGATTTCATAATTTTATTTTAACATTAGTGACCAATAAGTCATCGGTAAGATGCCACCAGTTTAATGTATTTGATATAAAATTTTGAAATCTCTAGCAAACAAGAAACATGTCCACAGATGAACTTTTGCAATCCACCCCCGAGATTTCCAAACTGCAACTATAGGGGCCAATTTTGGTCTGAAATTCTATTGAAATCCAAACAAACAAGGAACCTTATTCTTGAACCATTCGACACGATGTCCCTTACGACAATATAGACAGAGATTCTTATTTTTTCATGTAAATAAGAAGGAGAAAATGATGAAGGTCGAATGCGATATCGTGTCGAATGATTTAAGAAGAAACCCCCCGGAAAAACCCTTAATTGTAATAAAATTAAAAATATTTGGAGCGATATATAAAATATGTTAGATATAAAATATGTTAAAATAATAATATTATAATGATTATTTCATGCCTTCATCCTTAAAAGCGTTCTGATTGGTCCATTTGTCATTGAGTTATCGTGATAATTAGGGTTCTACCTAAATTATCAAGTCAAACGTTTTGACGCTTACATGACATGTGTTTAAATTTCAAATTTGACATTAGAAGTAAAGACTGACGTTAAAATGTACAAATTTTTTTTCTATTTTGCAGAAATAAGGCTTGAAATAATCTATCCAAATACAATTCGTAGGTTGAAATCACTATAATAATTCTGTCGCTTTATTGCCAATTCAATTGTGTTGCTTTTTAGAAACACCACTCGTCCTATGGACTCGTGGTGTTTCTATGCAACACAATTTCATTTGTCAATAAATTGACAGAATTATTGCGGATTTCAACCTACTCATGGATTACTATTGATAATCTACATGTTATGCAATATGTTAATATACAGGGTGAGCTAAAATGATTGTGGTTTCATATGCAGGCAACCAAATACCCAGGTTGGTACAACTGAAATCTTAAAAAGTAAATCTCCTAGTAATCCAATGGCGTAGCAAAATTTTTTTTTCCAAAATCTCAATTTTCACAGCAAATGTCGAATATTGAAAATGTTTTTCTTCATTTTCGACGCAGATGCTAACACAAAACAAAGAATTACGCAAATTAATTTTGATAAAAACTAACGTTTATGAAATAGATGGCACAATAACAAAATTCAAAAATATGAAGTTTTGACACAACGGTAAAAATTACACCTACGCCTCTGCTTTTGTGAAGTCTAGTTACTTTGTTTTGATTTTGACATGATTTTGTGTTACTACGAACTTGAAGCAAGCAAATTCCCCAGATTTTTAGGCGGGAAATTTGAATTGACCACAATCATTTTAGCTCACCCTGTATAATATAAATAATAAAATATGTTAATATATTAAATATGTTGGATATAAAATATGTTAAAGGAGACAAGGATATCCAATAAATGTATAATTTACATCGTCTTGACTATGTAATCGCCACAGTAGTGACTGTTCTAGGAGATAATGATTTGGAAGGGATTTATTGAAGGTAAATTGATTTCCTACTTTCTTTACTAAATTTTAAATAAAATATTTCTTATCGAAAACCATACTACTTATGAGTTCCTCCAATAGAAAATCAAATCAAATAAGAGATACAACGAAAAAATATTTCAGCATTCTATATTATTTATGGTAATGCAATGTATGCCATTTTAAACGCATTTTATTTGGTGGTGTAAGGACTCGAAGAAGACTTTTGAAGAAATTGTGAATTTTAAAGATATTAACTATTTAATTTAATAGAAAGTAACTAGACTACACAAAAGCAGAGGTGTAGGTTGAATCTTTACTGGTTTGTATTTAGTTATTTTGCCTCATCAAGATTACTTTGCATAAATCTATGTTTTGTGTTAGTATCTGCCAATCTGCCTCGAAAATGAAGGTCCTTAAAATTAGAGAACTAATTTTTTGTGTTTTATTTTCCAAAACATAAAACCTTCATAAATAACTGAAATTTGTATATTTGTTTAGAATTCTTGATTTTTGCTATAATTATTTTATTCATTTTGAAAATAAAATATTTGCAACGTCATTGGATTATTAGGGGTTTTCTTTATAAAAATTTTGTTGTATCAACCTGTGTATTTGGTTGCTTACATATCAAACCACAATCGTTTTAGCTCACCCTGTATATGTTTTTATAGTTTATTTCTAAAGTTGGTCGACATGTGGTAGAACATTTTTTTCTTCGAAGGTCACACTGTTTGTATAAAAATAATTTGAAAGAAAAGTTTAGAAATATGACTGGTTTAATTACCACCTTACTAATTAACCCAACAGGTTTTTTATAAATGGTCACTTTTCTTTAGTACGTACAAGGGTACAAAAGATGTTGTATTTTTTCTTTAATAGACGGTATCAGAAAATGGTTGTATTTAAAATATAAATTCATCAAATTGATTTATTAATAGAAAACTTTTTAAAATATAAACTTTTATTCAAGTTAATTTTATACAAGGTGATGATAAAGTTTAGAACAAAATTCTTAACTGCCGTACTTAGTTTTCTTGAGAAAATCGCTCGGACAGGTCAATTTTTGTTTTTTAAATGCCATATCTCTTGGTATGGAAAAAATGTTAATGAGGTCACTGGAGATTTAACAATGTCGTCTTCATCGATTTTTTAAATGAAAACCCCAACTTTTTTATTCGTTTTTGAAAAACATTTATGTTACTTAAACGATGATATAAAATTGATTTCATTTGTAAACAAATTTAAAAAAAAAATTGTTCATTTCAATTTAAAATTAATTTGTACTATTAAATTTGAAAGATTTGAATGTTGTATAAGATTTGTTTTGTCTGATTTCAAAATGGTAAATAGTTTAAGTTTAAAATTTTATTCTTTGTAAATTTTCTTACAATTAAAAAGAATTAAAAGTTTATTGAAGTAAAAAGATTTTTCATTAAAAAATTATTTATAAATGTAATCATTTTTATCATCGTTTAAATGACATGAATGTGTATCAAAAACAAGTAAAAAAGTGAGGGTTTTCATTTAAAATAATCCATGATGACCTCATTGCTAAATCACCAGGAACGTCATTAATATTTTTTTTACCAAGAAATGGCCATTTTAAGACTAAAATTGACTTGTCCGAACGATTTTTAAAAAAAAATTGAATACGCCAGTTATGAATTTTGTTCCAAACTTTATCACCACCCTGTATAGATAAATTCGGCGAAAAAATGTTTACTCGGTATATCAGTGAAAAGGCTTCTAATAACCGTGAAGTTTTGAATTAAAATACATAGGAACCAAAATATGTATCCGGATTTGCTCGCTATATCCGTGAACATGTTATATCCGTGCCCGTTATAACCAAGTTCGACTGCACTTGGCACAGTAGCCCTAAGAAAAGCTGTGGTTCCATTTAAGTTTTTTCCGGAAAATATGGGCGCTGTTAGCGAAAAACAAGGGAAACGCCGCCAATAAGGAAATAGATAACTTTGAGTGTTTCAAAGTTATGGCGGCCAAATTTGGTGATTATTGCTGAAATCAATCGAGGGATACTCCGAATGATGAGCACAAGATAAATTGATCAAAAAATATAATTATTTTCAAAAAAAATTATGTATTATATGGTAAATTTTGTAGTGTTTTAAAAATGAAACAAACCTATTTTTCTGGAAAACCTGATGTGATACAAACATTTTATTTATTGCCCTTCTCTAAATTTGGTCTGGGGAATAATTACAGACTGTTAGTCTTGTGATTTTATTAGTTTCATAAATATTACTAAAATGAATGGGGGCAATTTAAAAATAATTTAACGCACTGCTGACGTATCATTTAGAATATATACATACATTTTTCATTTGTAAATGTTTATTCATGTTAAAATGAATGCTTATAAGTTCACCTTATACTCAATATTTTGTCTTTTCTTCATTATTCATTTGCAAAAATGTGATCGTTCAGTATGTATCATTTTAAAATTATATAATTAAAAGTAAAATTTTTCATTTAAAGGGCACTTACAAAATACACGTCGAAAGTTTAGGACAATGTACAGATTTCCCAGCAGATAAATCACCTATAAAATTAATGGTGAAATATTTTAGGTACAATAGAACTGCGTACGCTATGAATGTATCATTAGAAACGCCATTTTATATTGATAAAAATATTAAGGTAAGATATTTAAAAATTAAAAAAAAAAATTAATAAACTTTACATTTAGGCTCGTTATCAAGTTTTAAAATGGAGTGATGGTGGTTGGAGGAACAATTATTTTCATGGAGAACAGTCAGATATTTGCAGACTTTTTCAATTATTTTTTGGAAAATTCGCTGTACATTTTTTGAAAGCGTTGGGAGTAAAAAACCCAGATAAATGTCCTATTGAACCGGTGATTTAATAATAATCATTTAACTCCTTTTTAACATGATTTTTCTAGGGGACTTATAAAGCTGTTAATCTACTTACACATTTTGAATTAATCGAAGTTCCATTTTTTTATGGAAGATTTAAATTTATATTTGAAGGTTTTAGATTTAAAGAACGTGTCGCGTGCCTAACTTGGATTTCCACACTATCTGAAAAATCAGTTTGGGATTAAAAGTAGTAGTAGTAGTATTCCTAAAATTTAGTTATAATTTGGAATCGTTTGTGAAAAGGGGCATAAGTATTTACTAGTAATACCATAATAATAAATAGAAGTAGAAGCTCAAATAGTAAAAATTTAATGTAACATGTTCTTGGCAGTCTGAAGAGCTTCAATTGAACATAAAACTGTAGATTTTGGAAAGACGATAGCAGAAGAAAGACTACAAATCGATCCACGAGGTTTCATATGAATGTTCTTCATGTTGGCAATTTTTTTGGAATATATCCTTACGCGTTCTTCCATATTTTTTCTTTTTTTTATGAAACATCCGCCGCAATTTGACTTTCACTGTACAGCTTTTCTATTATATGCCAAATTTTAGAAACAGTTGATCGGTTAACTTCAAACTAGGCTGCAACACTCTTAATAGCCCCATGCTGCACTTTTGTACCTTGCTTGTACTGCAATAATTTTGGAGTATACTATTATGCTGTTTATTTTAGCACAATTTTGATCAAAATTAGGGATTTTGTAATAACAGTGGGTGTCATTATATTTTTCAATAAAATGTAAATAAATTTTACCTGTGGAAGAATCTTTGTGTTCAATTTGTTGCCTCACAATCACATATTTAGTAATAAAAATATAAAAAGACTTCCTTTCATTAATCCCAATCATTTTTCAAAATGTATACCATATTTTAGGACGGAGAGAGTAATTATTTTCAGTTCACTGCTCGGCCACTTTCACTACAATCTTTTTAATTACTATTGTAGTTTGTCACTTTTATGTTTAGTCAATTGAAATTAAAATAACATTGTTTTATTGGGATACTTTATGAAAGGAACAAGATAACTGAAACCCTTTAAACACGTGTAGGGTAGGTACAGCAAAAAAGTTACCCATTTTATACGGATTCATGTGATATAATACATGGAATTAATAGTAACAACTTATTTTATAACTTTTTCTTACATTAGTGACCGATAAAAGTCAACAGAAAGATGCTACCAGTTTATAGATTTTATATAAAATTTTGAAATCTCTGGCAAACAAGAAATATGTCGAAAGAGGAACTTTTGGAATCCACATCCGAGATTGACAAGCTACAACTAAAGGGACCTATTTTGCACTGAAATTCTCCTGTGCAATCTCCGGTGCAATCACACCACACAGATTCATATTTATTAAAAGGATATCCAATAAATATATAATTTATATTGTTTTGACTATGTAATCGCCAGAGTACTGATAGAAACTAGTGTTCCAGGAGATGATCATTTGAGAGTGATTTATTGAAGGTAAAAATATTTCCTACGTTATGCTGATTAACTAAATCGACAAAGAAAAAATTCAAAAGGACCTTATCGGGTTTTGGGAGCATTTTGTACAAGAATGAAACTTATGCCACATATAAATAAGAAATAAATATACAATAGCGTAAAATATTTCGCTCTTTAGGAGACCGCTTTCGCCAAAAAACGCAATTGAAATTAATTAATTTTTGCACAATTAGACAACGATGCTGGTGTTTTCCTCGGTGTTTCTAACAAACAAAGTAGTTTGGTTGCCTATGCCATTTATTTACTATGATTTATTGACTTTAATAGTATAAAAATTATACAATTAAGTACATATTTGTTATGACTTGATTAGAAATTAATTTTTAAGTATTTATTTTATTCAAATAAACTTATAATTTAAGAATATATTTTTTACAATTAAAAAATTTTTACACAGTTGTCGTTTTTTTGCAATTTTTAAAATATTTGATAAAAAATGACTTTTCCAGTTCCCTGGAGCTCTGAAACTTTTACTGTAAATTCAATGGCTATAGTTTTAATAGTTGTAATAAGATTTGTAATATTACGGCGTCAATTAAAAATAAAATAACTTTTACAGGTTATCGTAAGACTTTATTGCACAATCAGGCAACATTGAAATTATTACCTCTCAAACGAAACGTCCAAATTAAATGCACAATAATTATTAGTAAAAAGTAGAACCGATAAGGGACCTCGGTGGTGGCAAAGTGCTTGTAAATTCCTTCTATTTTTGTAGGACACATCCTGTGACCTGTGGCACTTCTAAGCACCTCCTATCAAGTAGGCAAGATACTATTTACGACATTCGGCAAGTTATTTCTCCTTTGCTAGAATGTTTCATTCCAGTATGTTACATGAGCGCGTACCGGATTTCTTTTTATGTGTATGCGCCGGTTTTAGCTGTTTTTATAAATAAACGTACACACGCAAGCAATGTGTGCGCATGACAATAACACCCAATGTGGGAAACATTTCAATCCAGCGTGAGGTGTGAGTCACAGTGAGTCAGTCGCCAGATACCTTTGTAAAGCGCGTACGAATTTGTTAGCCCGGGCATTACTTCTTGTTTGTAACAGTAACCATTGTTCTAAAGTGCCTTATAATAACGGTCATTTGTATCTACCATCAGGTTAATCCTTTTGGCGATTGAATTCCATTATTAACATAGGTTCCACAAGGAAAACACCCTATTAGTTTTAACTGTCATTTGCTTTCAATTTAAACGTAAATGAAAGGTAATTAGAATTTATCTGACAGTACTTGTCAAAATTTGAATTTTAAAATCCGCTGTTGTCGTGTTAATAAATATTTTTTTAAATAATGTAAAATCTCATAAATGTATTTATAATTCATATTTATTGAAGAAATTGGAAATATTATTAATTTTGGGGGTATTTTAGTTAATTTTTGTAGGTTTAACTTATTTTTCATGTTTGCCCAAAAACACATAGGAAAACGATAAGGTCCTTTTGGTTGGGAATCTAACCTAATCCATCCTATTTTCCACACGACGCTACTACATTGGAAGTCATCAAAACTGGAATATGTTATCATTAAAATCATCTCATATTATAATGATAGGGATCATTTTGTAACAAAATCTGTACTAAATTTGGGTGGACATACATTCGGCAAGGCCAATTATTTTTAAAACGAATAGTTTTTTAAAAAACTGGTTCAAATAAAGGCTGTACAATTCTTAGTGATGTAGGAATATTACCATGACCTTGAAAAACAGGTTAAAGATAACTTAACAATTTTTAAAAGGTAACGTATTTTCATATGTAATATCACAAGTAGTCAAATTTGGGGTTAAAAACTTAACCCCAAATGAAATGAGTGGTAATGTATGAAAAATATTCGACTTATAATTTGAACAAGAGTGCATATTTAAGGGACTATTTAACGAACAATTTTTCACTTTTTTGTGCAAAATTTGACAGCCAACTTCAAACTTATTGAAATTTGAAATTAACGTCACAAAATAATCGCTGATATTTTTGACGTTTTGCTTGTCACAAAAAATAATCACTTGTGAGTTGAATAGTTATATGTAATATCACGAGTCGTCAACTTTAAGTCGAATATTTTTCACTGTCATTACCACGAATGTCATTTGGGGATAAGTTTTAATTTTTAACCCCAAATGACAAGAGTGGTATGGTATGAAAAATATTTGAACAAGAGTGCATATTTAGGGGACTATTTAACGAACAGTCACCTTCAAACTTTTTGAAATTTGACATTAACGTAACAAAATATTCACTGATATTTTTGACGTTTTATTTGTCACAAAAAATAATCACTTGTGAGTTGAATAGTCTTATTTATTTTGAATAAATAATTTCGAAGCGTTTAAATTTTCAATACAAAAAGTTTGTCAACGTCCATTCTTTTATAAAATAAAACAAATTAAAAAAATGTTTCTAATAAAAGTTGAAGTTACGGCGGTTTAAATTTCCAATATAAGTGGTTGCTGATTGAAACAGAGAAAAGTGATTAATTTTAATTTTTAATGCTTCATTTAGAAAAATGGGCTTTTTGTATTGGAATAATTTAAAAACCTCTGCACCATCCAAAATATTTTTTCAAAAAGCAAATGTGATCTGTAAAACTTTGGAAGTAAACTACATATAATAATATGAAATAAAAATGGGTGGTTGCTACTTTAATACATTTTTTTTTCAAAGGTTTTTCAAACTACTTATTCATAAAATATAAAAGAATATTTTATGGTAGTTGGAAGTACAATTATTTATAACAATAACAACATGATAAATGTTATTTTGACCACGTTTATTTTGGAAAATTTATTGAAAACGTATTTGTGTACTTGGGAATAAAACCAAATAAGTGTCCTATACATATACAGGGAGTCCCGTTCGTGGTTCATCAAACGTCAAGGTTAGAAAGTAGAGCAAATTTTATCACGAAAAAACGCCACTGCCACTGCCACTGCCAAAACATAATCTAAAATTTTATTTGTGTAGTAAACATTGTGTGCTCTGATAAATAATAATATTATGGCAACTTGGAAACAAGAATTTACGAATCTCATTACTGAATGATGATTTTCCTTATTTTGATTCCTTAAGGTGATAGGGAGTCATATATTGAAAAACCGATGATTTTATCTTTCCCGAATTTTTTTAACGTGTTTCGAACTGGAAACAAAAAAAATATTTAAATACCGAACTTAAGTAAGACTTGTACTTTTATATACAATTTTTGGTTTTCATGTTCATCTAAGTTTATATAAGCGTAGTTTTGCAAAAATAAAAATATAAATATAGAAGTTTTTCTTGCAAAATTACATAAATATAGTTGTAGATACATAAATAACAAAAATTGCAAATGAATGTAAAATTCTTACTTTAGTTTGGTATTTTTTTATTTTTTTATTTTTTTGACTTTCCAATTAGAAACACTTAAAAAAATTCATGAAAGATAAGTACGTCGTTTTTTTCAACATTTGACTCCCTATCACCTTAACGCAAGCAACTGATTGGTATATTCTTGTTTCAAGTTGCCATACTATTATTATTTATCAGAGCACATAATGTATACGACACAAATAAAATTTTAGGTTATATTTTCGCTTGAAATAATATTCTGAATTTCGGGTTTTTACTGGTTTCTTACGTCAAAACTAGTTCTAACAAATCAACGATCAGGTAAAACTAAAATAAAAATAATATTGAAGATTCAATTTATTCGGGTTTTTACAAATGTAGTTTGTTAGATCGTGTTTTAACTAGTTAAAACTAGTTTCAACAAACGTCTTTAGTTACTTCTAGTTTTGACTAGTTAAAACTAGTTTTTACTGATTTCGGGTTTTAACGGTAACATATATAAATAACAATAAATAAAAATTTCACCTTTATAGTTCACCTAATGGCAAAAATTTGCATAAAGATTTCTTAATGAAATAATAATCTTTAACTCCCAGTATTATCCAACACGTTTGACGGTAATTTAACTTAAAATGCGATTTAATTTAACATATATTCCCTATTTTGCAGCTAAACATCATTTATTTAAACTATATCCAAGCTTCAAGAAAATACTTTAAACTTCAAATTAAACCTCATTTAAAATTAAATGACCGTTAAAAAGTTTGATAATATCGGCAGTAAGGGTCATTTATGTTACTTGCGCCGCGCACCGACATAAAAACTAATTGAAATAAATAATAACAACGATAAACACAATTTTTCGTGATAATTTAAAACTATTGTATATATTTTTATGCTTTTGGAATGTTGTTATTGCTGCGCTTAAATTGGGCCATTTTTACGTTTCGTACCTCCCTAATACCTAATTAAAGAAATATTTATTTGTCATGTTTATAGTACCAATCGATTCATATGTATATTATGCCTTTAGAACATAAATTACATTGGAAGTACAATTTTTTAAATCTAGAACAAAATGATCCATGTAATTTTGTCCACGCTTGTTTTGGAAAATTTATTAAAAAAGTATTGGTGGAATAAAAGCAGATAAGTTTCCTATTGACAAGGTGATCATATATTTTTTATTTAATCAACTTTAAACTTAATTTTTTAGGGGACGTTATTCATCTTATAATTTATCTGCACATTTCGAATTAATTGATGTTCCATTTTGTATGGAAAATTTAAAGTTATTTTCGATAGGTCTGTACAAAACAATACCTCATACTCCTGAGACCAAAATAAGACGATTTAACCAAACTTATTTCTATCCAAAAGTTCTTCGTTAAGGCGGTACAGACCATTAAAGTTCTTAAAACTATTTTGTTTTTTTTAAATTACTAAAAATAGGTTCATACGATCATAACAAAATTTGGTATGTGGCTATGTAATGAAAAAAGGTATTTTTAGACAATTTGTTTTTACTTTTTCACGTTATGTAAGTGGTCAAAAATAGGTCATCGAGATGCAAATTTTCTTGTAACCTTTTAATGGCTGAATAAAAATTCATAAAACTTTACTTGTAGCTAAACAGTGTAATTATAAACTTTCTTTATATAATTTTTCCTTTAGTTTAGGCAGAAAAAATATTTCCATTTGGTGCATAACCATCTTATCTTTTTAAATAACTTTCATGGTCAATAGAAGCTTAAGGAAGCACTTTTGGTTAAAGATAAAATTGGTTAAATCGTTCCATTTTGGTCTCAGGAATTTTACTGTGTTAATTTGTATAGACTTTTTAACGAAAAATTTAAATATTTTTCCAAAGTTAAGTTATGTACCACAAGGAAATAATTTTTTCTGCCTAAAATAAAGGAGATAGAAAAATTTTGAAAGAGACAAAAAAAGTTTATAATTACACTGTTTAGCTACAAGTAAAGTTTTATGAGTTTTTATTCGGCCATTAAAAAGTTATAAGAAATTTTGCATGTCGATGACCTATTTTTGACCACTTACATAACGTGAAAAAGTAAAAACAAATTGTCTAAAAATACTTTTTTCCATTACATAGCCACATACCAAATTATGTTATGATGGTATGAGCCAATTTTTAGTAATTTAAAAAATACAAAATAGCACTTTTGGATAGAGATAAGTTTGGTTAAATCGTCTTATATTGGTCTCAGGAAGTATGTGGTATCGTTTTGTACAGATCTTTTAGGGACACCCTGTATAATTGATTTTTTAATTAAGATAGAACAATATTATATTATTAATTTTACATTATAAATTGACAGTTGCTGATTTTTGCCTCGAGATAAAAGGGACTGTTTATCAATAATAGATCGTTTTTTCATTTGGGACATCATCGTTTAAAAAAACGTAAACACCACCTTTTTATTTTAATAGAAAGACCCAAAGATCATAGATATGAGCAAAAATAATAAAAAAATGAATAAAAAATTGCTTTTTTATTTATTTTCGTTCAATCTTTGAAATTACCCTGGGTACCATCAATATTTTTTAAATTCATAGATTTTTTCTGTAAAGTTTTATTGGCTTAAAAAAGTGATACCTGTAGGAGTCTTATTTCAAAGATATGAGTGAAAATATCAAGAAAATAATACAGGTAGTTACATTTAAATGCATTCATTTTTACATTTTCATATTTTCTCAATCAAAATTAAAAAAAAATGCACGGGCACGATTTTTGTTATATTTTGATACACATACAGTTCTTGGTAAAACTGCAGAAAATGTTGTTTCAAAATTAGACCAGGAGTGAAAAAATTTAAAAAAATAAAATTTGGAAAAGTGACTAATTTTTTTTATATTTTTTTTGACTCCTGGTCTAATTTTAAATAACTTTTATGCAGTTTCACAAAGGACCGAATGTGTAACAAAATATAAAAAATTGAGCGTTTACATTTTTTTGTTTTCGATTAAAAAAATAAAATCTGAAAAAGTGTCTGATTTTTTATTAATTCTTTGACTCCTAAGGTGGAATGATTTTGAAGAAAAGTTTTTAAGTAGTTTTACTTATAGTCCAGTCATTTGGGAGTAAAAAAGGGAGTTACCTGGAATTTTCTAAGAGTTTTGAAAATTTGTTATTTCATAGATTTCGATCTTAGCCGCTCGCGCCGCCCTATTGGAAAAATGGTCTCTAAAAACAGTTTTTTATTTTAGGAGGGGTTCGGAAGTTATGCCTAAATAAAGTCGAAATTTGGAATTTGGGGGTGAGTGGCTCCCATCAGGCCATTTGTTAACCGATTTTCAATTTTAAAAGTTCGGTCGAACCCAAATCGCTCACGCATAGGAATTTTTAAGTTTCGAAAAAATAACGCAACATTTTTAAAAGTCGCCATTTTTGACGCTTTTAGATCTAATTATCCCCTCAAATTCTATTTCACCCCTATGTAATATACCTTCACTGGAAATCGGTTTTATGGCAAAAAAATCACTTCACTATCTTTTTCGTTATCGAGTTATGACTGAAAATGTAGCCAAAATTACCCTCTAAAATTTTTCCACTTTTTACAAAATAAAATTAATATATTCGAAACTTTTAGCACCACCGGGACGTTTAATAGCTTAAAACTCGCACCGTCACCTCCCGCAGCAAATTTCGTAAAAATTATAATTTTCGGTTGAAAAATGCGCCGCGCAGGGCGGTTTTTTGACCAAAAGTTTGCAAATTTTTTCCAAAAAAAAAAACTATTTAAACTATTTAACATTTTTTTTAAATGCGTCTATTCACAGTATTTACGTTAAGTAAAAAATCAAAATATTTATTGTATCTCCTACTGGGGATACCACATACCACGATAAAATCAGGCCGTTTACTCCACCTCAAGGTGATGTGGAAATGAGTTTTTTTGGCTGAAGCGCTCGTACGCCAAAACTATTGATTTTACAAAAAAAAGGTAATGACATAAATTGTAGGAAATTTTCTCTATTTTAATTTTGAATATAAATGTTTTTATCGTAAAATGAGTCGGAAAAGAAATATCGTCAAATACTCGTATGTTAAAATTTAAAATCTACAGGGTATTTCATTTGAAAATTTCGATTAATAAGGTATCCTGATAAAAAATTATCATAAACTTAAATTTGACACGAGAGTTGTAGACTAGACGATTTTGAAAATTTTTTGACAAAATTTTAACCCATCTGTTTTAGAGCAGTGATTTTTCAAAAATGAACTTTTTTTGGCCTTAAAGTCAAATATCAGCAAAACGAGTGATTGTAGACCCATAAAAGTTTATACAAAGTATAAATATGTTTTGGGGACACCCTGTACGTAACAAAATAAAAAAAATTGAACCCTTAGATTTTTTTGATTTCGAATAAAAAAACATAAATTCAAATTTACCCTGAATGTATTTAAATGTAACTTCAGCCCCGTGAAAATAAGTGGATTATTTAATTTATTTTTTGATAATATATTTTATTCCATCAAAATAATTCTTTGATGATGATCTTGAATAATTTGAAAAAAATGGGTTGCAACTTTGACTATTGGGTTTTTTGGCGATCAAATCACGTCTACTTTCTAAGTTATTATTCTTCCTTTTAGATCACACTGTACTAGAACAAAATGTAAGGTTAGGTTAACTTAAGTTGGGGATTTTCAAAAAATTTTGGGTCCTCGAAAAAATACCCAATTCCGAGTTTTCATCACTAATTATTTAATGAATGTGAGCAAATCATTTTTAGTTGTTATTATAAAACAATTACCACTAAATTTACAGTAGGATAGGGATAACTGATTAACGATTGAAATAATACTTTGTAACGTATTTTATTTTATTGAGCTTGTTATAATCGTGCAAGTAAATAACTCAATTTTCAGTATATTTATCACTTTCTTTTCTAATGTATTCAACGCAACCTGTTACACGCATATAACAGTTTAGGAAAGGTATTGCTCTAGCTTTTCTAGTAGCTGGTAAAAAGGCAGCATAAGCATCACAAACAACCACATTTTCATATCTGTCAGCAGTAAGTAGTGGATACAAATATTCATAATCGATTGAGCCATCATCCAGCATCCAATATTTACCATCAAGTGGCTCTCCAGCATAACAAATACTCCATTGGTCTAACATTTTGGGTACCTTCTTATTACAATCAAATTCGGTTCTAAAAGTTTGGTCTACATCCAAGTTCAATTTATTAGCGCAATCTTCCATGGCTATAGGAAAAAGTAAAATATCTTCCGTGGTAATGGACTAAAATAATCTAATTATTAGTATGCAAGATATAAAAAAATCATTAATATTACTCGAGAAAGGCCCACGGCACATAAAATCAAAATAGAAATTATCAACATCTTCATGTTTGTGTATATTAACGTAGGTAACGTATAAAAATTTCACCTTTATAGTTCACCTAATCGCATAAATTTGCATAAAGGTTTCCTAATGAAATAATAATCTTTATTCCCACTATTACCCAACACGTTTAATGGTCATTTAACTTAAAATGCGATTTAAACTAACATATGTATATACCCTATTTTGCAGCTAAACATCATTTATTTAAAATCCAAACTTCATGAAAATACTATATACTTCAAATTAAACCTCATTTAAAATTAAATGACCGTTAAAAAGTTTGATAATTTCGGCCATAAGGGTCATTTATATTACTCACGCCGCAAACCGATTTAAAAAACTAATTTAAATAAATAATAACAATGATAATTTAAAACTATTATATATATTTTTATGTTTTTGAAATTTTGTTGTTGCTGCGCTTAAATTGGGCTATTTTTAAGTAAAAACAACGTTTTACCCCCCTAATACCCAATTAAAGAAAGGAACGTTATTCATCTTATAATTTATATGCACGATTCGAATTAATTGATGTTCCATTTTTTATGGAAAATTTAAAGTTATTTTCGATACTTATAGATTACAGCAACGAGTGAGGGTGTATAATTTGGATTTTTTCCTCTTTTGAAAAACCATTATTGTATAATTGATTTTTTCTTTAAACGTCATTAAAGTACAGTCTTCGGTGTCGTTTGACAGGCTTTAAATTGTCACTTTTTATGTTTGTTGATTCTATGTTCACTTTGTACTACCTGGGAGTAGAAATTACTACTTTGCACTGACAAGAAATAAAAGGACGGAGTAGAAATGAATTTTAGACAACCCAATATACACTAATATTGTATTATGTGTTGTATGTAAATTAAATGTCAAATTTTAAAATTATTTATTATATTACTATTTTCAAAATTTCGACGTTTGAAGTAAAAATAGCATTGTTTTTTCGGAGTAAAAGAACTTTTTGTGGCGTGCAAGTATCTGCGGGACTCGCAAAGCTCACTATACAATAATACAATAATACTATTTGAATTAAAATAGAACAATATTATATTATTATTTTTACTTTATGAATTGACAGTTGCTGATTTTCACCTCGAGGTAAAAGGAACTGTTTATCAATAATAGATCGTTTTTCCATTGTTTGGGACATCATCGTTTAAAAAAACGTAAACACCATCTTTTAATTTAATATAAAGACCGAAAAATCATAGATATGAGCAAAAATAATAATAAATGAATAAAAATTGCGTTTTATTTATTTTCAATCAATCTATCAAATTACCGTGGGTACCATCACTATTTTCTAAATTCATAGATTTTTTCTGTAAAGTTTTATTGGCTTAATAAAGTGATACCTGTATGTGTCTTATTTCAAAGGTATAAGCGAAAATATCAAGAAAATAAGACCGGGCAAAAGTTACATTTAAATGCATTCATTTTTAGATTTATGTATTTTCTTAATCAAAAATAAAAAAAATGCAAGGGCACGATTTTTTTATTTTGATACACATACAGTTCTTGGTAAAATTGCAGAAAATGTAGTTTCAAAATTAGACTAGAAGTCAAAAAATTTAAAAAAATAAAATCTGAAAAAGTGACTGATTTTTTTTTTATAATTATTTGACTCCAGAGGTGGGATTTTGTTTCTCTCTTGATCAAGGCTTGATCAAACTCAACAGGCACTTATCAAGAGTCTTGATATTTTGGTATTTTATTTCCTATTGAAAACGCGAACGAAGCGAAATGTCAATTAAGAAATTGCGTTGTTCAGACCTTGAAAGAACAGAGATACCATGAACTTTAGCATACTTTCTCACTTTGTCATTAACTGCTGCCAATGTGTCAATCATGCAACGTAAAAGTAGAAAAAAACTAATTAATAACTAGAAATATTATTATAACAAAGTATTTTTTAATTTAAAGCCTTCCAAATATCATTTTATATTTTTATTAATAAATGAGGAAAGTTGTTTTCATTTTATATCTTCCAAATAACATTTTATTTGATTTCACAATAGAACAAAAATACCATAGAGTACACACCAAACCAATAAGTTATTTATTAGTTATAAAATTTTAACACATCTGTTTTAGTGCAGTGATTTTTCAAAAATTGTTTTATTTTACCTTAAAGTCAAATATCAGCAAAACGAGTGATGATAGACCTATAAAAGCTTATACAAAGTATAAATATGTTTCGATAAGGAATCCAAAAATGTCATATTATATTGGGTGTCCATTTAAAAAAACATAACTTTGGTCCGCCATCTTGGTACCCGGTATAAATGTGCGGTTAAAGGTATTGTATATTCTGTCGACAAGAGCATGTCGATATCTTTTTTCATTTTAGAGTAATGTTTCTTACACGCAGAGCTGGGACACCCTGTACGTAACAAAATAAAAAAATTGGATTTTTTTGTTTTCGAATACAAAAACATAAATTCAATTTTACACTGAATGTATTGAAATGTAACTTCAGCCCCGTGAAAATAAGTGGATTTTTTAATTTATTTTTTGAAAAAACATTTTATTCCATCAAAATAATTCTTTGATGATGATCTTGAACAATTTGAAAAAAAATCGAAGGCCTGCCAAAAATGGGTTGCAACCTTGACTATTGGGTTTTTTGGCTATCAACTCACGTCTACTTTCTACGTTATTATTCTTCTTTTTAGATCACACTGTACTAGAAAAAAATGTAAGGTTAGGTTAACTTAAGCTGGGGATTTTGGGTCCTCGATAAAATGCCCAATTCCGAGTTTTCATCATTAATTTTTTAATGAATGTGAGCAAATCATTTTTAGTTCTTATAAAACAATTACCACAAATTATAGTAAAAAATAAACTTTTAAAAAAATTACCACTAAATTTACAGTAGGATAGGGATAACTGATTAACAATTGAAATAATACTTTGTAACGTATTTTATTTTATTAAGTTTGTTATAATCGTGCAAGTAAATACCTTAATTTTCAAGATATTTATCACTTTCTTTTCTAATGTATTCAACGCAACCTGTTACACGCATATAACAGTTTAGGAAAGGTATTGCTCTAGCTTTTCTAGTAGCTGGTAAAAAGGCAGCATAAGCATCACAAACAACCACATTTTCATATCTGTCAGCAGTAAGTAGTGGATACAAATATTCATAATCGATTGAGCCATCATCCAGCATCCAATATTTACCATCAAGTGACTCACCAGCATAACAAATACTCCATTGGTCTAACTTTTTGGGTACCTTCTTATTACAATCAAATTCGGTTCTAAAAGTTTGGTTTACGTCCAAGTTCAATTTATTAGCGCAATCTTTCATGGCTATAGGAAAAAGTAAAATATCTTCTGTTGTAATGGACTAAAATAATCTAATTATTAGTATACAAAATATAAAAAAATCATTAATATTACTCGAGAAAAGCCCACGGCACATAAAATCAAAATAGAAAATATCAACATCTTCATGTTTGTGTATATTAACGTAAATAATGTATAAAAATTTCACCTTTATAGTTCTCACCTAATCGCATAAATTTGCATAAAGATTTGTTCATGAAATAATAATTTTTAATTGCAATAAGGGATTATACAGGATGTTTCTAAAGTGTATAGTTTTTTTTTATATTATGTAAGATATAATAAATCCTTTGGCAAATCGTTTATACAGTGACCGGCAAAATTATGGAATAAAATCAAGAAAGCTATGGATTTTTTGAAAAAAAAGTTTCAGATAAAAGCTGCTTGATTCGAAGCTAAAATTATTACTCATATTTTATATTATATTTATTTTTAAGGTCATTTAAACATAGTTTCTTTTAAATACACACCTATATTTTTTAAAACAGATTTTTATTGCTCTTTGAAAAAGAAACAACTTTTGTTTAAATCATTTTTTATACGTAATAAAATTCTCTTTAAAAGACATATTTTTATTTAAAACACAACGTTAACCTTGAAATGGTCTTAGAAACAAATTCATTTTAAAAAACAAATACAGGGTGAGCTAAAATGATTGTGGTCAATTCAATTTTCCCGCCTAAAAATCTGAGAAATTTGTTTGCTTCAAGTTCATAGTAACACAAAATTATGTCAAAATCAAAACAAAGTAACTAGACTTCACAAAAGCAGAGTCGTAGGTGTAATTTCTACCTTTGTGTCAATACTTCAGATTTTAGAATTTCGTTATTGTGCCTTCTATTTTATAAACGTCAGTTTTTATCAAAATTAATTTGCGTAAATCTTTGATTTGTGTTAGCGTCTGCCTGGAAAATGAAGAAAAACATTTTCAATATTTGACATTTGCTGTGAAATTAGAGATTTTGGAAAAAAAAATTTGCTACGCCATTGGATTACTGGGAGAATTTCTTTTTAAGATTTCAGTTGTACCAATCTGTGTATTTGGTTGCCTACATATCAAACCACAATCATTTTAGTTCACCCTGTATAAGATTAATAACTCTTGCTTTAAATTTAACAACTTTTATTGTTTCGATTTTATTGAATTTGCTCCATTATTTTGCCTCTCACTGTATAAAATTTTAATGAAAGATCTTTGGACATATTTTTGTCCAAATCCTAAAAGTTCTAATTAATTTAATTTAAAAGGGTCTTTTAGCAACTGGACTACCGATATCGACAAAAATACGAGAAATTTAATAATACTAGTTTTGATGATTTTTATAATTTCGAAGATTCATTTGGGAGCCTTATTTCTGATCCACTGGACAATGTTTTATACATTGTGTCGAGTAGCTCAAGAGTAAAACCAGTTTTCTCTACGCACAAACTCAACACAAATAATTAAATATAATATAATTAAAACTCAAAACCTTTTTTTTTTATAATGTTATATTATTTTTTTGCCAAATTAACTATTTTATTAATATTTACATCCTACCGAATAAGAAAAGTTTCAACTTATGAAGAACCCTGTATAATAATGATGATATGTTATTGTAGCAAAATATTTTCAGTAATAACCCTAAAATATGTGTAGTTTTTCATAAACAAAAATTCTTTGAAATTTATCGCTTCAAAATAAACAAAAAAATTACTTAATTATTTAAATACGCCGTAAACTTAACCAAATATGTATACATTAAATAAAAAAGTAAATATATGTATGTATACATTATATATTTAAAAAACGGCTCTCCTTCAAAGAAAAAATTAGCGAATCCTATTTTGGGGTCTGGTTCATGGTTCATAATACTGGCGCAGAAACTATTTTACGAGTAAAAGCAGTTAAGTAACCTAAGTGACAAATTAAATAAATATATACTGGGTGGCCCAGATTTTACTTCCCAGGAAATATCTCGGTTATTTGAAGAAATAAAATTATAAATCAAAAAGTGCTTTGAATGGCAGCACTGATACCTCATAATTTCATTCTAAAAAAATTATTTTTATTTACCAATCGTAAGACACCATCATCATCTTTTTTTTTCTTTAATGGGACACCATATTTTTTATAGTTGATATTGCATCTACAATTTATTCTAGAAACAGTGATATGCTACACTTAGTATTTTAAGTACATTTTGTGAATAAAAAAAATTAAAATATTGATCGAAGTAGTATGCAAAATTATTTATTTAGTCAAACATATACTGGGTGTCTCATTGACAACTTCAAATGGCGATTATTTGATAACTAATTTTTTTTCAAAAAAATAACCGAACACGTCGATTTTTGTTGTAAGGGAGACACATTATTAGACCGACTTTAGCACTCTCACGTCACTCCCTTAAGCAAGGAGCGTAAGAGTAGGGGTTGAGTACTATATTAGTTGAAAGCTGCTATATTTACAGGGTGTTTCTGAACAAGTGTCGAATAATCTAGGAATGGGTTTTTGGACCACATTTAAGACAAAAAGTAAGAATAATTTTTTGCGCTAAAATGCTCCATTTTGGAAATGCAGGGCATTGAAGTTTACAAATATTTTTCAATTTTTTAACATATAATCTATATTTTTAATAATAATAGGCTCAAATTTTGCAAATATCTTACTATTGGCAGCCGCCTTGAGATGAATTAGCAAATTTTCAAAAAATAGATAGGGTGAAGTTTTTCGGGTGAATTAACCCTTTGAACCCTCTTTAACTTTTTTTGTACAACATTATAGTAATGAAAAAAATTAAGTATGCTTTTTTACACGTTTTTTTAACTTTTTGCTCTGTTTAACCTTTTTGATAACTTGTTGCATTTAGAAGTTATGGGATAAAATAAACCACTTAAAATTTCTAAATGTCTACTAATTTAACTAAAATTAGTTTATTTCTGTGCAAAATTAGGAATGTTTTCAAGAATGCAAGTTTAATTAAGAGTCTGAACAAAAATTATGCAAAAAATGAAATTATGAAAAAAATATGAAAAAAATGAGTAAACTTCAATGCCCTGGAATTCCGAAATGGAGCATTTTAGCGAAAAAAATTATTACTACTTTTTGTCTTAAAATTTGTCCAAAAACACATTCCTAGATTATTCGACACTTGTTTAGAAACACCCTGTATACCGGGTGGAAATGAAAACCGGGTCACCTCTATAACTTCTTTATTTATGAATAGAAAAATTTGAAATTTGTTTATGTTCTATGGTTCAAAAAAATAAATTTTATGTGCATTTTTTATTTTCGAAATCACTTCCGGTTTCACCGGAAACACCATGAACTTTGTTTTTTTAAATGTAACATCCCATATTTTTATTCATGGCTTAAAATACTTTTAAAGAAGAAGTATTTTTGAGATATTAGTTTTTATTTTTTTTTGTAAAAAAAATATTTTTCAAAAAAAAAAAAGGTTTTCGAAGTCGGTGAAAAGTACCAAAACTAATTCTAAATAATTCAAATACCTAAATAAAATTGTAATTTGAAAAAAAATTTAAGTGGTTTTTGAACTTATAATTTTTAAACTTAGTTAATGAAGATTTTATCAAATATCTCACTTTTTTTAAATGCAATGACTCATTCGACTTTTTAAAAAGAGGATTTTATAACGATTATTTTGGTACCCCCTATGTAGGGGTATTATTTTGCATGTGCCTGTAATAAAGATACTTAATAGCTAGTAAATAATCGATAGAACATAGCCAAATTTCAAATTTTTTTATTCATAAATAAAAAAGTTATCGAGGTGACCCAGTTTTCATTTCCACCCGGTATACATATAAATCTAAAATCTGCAAGAAATTTTCTTTTTAGTTATAAAAAAAATTATTTTGAAATAAACAGAAATATGTATATTTTTACAAAAAAATTATTTATTGCTATTTTCCGATTAAATTAAATTGTTCATGACAACCAAATAAGACATCTAACCTTCAATTTTTCTTCAGTATTTAATAATTTGCTAGTTAGAAAATATTTTTTGGCGGCAAGGGTTAATCTAACATTTATTAAATTTATTTATTGCAATGAGTTTTTATTTTTTTCTTTAAAACGAATCGATCAATTTTAATTTAATTTATAGCATTAAATTCCAATTATAAGCAGCTTTCAAATGATGTATTACTCATCCCCTCTTGACATTTAAGAAATTTGGGGGTTACCGCCCCATGCTTAATAATGTGTCTCCCTCAAAAAAAAAAAAACGACGTGCTCGCTTATTTTTTGAAAAAATAATCGACATTTGAAGTTTTCAGGGAAACGCCCTGTATATCTTTTTGAGGAGAGGACATGGTATTTCAAAGTATTTGTGAATGAATTTTGGAGCCCCAGACCCCAAGATCATAAGAAATCC